>VFFE01008422.1:3072504-3087281 GCA_008921705.1 Burhinus oedicnemus | reverse complement strand
TGTTTTTTCTGTGTTTTTTTTTTTTTTTTTTTTTTTTTCCTTTTTTTTTTTTTTTTTTTTTTTTTTTTTTGGATAGCTTAAACCACCTTTTTGAGGCTTGAGACTAATTCCACTCCCTGCCCATCTGCTTTGGGCTTTGTTTTAGGCTCATGTTTCAGATCTGCATGCAGTGCTTGCGTTACCCTGGTAACTAAATGTTGGTTCCTTGTTATAGGGGTTCAACATTACTTTCCAAAATTACATAGGGCTTGTGATGGCACAAGCCATGGATCTTTGTATAAAAGTTACTCGCCTTTCACATTTACCTGCTGTAGTATTGTTGTATATTGTGTGTGTGCGTGTGTGTGATGTCAGGCTGCCATGTAAAACTTTTTAAAAGAAAATAAAAAAAACAACTTAAATGCAGACCATCCTTTTTTGCATGCTTAGAGGGTTAGAACATTCAATGTAACAAACTAAAGTTGCATGTTAAAATGTTTAGGTTTTTGTTTTGTTCTGTTTTTATTTTGTGTTCAGTTTTTTGTGAATTTGCTTATTGTGCTGTTTTAATGGTTGTTAGTAGGATTAAATGCACCGGTGAGACAAGCATAGTGCCAACGGGAGGTAATTTTCCAGTTGTATGTGTCATACAGCATTTGAAGGGACCATGTATTCTGTTAAAGAAAAAAATAAAATCACAGTTGATTAGCAAAACACTACTTTTTTCTTTCTTTGAGTGCCAAACCCTAAACTATGTTGGAGTAGACTATGGGGAAAACCCTTCTTATTGCAACAGGTAGAAGCCGCCTTTAAGTGAACTATTTAAAAATGGAGGCTTTATCTTCAGGTAGAATTGACTCGTTGCTTCAGGGAAAAGAATTGTGGTAAAAACAGTTTCTGGTTCCTTGGAAATGCTGTGCTTTTTGTATTTTACATCATTAGTGCAATTTGGATGGTTCTTGGTATGTGTATAGTTCAAAGGTCTTCGTGTTCACATTTTAAAATTAGGTAATGACTTCATCTTTAGAGCTTGGTTTCATTATTTTTATTTTATTTTGAACAATGTAGACAGTTCCCTGTTCTCTGCATTTAGAAGTATAAACACTTTAAATCTGTTACTTAATTCTGTAAGTAATTTTTATAATTATGATGTAACTCTATCCTTAAGACATTTAAAATAAACCCTTTATGTGCAACTTATGACTGTAAAATTTGTTCTCATGAGCAAAATGTAGTGATGTGATGTCAAATTGTGAAGAAGCAGTTTCTTCAGTTTTCTGATTAAAAAGGATTTATTATTTTGATGCTGAACCATATATGCTGGTATGATACTTGCTCTATGAAATGTTTGCTTGCAAATCTAAATCTTTATTCTTTTTTCCAAGTAAGTGTAAGTGCTGATAAGATGGAACTTGGCTAAGGTAAAGCATACTGCTTAAACTGTATTTTACCAAACACAGAAAAACTCCCCTCCAGGGGATTATCCAAGTCTGTCAAGGAGTGTCTGTTTCCAGAGCACACAAAACATTTCAGCAGTGGGGAACAGCAGAAGCGTTTGGCAGTGTTGAGGTGATGCATTTGTCTGCTTTGAATTAATAAAATTCAAAATTCAATTAAGCATATTTTACTGATGATAAAAAAGCGAAGTTGTTCCAAATTAGAGGTGATGAGCAGCAAAGATAACATCACCATGCTGCAGATTTTTTAAGTCATGTATGTTGTCATGATTCATGCATGAAGACTTAATTCTTTTAGGTTGTTAAATTACTGAGACAGGCTTTCAATATTGCATAGATTTTCTTTATTCCTACCTCTTTTCTGATAATTAAGAGGAAGATGTTACATGGATACCCCAAAATACATTTTTTGGCACCAAGCTCATTAGATTTATACTGAAGATCTTGGAGCATGCCGGTGTGCAGTTGTGATGAATACCCAAGCCTCTTCAGTTCCCTTAGTTCAGTGTCCTGTTTATTGTATCCTGTTGCCTGAGAGACTGGTCGCAGTGAAGATTTTTATTTGTGTACATCTGCTGATTAGGGAGAGTCTGATTTGGCTGTAGCAAGAGTAACACATCCGAAAAGCGGATGTTAATCTGTGTGAGCTGGCTACATTAAATCACAGTTACAGCAGATACACTAACATTTTATGACTAATGCCTGAACCTGTTCTGTATTACAGCTGATAAACCAACCTCAGTTTTGTAGCATTATTTCTCTTCATAGAGGAAGGACCCTTACGAAAACAAATGTATTTTTGTTCTCTATTACCGCAGTAATGACACTGCCACTGAAAGCTGGTTAATGATGAGCTCATTTACAAGCAGCTCAACTGTCAATGCTTTGAAGACAGCCATGTCCCACAGATTTAGAAGGATGGGGGTAGGACTCCTACCCAGAGCTACAGCTTTCATACTACTGCGCTCTGTTTTCACATCTCAGGTTCCTCCTTGTGCATACGAACAGGTTATATTTTCAGAAAATATATCTTCTCTCTCTGCCAGTGAGCTATTTATTTTGAAATTAGTATTTTTTTTTAATTCATGCTGTAAGCAGTTGAGCTGCTGATGGCTTCAGTGAACTCCATTGTTTTTCAGAAAGGATAGGCTTTAGTAAGGATATTTTGGAGGAGGTTGGGCTGCTGCAATTTATGATCATCAAGGTCTCAAAGGAGACGTAAGAATAGATAAAGGAAATGTCAGGTATGTTCTTTCATCCTCAAGCATAGGATAATAAAAGATTTTCACTTTTTTGCACACTTGGAAGCATTTTTTTCAATCTAACTCTAGTTTCTTTTTCAGTAAGTTCCTGCTTTGATGTGTTACATCACTTAACATCTTCTCTCTGGCAATATCCATACCTTACCATCTTAATTTCAGGATTGGCAGCCTGGGAAAGTTAACAGGCTACTAAGCATTTTTTTTCAGACCCTGCTCTTCCCATGTTAATAGTTTACAGCCCTGTGAATTCCTTGATTTCTCTTCCAAATTCAGAGTGCAGAGCTGCGTATGCACAATATACAGCTATGTATGCACAACAGCAAGCAGCTGGGGTCTCAGTAATGTAAGTAAGGTGGTGTCTACTTAACACTTTCCTACTCTACTTAGATGTTAATTACAGATTTCTGCACATTTTTTCTGAAATCAGTTATGATTTAACTTCATATAACTTCAGTTGTACACAATTTGTGTAAATGGTTTTGTAGCCTGACAGTTAGAAGACCTGTATGCTTTAGAACTGGTTCCACCCGCCCCACCCCACCCCCATGCGACTAATCCTTAAATGTACTTGTATTCAATGGAGTCTGATTTTGACAAGTCCTTTTTGAAGATTTTGATGCATTTTGGTGTCAATTTGTTCCTTAGGTCTCCGCACTCTGTTCAAAGCTAACTTTAGTAATGAACATGGACATCTGCACATTTACTTTGATTTGAGCAAAATTCTTTTGTTACTACTTAAGAATGTTCCACTCAGACCTGGAATTTGAGAGGGATATGTTTGTTGATAAAATAAGCAACACAACTTCACACTACTTTAAATGCACATTCATGTTAATCAAAGTGATTTCATGTAAACAGCCACTATTTTGGGAGGAGAGAGGGCGGGGGGTTTTTTTCTTGTATTTGGATGGAAGGTTGCACAGTGATAGGGCAGCTAGTCCTTTAAGTATGAGAGAGGAAAGGTAAGATCCTTGCATGTTTCACTCAACTGGATTGTGGGCTGATGATTTTTAGTCCTGCTGCACTAACTAGCTACACATGGTATATACTCACCATTGATCTGGACTGTAGGATGCCTTCTCAAATTACCTTCACAAAAACTTTTATCTTTTACCACTAGAGTCATGCACTGGAAACACTGGTTGTCACACTTTCCATATAAAAGTTCTAATTAATTTGATTTTACAACACTGTTTACTAGCTCCTAGCCATTCCTAACTTACAGAAGCAGATGTGTAACTTGAACTCTCATGAATTAAATGAATTAAGAAACAAATTACCTTTTACGCTGTAAGAACAAAATAAATTAGCAGTAATAGCAGAAGCATTAGAGAAGTCTATAATGATTCAAAAGTTACGCTCAAAAGTGTAGAAAGAATAGCAACAGCAAGTTTTACAAGTAACTTTTTGCTACGTTACCATATATTTCATTATGGAAGGTTGAAACTGCGTCTTGCTGGGAATCCTCATTAATCTCTGGCTTTGTTCACTCATGCTCAGTTTTCTGCCTTAAAAGGATATTCATTCTGCCTGACACAAAATTGCCTTCTATTGTTAGTGAGACTCGGTGTATTGTCTACTCAGAAGCTGGCAGATAGAAAGAATAAAATAAAAAAGTGGAGTTATGGTGCAGTTTTCTGAAAAAGTGAGGTAGAAAAGCTAACTGCTCTGATTCAGAATTTCTGATGGGGGGGGGGGTCGGGGAATGGACCCAGTATCTGCTGATCATGAACTGAGAATAACAGCTCATTCCAAAAAAGTGAAAGTAAGACTAACCAAGAGGATGCTTATAATATATAATAAACACTGTATTTTATTGAGGAGAAAAGAAAATTAAGATTAATTATTGCTAAGGACAGGCAATACTTTCTAATGCTGTAAATCTAAACAACATTATTATGGTCTTTAACTTGACATTACAAGGCTAGCAGTGTACACGGGAGAAGATTCGTAGCATTTTGGCTTCCACAGTTTAACACATGGAAATTCTCATATTTAAAACATAATTAAATTATGCAGGCAAAATGTATCAAATTAACGTATTCTCCAAATACTGAATTTGTAGTTCAACAAATAACATCTTACAGATTACAAAATTACAAGTACCTAAAATTACTACTACTTATTACTAACCAATCATACTCTTACAAATAATCTGGAATTCTGAAAAGGGAGATCCTGAATGGCTTGAGACTTTTATAGAATACAGTCATGTGTGGAAGGAAGGAAATGCTCGAAGAGTGCTATAAATCTCACTGCAGAAAACCTGTGATGCATGTGGTCATACCCCTAAAAAACATTTTTTGCTTCATGTTTTGTGCTGAGGTCCTCCTCTGTGGAGTAAAAACCTTCTTTTGCACTCAGCATAGGTTCTAGATTGCAAAGGTAAGTAATGCTGATGACTTTGTCCACTTGAGTCAATAAATAACAAAGTATGCACTGTGCTACTGAAGACAGAAATTTGAATTCTGTAGATACCTGCTTTTCCGTAAACTATCTGATTCTATCACTGGCAAGCATCTTAGAAATAACTGATGCAATTTCAAGATTTGTTTTAGTTTGTGTCGTTTTTCTTACTGGGATTAGTTGTTAATCTTGAATGGCTACTTGGCAGTGTAAAGGTGCAGAATAACCACCAGAGAAAATGGTGCAGTGGAGTGAAGTCACCTGGCCAACCAACTGAAATCCTGAACTGCACTTTGGGATGGTACTGAGACAGCAGGCTCCCGCAAGGCGGCACAGCAGCAACTGAACCCACTTTTTTACTAGGCTCTCTACCATAGCTATAAGGACATAAATACTAAGTTCTGAAGCAGTAATCCTTTAATCACTGGGCCAGATTAAGGTTGGTGCTATCTCACGCTGTCGTGCCCTCTTTGCAAGGTGATTAACAACAGGTAAGGAAGGGTCTGTCTTGATGCTCTGGTACTGGGGAAGTCCTGTCCCATTCTAAGTCTGTCACTTGTTTTCAAGGTCCAAGTCCATCTCACAGGAAAAATTTGTGCCACAGCCAATCGGAGATGCAGAATGTGATGTGCTTTCACTGTGAATACCAAAGACTTATGCTTTGAGGCTTCTTTAAAACTTAACTCCCTATCTATGCAGACAACAGATCTGCCCCTCTGGCAGCAAATGACCTGCAGATCTTCCAGGTCCTTGCATCCTGGGCCTGACTTTCTGCCTCTTCACTATGTCCCATTTGCAGTAATATGTTCTTGTGGCCCCAGAACCATCCTTGGAGCAGCCGGCTTTTAGAGTTAACAGCCACCTTCTGATTTCTTGAATACGAAGAAGATAAAGATGACTGAGTTCAAATAATTCCTTCTCTGAATTGTTGCAGCCATGGAACAAGTTTTGGGATGAAGCTATTCTTGGGATGCAAGAATTTGAAACGGGTGTATTGGGTGTACATGGCAAGGTGTTGGCAGCAGAGAGGCTGTAGGGGTGGCCTCTGTGAGAAGAGGCCAGCAGCTGCTCCCATGTTGGACATAGCCAGCCCCAACGGACCCACTACAGGACACGTCTGAGCCCATCAGCCAAGCTGATGGGACCTCTGGAAAGCGTATTGGAGAAAGGCTTCATGGTAGGAACTGTGGCCTATGTAAAGGAGCCCATGCTGGAGCATGTTCTCTGGCAGGAACTGCAGCCCACAGAGGACCCACACTAGAGCAGTCTATTCCTGAAGGACTGCAGCCCATGGAAAGAATCCACGCTGGAGCAGTTTGTGAAGACTATATCCCATAGGAGAGACTCCACACTGGAGCAGGGGAAAAGTGTGAGGAGGAAGGGGCAGCAGAGATAGAGTGTTAAGAACTGATCACAACCCCCATTCCCCATCTCCCCGCACCACTCAGGAGAAGTGAGAAGTGGAGGAGTGGAGAAGATGGAAGATTCAGGAGTGAAGTTGAGCCTGGGAAGGAGAGGGGGAGGGGGAGGAAGGGTTTTTTGGTTCTGTCTTTGTTTGTCAACATCCTACTCTATTTGAAATTGGCAACAGATTAATTTTTCCTCAGGTTGAGTCTGTCTTGCCTGTGACAGTAGTTGGTAAGCAACCTCCCTGCCTTTATCTCAGCTGATGAACTTTCTCATCGTACTTTCTCGCTATGTTCTGTTGAGGAGGGGGACGGAGAGAGCAGCTGAATGGGCATCTGACAGCCAGACAAGGTTAATCCACCACAACAGGATAAGAAATTGTTCTACTGAACAACCCTGTGTATGATTTTTTTTTCCCCTTTGCTAGGATAATTTTGTATGTAATTGAAAATTATGTGATTATATGAAAATCAAAGTTCATGAGGCAGAGAGACTAGCAGATGACACCTGACTCTTTAAGATGTTTCATTCTCCCAAGTTAAATGTAATTTCAGAGCTTTAAAATACAGTCACTGTTTTCGTAACCCATGTTCAACCATGGGAACAGGTCTTCCTTTCCTAAACTTTTTCTTTTTGTAGCGGAGCTTTCAACCCATGCCAATTTTCTGGTGATGTTTCTTTCTCAGTGCAAAAAGCACGCCATGTTTTAACTGTCTTAGCTCCTAATTCTTTCTCTGTTTCTAATGGTTTTTAAGTTAGAGAGCATGAGACTAAAGGCTAGGGGATGTTATATATTCTGGGTATGACTGTGCAAGGGGAAGGTCTTTGGGAGTTTATAGTGGTTAGATAAAGCCAAAACTCCTATTAGGAGCTCCTACTAGCTGCTGCAGCATAGCTGCATTGGCAGCTTGCTTATTTGCAGAGAAGTATTCTAGCTTTCAGCCCTGTAACACTTATATCAGCTTGGCTTTTTTATCCTGAGCACCTGTTCCTTTATTTGGTAATGAAGAAAGGCATACAGTGGGAAACTGGAATGGGGGCAATACAAAACAAGGCTGAGTACTCAAAGCATGTTCTGTCTGTGTTGTTCTTACCCATTATGAATCTGTAATAAACATAATAATCTACTGAAACCATAGGTCATTTCAAGAATCTCTTTTGATGATGAAGCTGGAAAAAATGTTACTAGACTGAAATGATGCCATTATACATAACAAACTTTTCAGTGATGTCATCTCCTCTTCTACAAATAAGAAGAATATAATCCTTCGTCCTGGTTTGAGATAAAACAGAACCAATTTTCTTTTCAGTAACTTTACTTTTCAGTTAGGTCTCTTCTAAATAACTGCACTTTCTGAAATTAACTGCATATTCTTCAGACATTGTCTGCTACCAGAGTGATAAGGCCTGATATATATAGTGAATACCAGGGAATGGGATGCAGGAGGCTCTTGCTTATCCTTATTGCTCTAACAACCAAGGGCAGCCAACTTTGTTACTTGCCCTGTTGGAGGGTCGGAAGCAGAAAAGAGTAGAGGGGTCACACCTACGGGGAGGAGCGGACAGGACAGGTGACCCAAAACTGACCAACAGGGTATTCTATCCCATCTGCCTCATGCTCAGTATAAAAGCTGAGGGATCAAAGGGTCAGTCTCTTTCTTCTGTGGCCAGTGTCCAAGGAGGACTCTGTTCATCTGCCTTTGATCCCAGCCCCTGTGTTGCTGAATCCAGTTCCTGAGTTCAGCTCCTGTCCATTGCTGAATCCAGTCTGGGACTTGCCCAGAGCCTGCCAGTGACATGATCATCATCCTGGGAGCTTGATACTGGGTTTGTGTATATTGTATATATTTCATTATTTTCTTATTAATATTATCTTTTCTTTTGATTATTAATATTTCATTAAAGTAGTTTTAGTTTTCAACCCATAAGTCTCTTTCCGTTACTCTCTCTTTCTTCTGAGAAGGGAGAGAGGTTCAAAGAGAGCATCTGTTGTTCATTTAGTTGCCAGCCCAGCCTAAACCACAAAATCCTTTTATTCTTTAAAATATAACTCTTTCAACTCATCAGAACTAATATTGTGAATGATGACCTGAAATCCTTGGATTAATTAAATCATTCAAAGTCAGTCTAGCTAGAATAGAGGCTGGTAGCAAGACTGGCAGGAGTAGATGCAGGCTGTCCTCTCCACGTCTGAAGCCTCTTACTCAAGTTTTGCCAGAAAAGGGTGTGTTTGTATAGCAGAGGTCCTTTGTTTTTGTACATGCCTATCAAATTACTTAAACAAAGCAACTAAAACTACCACCCAAAATTCTGGAGTCCCTCCTTCTGACAGAGTCCTTGTGACAACCAGGCCTCCTTCTTCCATCAAAAGGTCTGGGAATTAATAGAATTAGATGGTGGTTGCTAGTGACTGTAGAGGACTAAGGTGGATTCTGCATGAAGTCTCACACAGCCTTACACTTCTCATAAGGCACAGAAATGCAGGATGTAATGTTGAATTATTCTAACCCTGAAAGGGATGCACCTTGAGCAGAGTTTTATTTAAGTGTTTTTTCACTACTGCAGGCACAAACTTTGTTCATTGCCATGCTGCTGCTGCTGTATTAGATGGCTCTGAATTGCTTCCCTGTTGTACCTCTTTGGAAGTCAGAAATGCTACAGGACAGATATTTAGACTACCTAACACTATTTGGCAATTTGATACACACTAGCCAGGATGGAGTTAGACACAAAGGATGGCTGAGTCAGGCTTTCATGCTACAGGGAGAAATTTGTATACCTTTACTATTTTCCCAATGTTCAGCACTGCTATAACTTCAAACCCAGGGAAAAATCCAAAGAATGTAGTCCTAGTTGTTGCACTTTTTGTAATAGATTTTTTGCTTAGTTAGAATATATTCATATGTTTGAGTATTTCCTGATTAAAAGAAAGAATATTCCTTGCAATCTTTCAAATCCAGCTAATTTATAAGTCTGTAATGGCATTCTTTCCTCCTTGCTATATGTGCTATTATTTATTTATGCCAAGAATGCATATTAAGCTGGGAGCCAGAGGTATGTTCCAAATGTTAGTGTAACAATTGTTATCTATAATAATTACTACCTGTTATTTGTAACAATCTGTTGCTTCAAAAAAAGGGGATACTCCTTACCTAAACAGTATCTTCTGCAGTAAAATATTTTGGTTAATTGGTAGCTGTTATAGCTCTTAGTCCTGATTTGATGCTGGATCTCTCTGTGGTAAGGATAAGCTACGTCCCAGTATCTCTTTTATCCACAGAAAGCAAGATTCCCTTACAGCTAGCCTTTGATATCTGCAGGATGTCATTAGGCACTAGACAGTTTGAATAACAGTAATAAAAATTAATTTAAAGAACTTATATACTACTTATTTGATTAATTTTTCTACTTGAAAAAAAGATATTGTTACTTCTTTTGTGTTTGGAGGTTACATAGGGAAGGTAGATCCAAGTATCTGTATTACTGCTGACTATGTAATAATGACCCATGTCTCCTGATCTCAGCTGAGGAAACAGTGTACCAAATGTGGCAGCTCTCCAATAACTATTTTAGTTGGCAGATTATGTATGGTAAAATTGAAAATTTTTCGGCTCAATATTTCTTTGTGCACTGATCTCTTCACAGCTGATTGGTTAATGTATTGGGTTGGGACTACGAAGCTTTCTTTCACTTTTTTTCACTGTGTACACCGCGGAAAGTAATTTTACCTGTTTTCTCATCAGTAACTCAGATGTGATAACTCCTCTAAAGCATATTGGTACGTGCTGTGAAATTGAATTAAAAAACAACTATTCCATCTAGTTGTATCAATGATTGCTATGTGTTTAACTCTTTAATCCACTGGTATGTTTCCTTTATTCTGTGTGTTCCTTCCCTTGATGTCTCCTTTGGGGTCTGGTTTTCCGACTGGCTAGTATTCACACACAATGGCATTCTGCAAGGTCAGTTTCTAATCTGACTTCATCAGCGATTGCACTCCATATAGTTTTGCCCAACCAAAGTTTATCTTGATTAGGTTTGCTAGTTCTATTTTTTAATTAGAGCATAATTAAGTACACGGTGTGCTAATGATTAAATTGAACACAGGCCAAACAAGTCCACATCCAGGTCACACTCTCTTTTGAGTGCATTTAGCCAGCTTTTGCCTTACGGCTTCACTAAACTTACATATGACTTGTCAATGCCAATTGTGTTCTGCAGGTATGCATTTCCTACAGACTGCTTAAGAATTATAAGCAGATTGAAAACTTGCATTTAATACCTCTTCACTTAAAAATCCAGCATCATGCATATACTGCAAGTTATAAGAGACTGCTTATGCAAATGCTTATTGGATCAAATCCTTTACTGCTCAGAACAGTGCCAGATATGGAAAAGGTGCACAAAGGAGAGAATGAAGGGTACGTTCATTAAAGACCTGGACAGGCTTTCAGAACCTTCTCCTAGTTTAGCTTGTATATAGCCTGTAGCGACGTTAACTCTGTCACCAGAGGTGTATGGAATTACACTGCCTTGAGCATATATTATACTATAAACAGTTAGGAAGTTTGAACATTTTTTACTTCTATTTCACCTTTTCTATGTCTCTTTCTCATCATGCTACCCTTTATCATTGAAAACATGACTTTATTGATGCAGGCTCTTAATATATTTTTTAAATTCTCATTTGCTTGTCAAAACCCAGATATGTAATTAACTTCAACGTTAATTGAAGCAAAACACACAAGGGAAGTAGGATCACCTTTGCAATATGAGCAGAAATAAACTGAAAGTCTTGCTTTTAGATTAAAAGACAGAACTAAATACTGGTACATTAAAATAATATGAAAATTCAACAATATAAAGCTTCTTTTCTAGCAAAATCAGAAATGCCATGTTTTGTGGTGGGAAGTTTTTATCTCAATTATTTTACCCTGGAATCCCCCAGAGGCTTCCACTGGATGAGCATTGTTTACAAGCTTTCCGACAGTGTCATCTCAGAGCCAATACACTCCCTTGAGAAGGGACCACAGTTTCTGTATAAAAAGCTCCATTATTATCAGTCCAAGTGGAGATCAGAGAATGGAATAAACTGCAATAGTGTTAACACCTCTAATGAGAATAGTCCTAGAAAATATTTGTAGCCAAAACAGGCTCTAGCCTCCTAGAGGTATAATATACGTAGAGGTATAAATCATAAAATGAAACTTTTTGTATTGTTCCATGCTAGTGTCATAGAGAACTGTCTTTGTAGTCAAATCAAGGGCAGATGCAAGATAAGACTTTCTGTGATATACAGCGTTTTCAGTGAATCTGTAATGTCCTGACAGAGCTGATCACCTTAAGCTTCCCAAGGAAGGTATCTGGTTTCCCATGCTTAGTAGCTATAGCTTAGTAGCTATAGCTTAATAGCTTTAAAAACTTTAATATCCTGTCATTGAGATTTATGATCTGGAGCTTATCAGCCAACAGTTTATAATTTTCTTCATAAGCTAGTATGTGTGCATGTGCCTGCCTTCTGTACAGACTGGGTGTGGCTCAAGCCATACAGTCTTCTGCACAGCTCTTAAACTTTTACCCTGTCTTCTGTTGTTTGTATGCTTAGGGAAGGGGTAAACACACCCAAACAAAAACAATTTACAGAAGGTACTACAGTTATCTTCTCATATACAAGATCATGTTTTTTACCAGCTACAGGAATTACCAGAGGTAAAAAATGGCAGTTATTTTGCATGCAGACAGGCTTTTGCCAAGTTACACATACGGGAAGCATTGAAGCACTGTACTAGTTATAGCTATGCTTCCTGCCAAGCTTGGACCTTTCACAGCTCCTATTGTCTTCTACTTCCAACATCAGGTGGAAGTCTGAAGTGGGGGAACAGCACAAAGCAGCATTCAAAACTTGGAGACAGGATTGATGGGAGATGTGCGAGACTGTGAGGATTACATTGATTTAAATGTCACTTCTGTGTTGCAAGCAGATTCTTGGATTTGAAAAACAGTGTTATGGTTTGAGAAACCCACAGAAATTCATTGTCATTTAGGCAATTATTCTATCACCTGATGACCCCTCCCCACCCAGGAAGGGGAATTGGGAAAAAACAAGGAAACCCAGGGACTGAAATATAAACAGATTTAGTAGAATAAGACTAGATAATTAACAGTAATAACACTAAAGAACCAATACTGATCCCAATACCAATATAAAATATACAAGGATTATACTCAGCCCATTCTATCAGCAGGTAGCTGTGCACTCCCAGCAGTGGACAGCAAATGTTGGACACTGAGTGCTACGGCTTCAGGAGGAAGGGAAGGCCTCAGGGGTCCGGCACCGGGGCAAGAAGTTCTCTGGATTGCTGCCATCAATGGAGAGAGAACTTCACAGCAAACTTTATAATTTATACTGAATGTGATGTTCATGGTATGAAATAATCCTGTTGGCCAGCTTGGGTCCAGTGCCTGGGTCTCCCTCCTCCTCATTCCTGCACCTGGCGAGCTTGGAAACACCGAGACCTTGAAACCCACATGCCATAGCTGGCTATAAAGTAAATATTTTCACAAATTCAGACATTAGAGGCTTCTAAAAGTACAGTTTTCCCAAGCATTAGAAGAAAAATTAGTCCTGTGTCACTCAAACCAGGACAAACAACATATCTCAACAGTCCATGAAAATGGACGAATACCATATTGGAATAAAACCCACTTTCCAAACACCCAAGCAATTCTTTTTTTTCCCCAGTAAAATATCAGAAATTACAAATTAGTCAGATATACTAGGACATAAATAAAAAGGCCTGATTCATAAAGATTAATTTGCATATAAACAAATCTGGTATAAAATAATAATAATGGCTGGACTCTTATGCTTTTTTAAAGATGTGTGAGCTTTTGCACAAGAAGCAAGCAGTCTTTTAATTAGCAGTATATCTGCATAATAAAAGGAAAAAAGGGTAAGAGAAAGCGCAGGTGAATGCGTCTCCCAAATAAAACTGATCCTACAACCAGGCAATTACTTTTGACGAAGCCTACTGAAAAAAACCCATTGCTGTGTTACTTCTGGGGTGTTTCTTTGGGCTTTCTCTCACATGGTCAGACTTAAAATGATACCTTGTTTCTTTCACTCAGGACTGAAAGTGGCGGTAGATAACCAAAAATTTTGGGTCAAGTCAATGGAAGAAAAAAAAAACATTTCAAAAAGATCTCAGAAGGAAAGGTATGTGTGTGTGAGACTACCCAGTTTATTCTTATACAAAGTTAAATACAAATTTTTAACTTCAAGAATTGCAGTTCTTACAGTGCATGCTATATGGTCAGTAGATGGTCAGATGTAGAAATTGGCCTTAATTTCACTATGAACTTAGTTGCAATTCACCTAACCAAGCACTTGTCATGATTAACATTAGTTGCATTCTAGCGTTCAGTATTTGAGTCATGCATGGTATGTACTTGTCACAACTCTATCTTTTCCAAAAGTAAAATTGACAGATTTTGAGGGGCCGCAGCTTGAAAAAGAGAACCAACCAAATAATAAAAGCCTAGAATGCATTTGGACACACAGTTTTAATGTGAAATATTTTCTTTGGGAGCTCCATGATTAGACACTTGAAGTATCCGGTATAAATACTAGAATTTGTTTTGGGGGATGTTGATAATTTTGTGTTTAAGATAAATGTTCTTTTAATTGAGTACTGTGCAATTAATAAAAATGAGACAAGGTACAAGGTGTGGTTATCACCCTATCACGGCCTTTTAATTAAACTGTAATTTAAGTCTCCTGCAGCCAAATCATCTTGCATTTCCTTCTGGCAGGTTGCTTTAGGCAGAAAAGAGATTGCATATTCGTAACACAATACTATTTTTATTAATTTCTAACTCAGTATCAGCTGGAGAAAAAAGCATTATTCGACCCAAACACATGATAAATATACTGGAATAAAAAGAAAATTCCCCCCGTGCTTGGAAGCAAATAGACAACGTCTTTTATAACCAGAATTCAGATGTTTTTTCCAGGCTAGAAAGATTCAGTGCCGTATGTCCAACAAAAAAATAGTCCAGTGCCGAAGCTGACGGAGCCTCGTGACGAGATCTTCAGGGGAGAGGTGAAATCCACGACGGGCTGAAGAGGTCTGACGTTGGTGTGCAGGTGATTACTGCTTAAACTTATCAAAAGCTCAGCACCTTCAGCGAGCTTAGTAAGTCTTGAAGGGTATTTGCCTTCTCGGGAAGGCGATTTGGCTCTCAGAGGAACAAGAGGACGAACACC
>VFFE01008422.1:2985730-3072484 GCA_008921705.1 Burhinus oedicnemus | reverse complement strand
GTGCCGGGCGGGTATAAAGGTAGCGGCGGCGGGGGGTGGGAGAGTCGTGCGGGCGGGGGGCGCGGAGGCCAGGTTGCGCTGGGTGGGCCGAGGGGCGCGCCCGCGGCGGGGGGAAGGAGGGTCCCGGCGTGGAAAGGCCGCCTAGGCTCGCAGCCCGCGGTGCCGCCCTTGGCTCTGCCGCGCCCCGCGGGTGGCGGCCGGTGGCAGGCATGGTAGATGTGTTCAGCGGGCGGCTCCTGGTCAGCAAGGACGGGCGCAGCGTGGACCCCGAGGAAGCCTTGCAGAACAAGGTCGTGGGTTTGTACTTCTCCGCCGGCTGGTGCTCGCCGTGCCGCGACTTCACCCCCGTCCTGTGCGACTTCTACACGGAGCTGCTGGAGGAGACCCAGCCCCCCGCCCCCTTCGAGGTCGTCTTCATCTCCTCCGACCACAGCGCCGAGGAGATGGCGGGCTACATGCACGCCATGCACGGGGACTGGCTGGCCCTGCCCTTCCACGACCCCTACAAGCAGTGAGTACCGCCGGCGGCAAACCCCGGCCCCGCCCGGGCCTTCCCGCGCCTGGCAGGCCGCGGCCGGCGGGGTGGCCAGGGCCGCCACCGTCAGCGTCTCTGCTGGCACCCCGCCTCCGCGGCGCGGGAGGGGGCAGGAGGCGTGGGTGCTTTAATAGCAGTATAACGTAACACCGAAGTCTCCGATACAAAAGCGCCCCGGGAGCTCCACCTGCCCTCTTGATCCACTCCTTCCCTTCCCGCTGAACGTGCCGAAATGCAGGTTGCAGCGTCTTCCGTGAGGTGAAGCGCACAGATCAGCCCGGTTCTCCCTCCGTCCTGTCCTCTGAGCAGCGGCTGCGGCTGGCTGGCTCTCCCTGCGCTCCCGCGGAGGAGTAACACGCGCAAACTAACTTTAAGCTAACAGCTTCATTTCTCCAGGGAAGTAACTCGGCTTTAGCCTGTTACGTCTCTAAGAACACAATGAAGGAAAACTAGTTTTGCGTACTTAATTTAGGATTTAAAAGGTCTTTGAAGAAGGGTTAATAAAGACCCCAGGTATTAACAACATGACATGAATAGCGAGCCAAAAACAAACTAATGGCAAACGAGGATCGAATGATTGTTTTTCAGCGCAGCAGTAGTTAGGGTTGTTCTGGGTTGTCTAGCTTATTAACGCTCTGGAAAAAAGGCAAATGAAGAAGGAGCAAAACTCATAGCTGAACATCTTAGAGGAGCGCAGAGCAAACTGTGAAGAATTTCAGATAGGTACAGGTAAGCTAGGTGAAAAAGAAATGTAGTATCAGCTGGGGTTTAGCTGTGGGGAATGCATATGGTTACTGGGATGTGAAATTCTTGTGCTGATAGGTTTCTAAAGGGACGTTCTCGCAGGCAGCTCGCTCAGCAAAACAACAAAAGGAAAGGACACCACCATGTGTAAGTAACAGGGTGAAGGATAATACCAGGAACTGTCTTGATGACCAAAGTCAAGGGTGCAGACTCATTTGGATGACCATCAGAAATACGGTTTAGCTCATATCAAGAAATATAGGTTTGGATTACAGGGGCACAGTTAAGATGTTTAGAGCCACTGAAATCCCAACAGCTGGAGACTTAAAATACATGTAAATACTAGTAAAGGGATTCTTTTTCCCCTTTAAATAATGTATAAGTAGATTGTGGAAAATACTGTTACAGTTATCATCCAAGTCAAGGAGTTAGTGTGACTTTTAAACATAGACTGGGTAATTAAACTCACAACAAGATTTGTTCTTCTAACAAAAATCTCTATTCTAGTGCTTCTAATAACTTCTAGCCTTCGTTTAACTTTAGATCCATCTCTGTGTGCTACCTGGGATAGAGCTGTGTAACACGCTGGTACTTAATGTGGAGCAGGTTTACTAATCTGTTTTTATCGGTGCACTTGGACAACCTCAAGAGCAAACAACCTGAAGCCAGGAACTATTTCATCCTTCCTTGGCTCATTCCTGGATGTCAGCAGCCGATTAACATTAAGCCTTTTTAACGACAGTTTCCATTGACTTAAAACCAGATTGAAATAGCAGTGATGTTTTCCGTTGTCCTCCAGAGGCTGCCCAGGCAGTAACTGTATTTTGTAACTACTAATTCCAGTAGAATTCAGCCAAATTTTCTGATGGAAATGTGGCACTTGAAGTTACTGCATCCAGCAAGCTGTTCGGCATAGACCATGGGAATGCGCTTACAGCTTCAGCCTCTGTGGATTAAGAGTCTATTTCTGACTCTGCTCTTGCTCAAGTCATGTGGAATGGAGGTACAAAGATAGTTTAATTGGCTTTTCTGTGGCAGGCCATATACCCTTCAAAATCCTGTAGAGAAACATGGCTTGTCCTGTCACAGATAGCTGTGAGATCATAGCGTTTGAAGGGCTTACTGAAGAACAAAATGCAGAGGGGTAGGAAAAGGCAATGTTTTTGAAGTTGCGTCTCTTGCATATAACAATAAGGAGCTATGTGGTTATGTTCAAGGTGCTTAGGTTGGATTAACTGGTAGTTTGGCTTCAGGGATACTGGTGAATCTTTGTAGTCTTAGAGCAGAGAGATGTGTGTTCACTAAACCAAACTGTAAGTCTGGCTAGATACTAGTTTTAACTAAGAATACAATTTAAAAATTGACTAACATAAATTAATAATTTGATTATTAATATTTATTATAATTCAAATTTATTAAACTTTATTATTCGTTAATATTTTAAAAGTTCCATTGTAAATAATTCAAACTGGTTGCTTTTTTGTGAACTATGTAAAGAAGGCATTTCAGTATCTCCAGTGAAGTTAAAATATTCTAGCTGATGACTTCAGTGTTTAAGATACGTAATTGCAGCATAGGCTGAAGTCTCTTCTAGGCAAAGCAGAGCCAATTTTAAGCCTGCTGTCTAAAACACATTTCATGAACGGAAGCATGGAGTTTCTTGGGGTTAACTTTGTCTTGTTAAGAAATAGCTTGCATTCATACTGGTAGTGTATGAAGTGTAATGCCTTGCACATACCTGCAGAGAAGCAAAATACTGAATTAAGAGCAGCATCTCAAGACTCTTCCATGCTGTGAGTCCTGACTATTTCCCCAAGATGGGACTGCACCTTTACTACTTCATGAAGTCTGTGGCGTGACTAACAGGAAATACTGCTCCTGATGGCTTGACTGTTTGCAGCTTTAATGTTGATTTTTGCTGCCTGAGGCACAGGCTTTTGATCCTTGCAGGGTTGTGCGAAGACAATCTGGTAGGAAGTGAGCACTAGGAGGAGAAAGGGAATAGTGGAGAGGAAGAGCAGGAGTAGGACAGAAAATGTCAACAACAAATGCTAGTAAGTGGGGACTGATGTTTTAATTATGATACACAAAGACATACTGCTGTTTTTATACTGAGCCCTACTATGAAAGCTGTCATTCTCTGTGTGGGTGCCCAGCGCGTGCTAGTAGTTCTTGTAGGCTGCCAGATAGGCAGGTATTTACTGAGTCCATGTCCTGTACACCTCAGTGAAAATTAGAATCCCAAAAAAGGAAAATAAAAAGGGCCTGCTTACATTTTATATTAGGAAGCTTTCGGTATGAGGGTGGATTGGCACCTACAGGAATATATGGGGGAGAAGGGGCTAAAAAAGGAAGGCAGAAGGAGGAGAATGACAGTATCTGAGCAGTTAAGAGCTATTACCTGTTCTTAGTCTTTTTACACTGCTATCCCAAACTCTTAACAAACACTTTAAAATAGAATCCCATCCATATGATGTGCTTGTTTATGTGCACGTAACAAATGCATGTAACTAACTGCTCCCATGGAGCATATGTAGTTTGTGCAGGTGAGTCACAGGATTTGAGTTCCCTATAGGAGAACCTTAACAGGTTTTAAAAAGTCATTTTTGTAAGCACCTGTACACGCGTACACAGTCATTAAGAAGCATTGTCTGCAGAACTGTTCCTGAGCCTTCTTCAGGTCCATTCATTTTACAAGTTGCACAGAAATGTAAGCAAAATTTGTGCATGCTTCAGTCTGGTTTGATGCAAGCAACCTTCAGCCCAAAAGCTGCATAAACAAGGTGCCATGCTGGGGTGGATAAGCTGTATATGCATTCCCTTAGGAAAGCAAAGGGTTAGTTTCCAGTCTGTATAGCAAATTACCTTCAGTTTCCTACTGTTCTGTCTGATTGCCACGATTGTGTTAGGCATCTCAAGCTATTTTATTGTCCAGTGAACCAGTAAAATGCATCTTCCAGCCATCTGGTTTGTCATACACTTCGTATGAGGTGATTGTCTTTTACGTGGTTTCTACTTGAACTCGCTTTGGAATGTTTTTTCTCCCATTTTAGTAGACTTCAGCAAGGTCTGTGGGGATTCTTGGTTGCTTGCTTTTCAGAATTCGCTGAGAAAGTGAGCCTGTTGCTAGACCATATTATTGCTTCTTCTGTAATATTTTCTGCATTATTGCTCAGACGACATAATGGCAGAGCAGTATCCTTCACCTGTTGATTTTTCTTCCCTTAAGGAAAAATACAGAAGGACAGATGTGTTTCAGGAATGCCTTGTCCAGGCCAGTGTTCCACTTAAGTCTCATTTTCTGTATTTTTAAGACAACTCCTCTTTTCCAGGAAATCATAGAGAATGTCTATATATTAATGTCTTGTATTTTTTAACAATGTTTACAAATCATTCTTTTCTACTCAATCAAAATTCTTTGGCATTTGAACCTCATACAGCACATGTTATTGCTTATAGTGGCAGTGCTGAGGCACTACATCTCCATTTAGTGTTTTGTTTTGAGAGTGATGTTACTCATATTTTGGAAGTTGTCTATTCCCTTATTGCTTGTTGCATCTCTATCCTCTGGTTCTTCTAAAGGTGCTTAATTTCTGCAATGCAGGGAGATAATTTCCCATACAACAGATTACATTTATTTTGGGGAGGTTGTTACTTTTAGCTGACCTATTGCAGTTCATCTAACCTGTTTCTTCTCCCCCTTCTGGAAACACATGACCTCTTCCTCAAAGCCAATTACATTTTTCTGGGATTTCTTTTAGACTTCACAACTTGCATCTTAGGTGTAGATTTTATGTTCCTCACTTTTCCTGTTAGATACCAGCACATCTGTCACCATAGCTTGCATTCCTACCTATCCTGGTTTGAGGTAAAACAGGACCAATTTTGTTCAGTAACTTTACTTTTTAGCTAGGCCTCTTCTAACTGCTGAAATTAACAGCATGTTGTCCAGAAAACTGTTCGCTCTGAGTGGTAAGACCGATGTTTATAGTTGATGCCAAGGAATGGGATGCAGAGAGGCTCTTGCTTACGCTTATTGCTGTTGCTTATTGCTATAACAACAAAAGACAGCTATCTTTGTTACTTGCTCCATTGGAGGGTTGGAAATGGAAAAATGTAGAGGGGAACCAAACCACAACACTACAGCTAAATTGTGGAATATGACTGTGAGGACAATGTGCGAAAAGATATTTTCTTCAACTTCTGCCTTCCAAAATGAATATTGTAAATTTATTAGCGTCTATATTTTTTCATTCATGGCTCTAATCTGAATATCTAGTACAATGAATAGATGTGCCAAGGATGACCTATGAATAATGTAACATGTTAGGAGGTAGGTAATAGTTTTCCTGCCTTTTAGCTTAGTTTGAAAAGTGTGGGGATACACCCTGGTATGGTTCTGACTTCATGACCATCAGTCTAAACCCATTCCTCTGCCTGTTATTTGTATTCAGCAAATGGTTTCCTTTCTTCTTTGGACATTTAGTGTTAATGAAAGTAGTATTTTTGCCATTGCCGTGTATTTGGAAAGAATTTGTTTTTGCCGTGTCCTAATAAACACAGCAGGAAACTTCAGACATTCTTTATTTGCTTTTCTCTTTCAGTTGGAGCTGGGGCAGTGAACTAGTTCTCGAGTTCCTGGAAACACTTGAGGCTCCTCCTGTTGAGCGGCACTCTCAGCAGCTAACTCTGATTTTTATCTGATGTCCATTGAGATGTTTAATGAGCTTAGAGCTCATTGACTGCCTTTTAATTGTTGTGGATTAGTAAAATTCATGCCAAAAAGTTGTTGTCAGTGCTAGTGATTGTTAGTCTCAACATTGGTTTTTCTGGCTTATTTGTGTCCTGAATTTTACTTTTTCGTTTGCACTGAAGTACCACCCTTCCAAGTGAGGTGAATTTCCTGTATAGAAGATACTGTCTTTCTATAAAGATAGATCCGTATGCCTTGCTCTTTTCCTCTTCTTTATTTTGTCTGTAACAAATAAACTGTGTCACAGCTGTTAAACTGTTTTCCTTGGAAATGTTTTCCATCTTGCCATTTCTGTTGCCTGTGTCATGCTCAACTGAAGTGGCTTACTATACGGTATTCTTTGATTCTCTCCTGTTTTTGCATATTCCTTTTGTTTGCATCTTACTCATGTCCTTCAACTTGTTTATATAAACAACAAATTCTATTTTGCTACTTCATGTGGCTGATAGCCTGCTATTTGCGCACTTTTGTCTCTGTGGTGTGTAATCAGTAGTCATCCCTTGTTACTTATGTGCCAATGTCAGCCAGTATTTTTATTTCTCTTTGATGTTTTGTGTCCTCTAGGTTTTTCCCTCCCAAATGTTATTTTTATTTCCAGTATTAATAATCCATTTTTTAATTTTCCATGTATCTTGAGTTTGAGCCCATTAAATTTCTGTCCTTCAAAAGTCTTTTCTTACTAATTTTCCTGGGCTACCTACTCATCATTTGTTTGAATTTTGTTCATGGAACATTACTGTTTCTATGGCTCTTTAATTTTTAACTGTATTTTAACTATGTTTTGTTATAAAACAGTAGGCTATTTAAGACTGAGTTATTTGTAATCTATCTGGATTTTTCTATCTCCTGACATAGAAAAATGGCCACTGTTGCCTGTGTGATGGACAGAGGAGTTGTTCAGATTTTATTCTTGGACAGCTTAGATGGGTGGCCCTTATTCCAAATCTTTCAATTGCTTACGTTTGTATGTAGAAGGCCTGTTTCACTGAGGGGACTTTAAGATATTTCTGCGATCTCTTCTGTTTAGACTGAAGGATTATGCATCATGCTTTAATGGAGATTATAGGAAGTAGGTCTGTGGGATTGGCACACTTGAACATCTTTGTATGGGAATAAATGTCTAATGCTAATTTAAGTGAGATCCTCATCCTATCTAGTAAAAAGTGACCAGAGGATATGTATTTCTGGCTAGTAAAAGCAAGGTGGAAGGATGTGTCACACCTTCCATGGACCTCTTTATAGTCTCTGAGTCAGTCTCTGCTCCTGTGGAGGCTACAGGCAGCAGTGAAAAGCAGTTACAGGAAGGGTTCTGCAACTCTCTAAACTCCCTGAGCGAAGTTTTGCCATGTAAACTCCCAGGTGCAGCCTTGTTCATCTCCCTAATACTACCCAGTGCTCTGCCTCAAGCTCTGAGAAAGCCAAGGCACTCATCACTTCCGCTCTCCCGTGCATCCTGACCAAAGTAGCCTTCATGAGAGACTAGTTTTCTTAAAATGCTCCCTAATAGTGTGTTTTATTTTTAATTTTTTCCCCTCAGTGATCTGAAGAAGAAATACAACATAACCGCAATTCCTAAACTGGTGATTGTGAAACAAACTGGAGAAGTCATTACTGACAAGGGAAGAAAACAGATCAGAGACAAAGGGCTATCCTGTTTTCAGAACTGGCTTGAGAGTGCAGATATCTTTCAGAATTTTTCTAGCTAAAAAGTTGGCAGATGAAGCAAGACAAAGCATCATGGAAAATTTTGTAGAGCTCTGAAGAGATTGTTGCCTTCTTCAGAACAAGAAGGGTAAGGCTTATTTATCTTTGCTTGTAAACAAAATTTGTTTTCAGCTTGAAGATTAGTTATTCCAGTAAGTCATAAAATGCAACTGTTGTTTTTCTTGTATTGTTCTATCTACTATATTCAGTATGAACCAAAGCATTCCTGATAGTACAGAAGAACTTCAGGAGGATAGGCTGGTTTAGACAGTAATAAAGGAGCACTGTGAAATCTATGCAAACATTTACGTTGCAAAATCTGTACAGTAAAAATTATATTTATGCACAAACCTATTTTTTTATGAATTTTTTTCTGGTGATTAGCACATGTTTTATTAAGAAAAGGAAATTGTTTGCTTTAATAAATAACTCTTTATGAAGTATACGTCTAATGTGTCTTCCTTGTATATTTTAACAAGCTAACAGAAACTGTGATGTTTTTCAAATAGTACACATTTGTTTGTCAGTACTGAAGAAATACTTTTCTTTGGTTTTATTTTACTTCTTGTGGGATTTATTTAAGTTCTGCTGAGTTTTCCTTACCCCTGGATTTTTAAACTTGGCACTGTAAGCTGTTATTGCCCAAGTTGATGTCAGATCTGAGAAGCAAGCATTTTCCATCTTCTTTTGCCAAAGGGTGTAGAAGCAAACATCAAAAATGATACCAGCTCTATATGATGAGTGCTCATGTTGCAGCTAAAG
The DNA here is from genome assembly GCA_008921705.1 of Burhinus oedicnemus. Taxonomy (NCBI): domain Eukaryota; kingdom Metazoa; phylum Chordata; class Aves; order Charadriiformes; family Burhinidae; genus Burhinus; species Burhinus oedicnemus. The sequence continues at coordinate 3,063,986 of VFFE01008422.1, read as the reverse complement.
TACAGCCTGGTTTGCCTGTATTCTCCACCAGTTGCTGCATTTGGATTTGCTAGCCAGTCTTCATGATTGGAGTCCCAGGCCAAACATCCACGCAATTGGTGAGCTAAAGAAACACTTCCTATGCAAGCCAAGAATTTGTTGATTAGAATTTAAAGACTTCAAGAAGACTAATAATAGTCCAGTTACTAGCCCTTAATGTTACTAACACTTCAGGTCCAGATTACTTGATTATTACAAGTCATTCCAAATAAAGATACAGTTAAAACTGATACACATTAACTTTTCAGTTCTCATGTTATGTTCACCCTTCCTCTTGGTTCTAATGTTAATGGTGTTTTCCTGAAGATGATGACTTGCTTCCAACTGGACTCTGTGCTGCTGATCACAACCCTCTAGGCCTGGCTGTTCTTCAAGCCTCAGGAAGCATGCTGTTTCCCTGGAACAGAACACGGCTGTTCTGCAGGCACTTCTTTGCATGCCTGTGCTTGAAGGGATTCCACTTCAGCCTTGTTTTTTTTTTGATTGCTATGTCCCTTCTGAAGCCATTGGCTTACTGACCCCATTCACAACTGTCTTGCTTGCTTGTTGAGAAGCCTTTGCCTGACCATGATAAAACTCAGCAAGGAAGGCCTGAAATGAGTATGTGTGGATAATTTTATTATTTAATAACACAACTGTGTCATTTTCTTATAATGGAGGAAAAAATAATTTTTCCTTGAAGAGTGTGTATGTGTGGGAGGGAATAAGTAAAAAGTCATATACTCCTCACAACATGTCAAAAATAAAGTACTCCAGGGAAACTGAATTTAAAGTGACAAATATTAGATGTAGGAAGTGTTCAGCAGAGTTGTGAGTCAGAGCATGTTATAGCTGTTCTTAACATGACATCTGAGGATACTGCAGACAATTTCTAGTTTCTGCCATCTAACCATATAAATAATGCTCAGGTTCTTTTCTAATGAATACTAAGCTCTCTAGTGAATTTTCTGTGCAAGTGATGTGTAGGTGCTGCCTACTGTTCTGGGACCAGCTTCTGGCAAATGTATTTCAAACATGAGATGAGAAAAGAATAATAAAGGTACTTTAAAAAGTTTTTACAAATAATGTTGCATGAACATGGAATAAGCAAAAGCATCCACTGTGACCTATTACCAGGCATCACTTAGGCCAAGATAGCTTGGTTCATTGTTTGTGTATATGTACGTATATGGAAGAACTCAGTATTTTAAGACTGAGATGGATTTAGGTCCTTTGAGTAATTAACACACTGAGTCAGCAACACAGATTCAAATTAAAATTCAGCAAGAAAATTCATGATGATGAAGCAAAGATATGTACTATATACTATACCAAATACCTGGTTTGACTTTAATCAAGGGCTGTTGGTTTTGCACATCAGTGTTTGAAGCTCAGAAAATTTGTTTTCCTTGTCAATGCTAAAGAAATGGATGTTTGATGTAGGCTAAAAACAGGGTAATATAAAATATTCGCTTATTAGCAGCACCTTGTGAAATTAGAGGAGCGGATAAGGCTTGTTACTACTTTGAAAGTGTGTCCATTGGGAATGAAACTTAGCAGCATACTACTATTTGAATTTACAGAATTGTCCCTTTAACTTTCCTAAATATCTTCAGTTCACTAGCAACTTTCTACCCTACGTCTTTAGTCACAGTTGCCTTGAATATTAGTGAATGCTAGTACTTTTTCTGAATGAGGAGGAAAAATGCTTTTTTTTTTTTAATATAACAAGAGACAGTAGCAAAGTGATACTGATAGATGCTGCACACTCATAAAGGAATCAGTTGAAAACCAACTCAGGTTAAGAGGAGGACTATCAGTCCTTATTCCATTGGACAAGATATTGCCCATTATTAGTAAATGATTTACAGAGCAATGTATGTTAAGATAGCTTAAGAACCTACAGCGTTGATTTTTTTTTTAGAATTTACAGAGAATTATTTTGCTAAGAAAAATGGCAAGGATTGTAAGTTGATACTTTGTGAATTGATCCATACTGTGACTTTTGAGGAGGACGGCTAGCTGCAGATGAATGCTACAGGCTCTCCTGTGACCACTGAACATGTCATTTGGGAAGAGGCAAAGCATGGTCGCAGATTCAGACATGAAATAAACATTATTATTGCAAATGCAATGTTAATCTTTTATTTCTGTAACCCTGCATCATGTACAGGCCTGCTACCCACTAGGCATTCCTTCTTCCTCATGGAAAGCTGTTGCTGTCAAACTTTAGTAGTTCTGTTCCCATCAAATACTGTCAAATAAATGAAATGCATTTATTAGTAGAATTTTTAAAGGCAAGATTACTTACCAATGCTATGTGTTTTAAAAGGTGCTATAGTGCTATATGCCTGAGATGCAAACATTTAAAGGATAATTCATTTCATTATTGGTCTCTAAAATACAAACCCTCAAGCATCTTCTCTCTGTTGGCATTATAGACATGGATTAATTTTGAATTCTTCTACATTTTTGATTCTTTCTGAGTTAGGGTCACAACAAGTCTTTCAGCCTTAATCACCAAAGTTATCTCCCTACTGAATGATCTTTACTGCAAGAATATTTTTCTGTTGCAGACGCCAAACTCTTGGCTTTCTTTGAGGTATAATTTATGAATACGTGTCTTCTAATTAGCAAATTAATCTGTGCTTTATCAAAATAATTCATATTTCTGTCTCATTTTTCTCTTGCAGTGTCATTATTGCAAATAGTATTGGTTAAAATCTAAAAATTAACATCTGACACTACTACAAAATAGTTACAAAATTATGTTGTCTGTGGGCGGTTGCCTATGCAGTTATAGAGACCCTCAAAACAGAGAATATGAAACAGTTAAAATGAAGGGATTTGGGGCCAACTTAATTTTGCTTTCATCTCACTGCCAGTGGCCACTGGAATTTAAGCATGTGCTTATGTGGTTTGCACAAAGGGGCTCTAAACCAAAAGTACCGTTAAAAATTGTCACTAGCTGTCTACTATTGCTTGAATGCTGTTTGGCAGCACCTCTCTTGTCCTATTACTGCTGCTTATTGGCTTGTGGAAGAACCAAACCAGGCGGAACTGCTGAGTTGGTCTAACATCTGTATTGAGTTAAAACTAGTATCACACATGCATACCTGAAGATTATATTTCAGTCCTTTCCTCATGATCACCAAATAAAAGTTAAGTTTGCCTCTGACTATAGATCACTTAAGTTCTAACAACTGCTCATCCATCTGTGGATGAAATAGTGAACAAAGTAGAAAATGCCAAGGTCATCTTTTCTACGCATTACAAAGTAAAAAGTTCATTGATCTAAGTTACAGAATTTCAGGGCATTCTCAATTCTGCTAAAATCAGATATCATTTAGCTGGTGATGCAATAGTAATAGTCTGTCATTGGATCTAGCTACTAAAAGCTTGAGTAGCCTGAATGAGTCCAGAAGAGGGCCACAAAGATAATCAGAGGGCTGGAGCACCTCTCCTATGAGGACAGGCTGAGAGTTGTGGTTGTTCAGCCTGGAGAAGAGAAGGCTCTGGGGAGACCTTACAGTACCTAAAGGGGCCTACAGGAAAGATGGGGAGGGATGCTTTATCAGGGAGTGTAGTGATAGGACGAGGGGAGATTGTTTTAAACTGAAAGAGGGTCAATTTAGATTAGATATTCAGAAGAAATTTTTCACTCTGAGGGTGGTGAGGCACTGGAACATGTTGCCCAGAGAAGTTGTGGATTCCTCATCCCTGGAAGTGTTCAAGGCCAGGTTGGAAGGGGCTTTGAGCAGCTAGTCTAGTGGGACGTGTCCCTGCTTATGGGTTGGACCTAGATGATCTTTAGGGTCCCTCCCAACCCAAAACATTCCATGGTTCTGTGATTCTATGAATGCACTTAAAAAAAATAAAATAAAAAAGACAAACCATTACATTACAAAGGGTGCAGCAATCTTACATTAATTTGACATTAAGTTGCATTTTTCTTTCAGATTGTATCCAAGACAAGGTTCACATGTTTTGACAAAGAAGGAAAGGGTTGAGATTGTTTCGTTCCAGGTGACGATGCTTTACCTCGGGCTGCCACTTTTACCTGTGTGATCTGCATGCCCATTTTTGCCTAATAGAGGGAATTTCTGTGGTTGACAGTCACTTTTCCATCCAAATGATTTCTGAAATGCTGCATACCTCTGTCCACTGACGACCTCTTCTCATTCCCCTAGAATTAGGTTTTGGAATCAAAAGTGAAGGTCTTTGACATACGTCAAGTCGGATACATTGGGTGCTTAAGGCAATGTTGTGTTTCCAATTCGTCACTTGAGTAGAACATAAATTGTGGCTGCTTTACTACTGAGCACAGTTATATAATATACATTAAACAGTATAGAAAAGCTTGGTTACATATACATTCTGCATAGTTCAATAAGACTCAGAACACATTAATAGCACCAAATACAAAGCCAGTAGAAAGTTTTCTGTCCTCTTCCTTCTAGCTTGTGTGAGGCTGCCTCACACAAAGTTAATATAATATCCCTTAAAGAGCTGGTGTCCAAAGAACATACTAAAATAGATGTGCATAAATGTATTTTTAAAATCTGTGTTTACTTTTTCATATCATTGTAATTTTTTTGATGATTTACAATGAAGTTTTCAGGCCTTTGGGTCTGTTACCTATAAGATTCCTTTCAGAGCTCTGGGAAGTAAACTGTGAGTCTTATGCCAGAATATCATGGGACCATGAAAAATAACTAAGCAGAAAATAGTTACAGTTATCAAAACTCCTACATTTTCTCTGGGAATAGAAAAATGGAAATTAATGACATTTCAAAGTTTTTGTCACACCTAAACTGTATTAATTTTGAGATTTGGGCTGAAGAATAAAGATCTTGGAGATGTCTTCAAATGCTATAGTAATTTCTTGAATATGCATTTTTAATATAAGCTTAATTTTTCACTTTGCGTCTCAGCTGAGAGTACATACAAAATGAAATATCAGTAGCTTTGTTTGCAGTAAGAGGAAAGAGTAGACACGAATAAGCATTCTTCAGAAAACAAGTAACACTTGATACATACATAACATCTTTTTGCTTTTCATAGCATTTCCACCTTGTGCACAACCTGATTTTGCTTTTTGTACAGCTGAGTTATTTGTTAAGACCAGTGACTGATATGAGTCATCTCTAGCTGTTATGTGTTCTCTGTGTAGGCAATATTAATAAATAGACAATCCTAAATTTTATTCTGTCAGTTTCTATGAAGATGGACGTATAGATAAGCCAAGCCAACCCGGGGTGGAATTAAGCCTTCTACTTCCTCAATTTCATTTAAATTTCCCTAGATGGAGTTCAATACAATTCATGACTCTCCAATGTTAAAAAACGCTGTCAGTGTCAGCTGAAGAAGTTGCTATGGAAAGTGCTGTTTCTATCCAAACAACTGAACATAAGCACAGTGATACAGCCCCCCAAAAATACTTCAAATACAAGTTCAAGTAATTTTAGCACAGGAGTGTTCTCAGACTCCTGTCTGACTAGGAACTGAGCTGTGAGCCCTGACGATTCAAATAGATAAACAAAACTGTGCAGGCAAGTTGTGAATACATACAAGTATTGTCCTGGAAATGTTTCTACTATGCTGATGCAGTAACTGTGCCTACTTCTATTTGTAAGATGTTGATAAATTAAAAGATCCTTGGAAAAGTAAACAACTGTTTTGCATAGCCAGTAGCTAAACCTCCCCAATCCTTCTCATACTAATAACCTTAAGCGCATGCACAGGGCATCAAACAAAACATTTTGCAGAGATGAGAGTTTTTCTGAATATAATGTAATGTTCCTGTGCAAACATAAAATTTACCAGAATTACTGTGCTTGGATCAAAATTGTTTTTGAAGGAAATGGTTTTACTCAAGGAAGTGGAGCTTTGTCCTGAAACAAGGCTGTTCAGTGTGATTCTGTGCTCTGGTAGTAGTTCCAGTTTGGTTTTGAAATGTATCCGCGTTACTAGCAGGACTGTCTGAGGCCCAAACTTTCATTAACAGACAGCCTGCCTGCTTAAACACAGAAGAGGATATTTTTAGTTGTGTTTCATATGTGCAGCCATCTACTGGTTATGTTTATCTCTTACTCTGAGATTAAAAACAATATTCTGAGCCTCAAATGGTACCTTGGGGCTCCTAATCTCTATTTCATTGTGCAAGTGAGTTGGTCTCTCTGCTCCTAGTTTCTCCCGGTGAAACCTATAATAACGCAACTAATGCATCTCTGAAGATTGAGATGTTTGAAGGGTGCTCTGGAGCTCCAGGTAAGCTGATGCAATGCCAATGCATACACATTTTGTGACCTGGTACAGTCTACATACATTGGAGGCATGCGGCTGTGTCTTGTTGGCATCACCAAAGCAAAATTCCACCATCTAAGTCTAGGTATCTTCTTTCTACAGCTTCCTAAAGTTGCTATCACATGTAGTCCTATATGGTGAAGAGAGCAAAGACTGAAGGGCAGGCAACGAGAATGAGTTGAGACCTTGATTGTATCCTGGTGTCCCAGTCCTGACTTGCTTATCAACACTGAAACACACATACTCTGTTCCCTGGTAATATATTCAGTGCTTCAGCTAGTCTGTGGTTATGAAGAGCAGTGCTTTTACTGATACCCTTAATTAACACCTATGACCAGCATAGTATTCACATTAACAGTATCTCAATTTAGATTTGATGCATTGTCACACTCCTCCAAAAGAATAGATGATTCCTTTCTAAATGGTATCTGTTTTGAAATTTAAACAATTACATATTTAAGGTCACACAAGAATTTGAGTATATGGAGGATTTTACTCTGCATGGTGCAGAAGGAGAGACCACATGCAGAGACCCAAGGCAGAAGTATCCCACATGTGGAAAGAAGAAAGACAGAACTGAACTGCATGGTGTAGAAATAGCTTTAACTGCCATGAAAGAAGCTTACAGGGAAAGTTGTTGGGACCCTGGGCTGAAACAGGTGTGGGGCTGTGACAATAAAATTCTACTGCGTTTGAGTAATCCTACATTCAAGATAGAGGGACTTTGAAAATGAACAAGATTGGCCAACCCCCCCGCCCCCCAAACCTTTCAATTAGATGGTGGTAAATTACAAAACTTCAAAACTTTGGCTTTCTGCTCAAGTCAAGGGAGTAAGGACCAGCTTTGTCTGAATCTTCTAGCAAATGTCCAAAACCAAGTAACTTTCTGGCAGGTATGTGGAAACAGGCCTTGCCATGCTTAAAACTGGGTGAAGGACAGCAGCATCAGGAGTGAGAAATGGAGAAGATGGACAGAGGTATGTGGAAGTCACAGGGCTGCAATTTCTCAGTTATCAGGAAGAAATGGGTACATCTGCTGGAACACAGTTCCCTTCTATACAGACGCTGCCCTGCCATATCAAGCCCCTTCACAGAGCAGTTTGTATCTGCTGTAAATGTATATAAACCCTAGTAGCCACCTCTGCTACAGCTGTAGAAATAACCTTCCTCTGCCTCACCTGGATCTGTGAAATAGACTGCATGTTTAGACTGTGACAGGTATTTTGTGTAGCAATGCATAAAAGCATAATAGCTCAGACCACTTCTTAGCAATTTATGTTCTGTTGTATTTCAAGCCTGGGAATTTCTGACCAGCTGAACTCAACTTTGTCAATCCAGGCAGAATGCTCCTTGCTCACAAATGAAACCATGGTTTGTAAACTGTTTAACAGATTTGTTTTAAAAAGAGTTGATGCACTTGTCCTTTGAAGGAAGACTATTAGTTTGAGGTATTTATTTTCAGTCTCATCCTATAATATTCTTACCTAGTGGTCAGAGACCAAAACAACGCGTAATATAAAATCTGAGGACACTGGAAGCTACGTTAGAAGTATTTGATCTGTTAGAGCTTAAAAGAGAGAACTTGATGGGCCCATCAAGTGCAGTCTGGATATGCCATGGTATATTCCCAGCTGTATTTGTTGACAAATTGTATTTGTTGACAAACTGTACTCGTTGGTAAATAATTTGTTGCCACACCCCAACTGCACTTAGGATGTGGAAAATCCATTAGTGTGGGGCTTCCAGAAGCACTCCTGTGGCTTTCAGAAGTGGTGTAATTATCACGCCAGATAGAGCCAGGGTGATTATTGAAGTGGGATGTGGGAGGGCTTCTTCTCCTTAAAATAGTAAGGGAGTGGGTGTTCAAGAGTTAAGCAAGCTAGCAAGAGACACAGCCAGCTGCAGCTGCTCCTGGCTAGGAGGGAGAGGGGAAAGCGGGAATGTGTATCAGCTTGGAGTTGCTGTCAGCCTGGCCAGTTGCCTTCAGGCTGGTATCGGTTGCTGTAGACCAAGGGCAGCTCAAACTAAGTGCAGGGGGTGACGTGGAGAGAAAGGAGGGACCATTCCTACCCCTCTGTATTGCCTGTGCTTTCTGTATGAAACAGCAAAGCTGAGATTCGGAGGCAGAAGCCAAACCTGAATCCCCACCTGAGGGTGACAAAGAGACAGGTCTGGTCCTTTGCTAGGCGAGGTGAAGGAGGAAACAGGCTGCAAACTGTATTTGTTGCATCCCCCTCTCCCTGTCCTGTGCTACGCTCACATTGGGAAATCCTATCTTTTCAGCTGCCTTAAGATGTTCAGATTTCTCTCCAAATCCTTAAATGTTCTATCTAAGGAGGAGATTCACAGTTCCTGAGGACTCATGAAAAAGGCTATTTTAATCTTACCAGTTGCCATACTTCATCAAACACAGGGTCAGTTAATGCGGGTGTTAGCCCTGGAGCAGTAGTCACCTGCTGGTTTTCAGCGTATAACCTTTACTTTTGCATGTGTTTCTCCAGTTTTTGTTAACCCATATTTATCGCTCTTCTATTTACCATTTGCAGTGAAGTACACTAGCTCCTAAGGTTTCATGCATTAATAAGAGAAAATGTTCTAGCAGTCTTATTTTGTTTGTATTAGGTGTATTTTACAATGCACGTAATAAGTAAAATGGATCCTTTTTTAAAAAGGAATGTATAAAGCTATATCAGTGAGTTACAGTCTGGAAGTTAAGAAGGAAATGAAGTTTAAAATTTGAGGTCTGTGTACGTATGTATGATTTAAATATGCAGAACTGTTATTTATATCACTCGATATCAAGTGGTCTCCCCAGAAATAGCTCATCCTAAAACACACAAAAACTAAGCTATCCAACAGTTGCGTGAAGATAATTCCTTGTTTTACTTTTGTAATACTTCAATATTAATGCTTTTCAATGTAATACTTTTGTAATAATTTCTTTAAGACTTAAATTGCCACTATAGGACCCTGAAAATAAACATGAAATAACTGATGATTGACCATGGATAACTAAGAGCTCCAAGAAAGTGAAGAGGCCTCTTGATCAGGCAGGAACACATTTTGATTTCGTATTAGTTACCCAGGATGGGACAGCAGGTAACAAAAAATAAATTTAAAAAATTGATCATCTCTCTTATATTGATTTAGTGGTGCATTCATGACTCGATGTTTATTAGGTTTTATCAGCAAAGCACCACTCTTACTAGTTTTACTCCTGATACGCACCACACTAAGAATCCCTCTATGTTCTAGCTTATCTTGAAATATTAAACTGTTACTTAAGAATCTATTTTATTGAAAAGAGAATATGGACTCACAAAGCTTGCACCTTATTATGACCTTCTGAGATTTAAAAAAGGCACAAAAACTATGCCACTAGATTTTTAACAGCCTTGAAACACAAACTATTTTTCTTCCACAAGTGATTGCCCAGGATGAAATAACACTTTTGTAAAAAAGTGTTTTACTTTATTCCATGAAACGTTGCATGAAGATCCAAATTTCTTTGATTTCCCTAAATCTGATGCCAAATTTCTGCAAGAAAATTGCTCATCAGTCCTTCATTTCTGTCTCTAGATGATAAATACTTAAGGACTTTCACTCACCTGATGCCCTACAAAGGTAACTGTCTCATCCCAGTCAGAATACTTCAGGTGGTTTCTCAGCCTTCTGGTTTATCATAGCAGGAAATCTTTTGCTGTGTGTAAAACAAAAGCAACTGCAAAACAGTGCTTCTTTTAAAAATGAGTTTAACACTTGATTTTTTTTATTCTCTCCCCTCTCTTCTTTCTAGTTTAGAGGGTGAGACAACACATTATATTAGTTACAGGCACGTCTGGAACTGCTGACAGTGCTCAGGAAGTCAGCTCATCACCACTCAGTCTCAGGCAGGTCAGTCTCCAAAGAAAAACTAAACCATGTTCATAAACCATCCCTGGAATGCACAGATGTCCATAGGAGACCAGAGAGATTCTTGAAGAGAAATTCTCCCCTATGCTAGAACAGGGTCCATTGCTGATTTGAATTAAATTTATTTTGGAAAAGAGTATTTAAGTGGTATTTAAATAATTCAAGGATGATTTTCAGCACAGCAATGGCATTTACCTTTCTCTCCTGGCACTGATCTCACCACAACCCTGACGCTGATCTCTAGGGTCACCATTTTCTCAGTTTACCCCCAGTTACTGGTTGAGAACATCTCCAAAATTTACATAAACATTAGCCATAATTTTAGAGGAAAATACAATGTAAAGTAGCTCCCATTATGTACCAAAGTAATTATTATTCTCCGTGTAAAATACAGGTCTAAGCATTTTCATCAGCATGCTCAGAAATAATGATTCTTGTCACTGAATATTGCAAATATGGACCAGCAGCACTCTTGCATTATTTTACTCTAGGTGGAAATCTTCAGCTGGGCTGCTGTAGACTATAATAACAACAAAAGCAAATTGATGGAACTAGCAATTATGAAAAGCAGAATGTTTTTTCTCTTAGGGCTCATAACTGCAAAAATGAATAGAAGGGCATTGTTCTTACTATGAAGCCAGCAAGCAGGTTCACAAATGGGAACTAGTAAGCACAAGAAAAATAGATTCCAGGGCAGATTTTTAAGGTTCATTTCCTAGCCTTCAGTTAAACAACATGATTTGTCCACTGGGAATAAGTTCTGTTTTGAGAAACAATGCAGCAATCCTTTAGTCTTGTAGAAAAGCCTTTCCTTCCAAATACTAGAAGCTGCAATGCTGTAAACTAGGCAGGGAAATGGTGGCTTAAAAGTGGTCCCAAACAAAGGGCTGACTGCACAGTTATGGTAAGTAATCTACAGGTGATTCAAAAACCATACCACTTTTGTAATGGTTTCAATAAGAAAAGTTGATCTTAAGGGAGTGTGAAAATTTATGCTCTCTTGGTCTGAAATATTTGGAAAGCACCACCTTTTGCCATGAGCGTGAAACATAATATAGCCAAAGGCCCGTAGCTGTAATTGCTAAATGAGTTTGTGCCTTCATGCATCTGTGTTTTTCTCTGCAGAGATGTACAAATGAAAAAAACCATGATAGCAAGATATGTTAATTACATACTCACCCACAGTACCAAATGCATGAATATCCTCAAAAAGAGAAAGAGAGAGAGAATCTTTACTCCAGGAAAAATTGTATAGTTCCAGTATTTGAAAAGAATGTTTACTCTAAGAAAAATTATGAAGTCCCAGCAAACTCATGACACCAGACATAATGTAGGACACTGGAAGGCTGCAGAGTCACTGCAGTTGCCTTCTAAGCCCATTTTAAGGAGACAGGAATATCAGCTGGTTATCTTAAACTTAAATATGTTTCTGCTATGGCTACTGCACCCATTTTTCCAGGACATGTTCTTTCCTGCTCTCAGAGTTTTGCCCAGGCAGATTTTTGGTACAAGCAGCTTGTGCCTGTGTTTTTTAATCTCTGTGAAAGCAGGAGCCAGAGCTGTGTGGGAGGGGGAGCAGCAGCACCTGGGCCAGCAGAGCAGGAGGAGCTGAGCGGCGGGCGTCCAGCATCTGGACACAGAGCTTAGGCTGGGATGAGAAGACAGGGGGGAGACTGGCAGCTCAGGGTGAGGAATTAGGGAGACATTTGAAAGGAATGGGATGATCTGGAGTGGGAGAAACTGATTTTTTGTCTTGCAGCCATATAATTCTGAGTTGGGATACACTGGCAGTATGAGGACAAACAGGAATGGAGCAAAAGAGGCTGTGTGTTACGTGAGGGTCCCGGAGGGATGGGGTTACACTGAGACACCTCCACCCTTTTCTCACTCAGACAACAAGACATTCTTGGGTTTGTGGACCAGAACCGATACCAAAAACTTGGTGAAACACCCACTACGGCTGGGAGGCCAGGTGCTACCTTCTCTTCTTTTTTAATATCAGAAAGAAACTTGTTCTGGCACCAGCAGATGTGGCAGAAAGGAGCCACGAGGCCATTGCAGCACCAGGTGAGTTCACAGAGGGGATTTTTGTGGCCTTTTGTAGTGTTGTGGGTGGATCCTGGGGACTCCTGCTGCCCAGAAGAGACGCTGAGGGCCGCTACAGGGCTCGCAGGCCAGCTCTGTCTTTGCAGCTGGGGTCCTGCTTGGTTCATCTGCTCTGCAGTGCCATGCTGCGACAGTGCGGGGGATGCGTAGGGGACATGGGTGCTGTACTGCTTGCCCTTCAGTCCCAGAGTTAGCACCAGATCAAACCCAGGCACTGCTTTGCTTACCTCAGCGTGACATCATTCCCTTTGCTAAGCCCTGGTAGTTGTATAAAAGTGGAGTTGAAACAGTTCATTATGGTTATAACTTTAACCCAACTGGCTCTATCTAGAGATGCATTATTGCTACCATTTTTCTCTCTTTAAACACCTTATACATGCAATATCCGACACAATAAAGGTAGCTATTTTTTAAAAGTGCTTGCATTCTCCTCTATTGTGTTATCCTGAAAGACAAGCTGTCTGAATGTGGTTTCTTTTTGTGTGCATTGATCTGTTAGGTAGTCCTCTTATCTCCCATCTCACCTTTCCAAGAGTCAGCTGAATCTTCAAAGCACTGTTTGTTCTCTGAGCAAGATATTGCTTGTTGTCTCCCTATTTCTCCACCCCAAATAAATTGAAATTGAGACTGAATAAGGACTTTGATAGGTTAAGGTCTTAGTTGCTGCAGTTGCTACCATCATTTATACGTATATAATATATATCTAAAAATGTTGGGGCAAATGGGAGATAAGTCATTTTAAAACCAGGACATTGCCAGTTTAATGTATTCTTATGTAGCTTTTCTGCGGTTGTTAACAACTGCTCTTCAGAGTGGATGACAGGAGCTGGGGATATTCTTCTGATGTTGAGAAGAGAATGTTTATTAACGAGTAATATCCCAGCAGCTACGCTTACTGTAACAATCCTGTGTGCACCATTGACAGTGACCCACCTGTATAAACAATATCCCTCCTTCACAAAGATATTCTGAGATTAGCGATTATGGCATTTTTGTCATTGCAGCAATGTGGACTTCAGAAACATTTCTGGGCACAGGAAATATGCTACTTTGCTTAAGGCAAAACCCAGCTAGGTTGTCCTCAGCCTTCCTGTCCTCTCCCACTTGCTTTTGCTCCCTCTCCTCCATTTTGCCAGTTGAATAGTTCATCTTCTACAACCAGGTTTTCTGAAAAGATCTAGGCAAAAATCAAAATCCACTCTCTTTATAATATGTAACCCCTCAGGACAGCCTATTTTTAATGTCCACAGCCATCACGGCAGGCCAATCACCCACTCTATAAAACAGATTTTCAATATACTCCATAAATAGTTTACATGTCTTCTGAAATGAATCCAATCTCACCTCCATCCCTCTACTCTGTACTGTATGAACTCCTCTTTTAGGAGACATGATCTGAACTACTTAGGTTAAACACTTGGTGACGAACAGAAAAGAAGGGACATTAAAGCAAGGCAGTCTTAGCCAGATTTGACTCCCAGTGGCCTAGCTCTGTCTTTTAGTTCTTAGGCTAAAACACTAAAAAGTGGTGCTTTTCCCTGTGTTCTTCAAGTAAAGAGACTCCTGAGCTCAAATATCTGGCATTTACAGGGATGCTTCTGAGCCACAGCCTCAGAGATGTAGCCCTGGCCAACACACTGAGTTTTCTAACCAAGACGAAGTCCCGGTCCTGAAGCATGCCACGAGTTCTCCATTCTGAATGACCTGAGCACATGGAATGAAAATGTCGAGAGGTTTACGTGCCTGCTGTAATGAGACTTGCAGGATTAATAAACCACGCCGGCAGCAGGACTGGAGCTTGCCGTTTTCCGTTTCAGCTATTACCCACGAGAGGGCAATGTCATCCCTACATTCGATAGTTCGGTAGCAGAAAACATCCAGAAGACTTTGACATCCTGCATATTGCTGCCTCCACTGACATGTCCATACTCTGTTTGCTGAGTTGTTCTTACATAAATAGATCTATTTAACAGTATATTTATTAATCCTCAATAACTGGACCACCATTTATTGGCAACTGCGAGGCCATCCACTGGCAAAGGTATTGTAAGTCCAAAAGTTATCTGTCGTTATGTGAACCCCAAACTTGTGTGCTCTGCTGAAATCTTGTAATTTACATTCTAAATATTTTTGTAAGAGGAAAGCAGCTTCAGACTTTAGTGCTGGCCTGCTATCTTTAAGTACCACAATTGTCAAGCAGATGAAAGGAACACGAGCCCAATGAGTATTTGTTACTGGTGGGGAGCTATGGGGGTAAGAGGCTGAGGAGAGGAAGATGGGAATTACTGTTCAGTGTCCTGGCAAGTCATCAGTGCATCAGTACACACTTATGGAAATGCCCTGTAAACCAACCTTGGGTTTCGTTAATCTGCTATAAGAGCTCTTCATAAATAACAGTTACAAATTGTGTTTGCTTATTTGAGCCCAAGGTGGGTCAGTCGTGCTTAGCCCCTCCAGGATGTGTACAGCCTTTTTAAAGAGTGCAGTCTTTACAGCTGGTTTTTGTTCTCTTTGCCTTTATACGCAGAGAGGACAGGCTAGCAACATCATCCATCCCAGTGCTACCAGTTGTTTTGCCATCTGGCACGTCAGCAGTGCAAGCACAATATTGCAACATCCAACTCCTCCACATCATTGTCTCCTCATCACAGCGGCAGCAAAGATAAATGATATTCCAGAAGAGACACTTCAGCAGAAATCCATGCCAGAGCCACATCTCTGCATCTCACAGGAGGCACTTAATATCTTCAAGCCTACACAAATCACCCAAGTGAGCCTGTGTCACATCCAGGGCTAAGTATGAGGGCTTCCTGGCTCCAGGCCTTCTGTTTCGACACAGCCCTTTGGAAAGGAAACTGTAGAGACATTCAGATGGTGAGCCTTCAGTACTGCAACCGGCGAAGCTCACACAACAGTTTGCTTTACTCAGAACATGCATGCTACAAGTTTTAAAACACTAACATCAAGGTGAAGAAAAAGTATTCCAGTTTGAATTACAGCATTCTAATTATTCTAATTGAGTCACACCTTTTTTAATAGCCAAAAAACCTCTCCAAAACAGAGAAAATACTACAATTGGAATAATTTATTATTCTCTGAGATATTTGGGGGATTTGGTAATTCAGCAATCAGAAAAGTTCAAATTGCTGATATTTTGTCTTCCAACACTTGAAAATGTTCCCAGCAGATGCCTTTTTTGCATTCCTTGATGCCTCCTGCCATTGTAGATAATGTTCATTCAGTGCAGTCTTGGCTGGTGTGGTTGGTTATTCACGTGCTGCAGTGGCGATGCTCTCTGCAGCATTCAGTTACACCTGCAGAAGTGTGATAGAGAAGGAACACTGTTGCCTGGCTATGAAAAATACACTGTGGTCTTTTTTGGCTGCTTTGTGGTTTCCACTGCCTGAACATCCATCTGCATCTATCCAAAGCCTCTTCTGCTACCTGAATGGTGTAAAAGGATTAGAAGTAGGCCATACAGTTCGTGTTACCATTGCTATATGGCTCCCCTCTTATTTTATGTAGAGATTCTTTGTTGGTTTCATTCACCAGTATGGTAAATGAACCTGAACATATTTACAGAGATTTTTTTTCTCCTTTTTTTTCTCTTGGTGTTTTTCTGTTTGTTTGGTTTGGTTTTGGTTTTGTTTGTTTGTTTGTTTGTTGTTGTTTGTTTGTTGGTTTTGTTTGTTTTTTAGTGTCATGCTTATTAAAAATGCAAAGGTAATTTTCTTGCAACTTAAGTGCAGCTCTCAGTGGCTTATCAGTTTCATATTTTGTCTAGGTACAGCCTTAATAAGGTAGCAGTTAAATGCAGAGTATTGCTCTAACTGAACAAGCTAAATGTGGGAGAGCATACTCCCTCAGCACCTTGTGGTTACCTACAGAGTGCAGCCAAATTGAGACAGGGGGTGACCTGACAACCGGGCTGAGCTGAACTGGGCTGCCCTGCACAGGGCTCTGCAGCAGCAGGGTACCTGGGCTGCAGCTGCCATCCTGCATTCACGGGTCTTCATTTTTTGCACCTGGAGTAAGCTTGATGGGAAAGAATAAGAAGTACCTTTCAAAGTTTTTTTTGTCCTACTAAAATAAATCACATCTCTTACATGACTTAACTAACTTACTGCCCCTTGCACTCTCACAGCTTTAACTGTAAAGCACGCCTTTGGGGACAAAAGAAAGTTGTTTTCCCAGAGCCTGTGAACTAGTTTTTGGGACCCTGGTTTAGAGATTTGGGATGTGTGAGATGTTGAAAATAGATTTTCATTTGTTCCTAGGGTGTTCTCTTTTCAAAAATGCTAGATTGCATTGCCAGTGGCACAAAATTATAGAGTGACACACGTGAAGATGAGAGCTTCTTTGCTAGATTTGGCAAGACATGCTACTGTAAAAATATTTAAACAAGACCATTGTCTAGTCCAAACAGTGACACTGTGGTTTTGTTGAATGTTTTTTAAGCTTCTGTCATTGTCATAGTCATAGTCGTAGATTACCTGGATATGCTTTGAAACAGAACCCTTTGAAATAAAATCTAAATGCACTTTGGAAAATGATGCAGTTTGAAATCAAGTGATTTCAGTAGGTTTTTTTTTTTTTAATTGGTTCCTGTAATCATTAACCTCTCTGTAGCTGGGAAAGAAATCTAGATAAATGTGTCAGTCACTCTTATTTGCACTCAGCTGACAGGTCTTCATTTTGTTGTTCATGGATTTCAGCAGAGGAATTCAAATGTGCACTTTGTTCCCTTCTCTGAACAGAGCACAATACTGACCTGTGATATAGTTGGCTTGAAAATAATGATTTGAAAAGGTGCATAAATATATATATTTTTTAAAAAAGAACCAATTATGTCCCATCAAAAAGGCAAATGAATTTGACAAAAGGTCTGCAAATGCAATGCTATTGTTACGGTTCCATATTCCTGAAATCTTTGAATTTTATTTCTGTTTCTTTTAATTACATCAGTATTTGTCTGAGAGGATGAAACAGAAAACTTACGCATAGAAAGACAGAACATGACAGAAGTTTTGTTTCTTTAACATGTTTGCAATAAAAAAGGCAAAAGATCTGTACAACAGATGATTCAGCCTGCGATCGTAAGCTGCTGGTTGTTACTGGTGCAATGGTCCCTACAAATGCTGCCAAGTGTCATCCTTCAAAACCAACATACTAAAGGATTAAAGCCCCGTGGTAGTGTCATAACTCTTTATTTTGCTATCATGACAAGTAAGAGAGACAAATCTATTTCTTGCCAAATCCCAGTCCTACCTGTCTCCTGATTATCATACCAGCTCCTAGAGCACCATTGACAGGTCCTTCTCATTTTTCTTACCCACTACCACCTTCCCCTCCTTACTACAGGTGGGTGTTGCTGCACTACAGGATATGTTTGTGGTGCTCTTTGCCAGTGATAACCTGGTAAGTGTTTACCTCTGGAGTGACAGAAGACATATGGTAGTGTCGTCCTGCTTCTCTGGGAGCTGGGACTGTGCGAGTCAGAATATTCCCTTTCCGCTGGGTGTCCGAGATGGAAGAGGTGGAAGCTCTACTCCTCAAAATGCTCAGCCACAGCACAATACTGGACAAAAGTGGGTTGAGCACAACAGACAATGCCTACAAGTGTAAATTAAAAAGCAATTTCCAGTGACTTGTTCTATTGACAGTAACAAGAATTTAGGTCACCACAGGTATAGTCTTCTGCCACTTGCTGCCAGATGTTTCATTTTGGTGGCTTGGTCCCTATGAGTTTTCACTGTTTTCTGAAGGCTTGTTTGAATCACGAACACAGACTATTCCTCTTCTGATCTCTACCTGGTGAAAGTTCCTTCTGGTGAAGTGCAGCAGAGCAATTTCCCTACAGAGAGAGATCAAGACTGGACGAGTGAGGGGTGAGAGCAGGCATCAGTCTCCAGGGACAGGGTCCTGGGGAAAAGAAGGCCCAGCAGCATCAGCCATGGTAAAGTAGCTCTGGGCTGCAGGGTTCTTTGATGAGGACATCAATGCAGTAGGGTTTGCATTCAAGCTTGTACTCAATGCCACCCCATCCTGCAAGGTGTAGAACAATTCTTGAGAGATGTCAGTCTTTGGGAGAGGATGCTTTTTTGTTGTGTGCTTCATGCGCCAAGGATCAGTTCTCTGCTTAGAGCTTGTAGTTGCAAAACAACGAGCCATCCTAATTTCATTGCTAGCCTGTGGATTTTGGAACAGATGGATTACACTTAGCAATTAAAATCAACAGTTGATTAAGACTGTGAAATCTTAGTGTGACTTAGAGTAGCTTAACAATGTAAACTGCCTGCAAGATGAAGCCTCAACATTCTGATGGAGATTTGTTATTTTTGTGATCTGGGCTGTGTTAGCGTTCTAAAGATATAGTGTGAACATAAGAAAGCAGTGTCATGACCTTTATTGTAGCAATAAATTGTCATCTTTCTTTCCCAAACAGTTTTTATAGAAAGCAATGAGCTCATCCTATTTTATGTTCTTCAGTCTGTTGGGCACTCTCAGGGAAGCTGACTTGGAAAGAACAGGTGCAGGTTTAAAAGCTGTGGCTGAAGTGGGATGCAGATGGGAGACTATTTCCACCTCCCATTAGATGCAGAGCCTGTCCTATCAGTGAACCAATGATGAGAGTCACTGTCTCCCAAGGAGTAGTTGCGTGAGCCAATGACCAGGGGAAGATACTCAAAATTATACTGGTTTATTTTCTTTCTAGTTTCTGAAATTTACTTGCTGTGTGACCTTGAACAGATCTTCCAGCTGCTGTTTCCCATTAATTAAATGCGGATGATGTTTTTTTCACCTTGAAAAAATGCTTTGAAATCAGGGGACACTAAAAATCTTGGAATTTATCTTAGAAATCAAAGGTGATCTGTTGAGCCCAGGAAGGGTACAGTAGAACTAGGTCTTCACTTTTTCCTTAGTTTAACATTAGTAACACTTTATAATAGAGTTCTTAGGACTTCCCTTCTTTTTGTTTCCCAGATTTTAACCCCTTTAATTCCTCTCACTCCCCCAGACCTTTTTTTGAAGCTACTGGCACAGAAGTGGCATAGAATCACAGTTTAAAATAAAATCAAGAAAGCTACAAAAAACCCTAGTGTCACCATTTTCCAAATGCACACAATAATAATTGTACCCCATTGCCTTCTCTCCAATGTGAAATAAATGAGGATGAGTCACACCCTTTCTGCAAGTGGCACAGGCGGACACCCTTTAGGGGTAGCACTTGCTTTTTGCTGCTTTATGAGTCAGGAAATGTTACTGCAGTATTCCCAGTCTCTATCTGTGAGCTAAGGAATGGCTAAATATTACCCTGTTCTTTGGTAAAGCAGCAGTGATACCTTCCTCTGGTTCTTAGGACTCTTACGATGTTCCACAGGTGGGCAAGAATTGCAGAGGGGCCGGGCAGAGGTGGGGAGTGGAGCTGAACCCCAAACCCAGCTCTGAGGCATGCAGCCAGTCTGTTAGCCAGGGGCCGTAGCAGGGCAGTAAGTCTGTGTGGTAATGACAGAAAGCACTCTCTCTGGCCTGCAAGCAGAAACTACCATGTGGCCATACTGCCCGCCCCTCATGGGGGCTTAGGCAGGCTGCAGCCTTTTTTTCTCGGAGAAGGATTCCCTAGTCAGCCGTAGCCACTTTGTGTGGTCCCAGCACTTGTAAAATGGCATTTCCTTGTTGCAAAGTAGAGAGACGGCTCTGCGCTCTCCTCTCGCTCCTCGGCTTCTGCAGGAGGTGCAAACTGCGGCAGAGTAGGTGGTGCCAGCAGTTGCTTACGGCAGAAGTGACACTAACACCCCTCCTTTCCTTCTCCTCCCATTGATGCAGATGACCAAGTGCAGATGGCTGCCCCTTGACTGCCATCCACAGCAGTGAATCCAGCCCACAGCAAGAACAAGACTTGCGCTTCCCCCACTCGATGATTTATCTGCTTCACAGAGAGGTGGCAAAGGATCTGGCTGTCTCCTGCAGCTGATTTGAAACTTCAACAGCTGCTGGTAAAGATCTGTGTTGTGTCCCATGGAAAAATTCCCTGTGGATCTCGTGATATCTTAGGTTCTGTCAGATCTTACATGTATAGAATCAGTAGAGATAGGTAAACTGAACTCCTCTATGCTTTGCAAGCAGGCTGAAATATCCATTGGGTAGCTGTAATGAAGCTTGCATCGCGCTTACACAAACTGCCTATATTGTGAGTGGAAAGTTCAGTTTACCTATCATCATAGTGTTTCCAACAGGAAGACTGGCCATGTTAAACCACATCAGACCTGATGTCTGTCTAGTTTAGGTGGTTGCCACTATGCTGATTCCAGGAACGACAAGAACCCCACAAGAGGTAGCTGAGGCACCACCTGTCTTACAGAAGTGCTACCTGGCTCAGAGGAAAATTGGCCTGGGATCTAGCATTCCTTCAGATAATGAGGATAACATGGGACATTTTTTTATATCTGCACCAGTATGTTACAGCACACAGGTAAACACACATTTAGATTTAAAAAATGCCTAACAAAGAAATTATTTCCCTCTGCACAGCAATGAGGTTGTTAGTGCAACATCTTTTTTTCAACTCTCATACAATAATAAATCTGTCATTTCCCAAGCTTCAGTCAGTAGCTAGTTGTTGATGTGACCTTTGAGATGAATGGATGATCTGCAAAGAGGTGTAAAATGCATAAAGAATAAACCTGCAAGAACATGATAATTTCACAACAGAGAATTTATGGCCATAATATCTCTCAGTATTCCTATTGTCTTTCTATTTCCTGCCTTGGCTAAATCCAAACAGGGTAATTTTCTTTTCCTCCTCTGCTACCAACTCCCTTTCCACTCTCTCTCCCCGCTCCCACAATGGTGCCTAGAGTTATTCAGTTACCTTTTTCACAAACAATTCTAGTATCAACATCTTTTCAGGAAAAAAAAAAACCCGAACCCACAACAAAAAAACCACCAACCCCCCTAAAAAACACAAACCCAAAATTCTCCAAAAGACCTGTGACATGTAATTTCGGTGGGAATTAAATACATGAACCCATGGTTAGCTCTTTAGAGGCCACTAAGGTAACGTAAGAAGAACAGTGTCAAGTAATCAGTCCTGTTCATGCTGAAGGACTAAATAGACACTAAAAGAGAGGAGCTTGATTTCTCTGAGTGATGGAAGATTATACAGACACCCAAGTCATACTCATGACCCCAGTGGTTTGCTTCTATTCACTGGATCAGCAGCACTCCCTGTGCACTTACAGCACAGACCTTTTCACTGCTATTTACCTGAATTTTGTTCAAAACCATTTTATTTGCTTATTCTTTTCTGAATCCCAACAAAGGTAAGAGAGAACATTGATTACGCTCTAAAAGAGAAATCTGTGGCTCAAATCAAGTGCACAGTATGTAGCTAGACTTCTTTTTTGTCTCTTTCTACTTGACTAGAGGCTGCAGAGTTCTCTTCCCTTGCTGGGAACTCTGTTTGAGCAACTATTTCTGTCCACACTTGTCATGTCCCCTTCTCCTATCCCTGATCCAGTTTTCTACAGCCAGTCGCTCCCTGGCAAAGGCAGCCTGATCTGCACTGTAGGAGATGGTGTGGAGCTGCACACACTGACAGCCTGTTCCTGGAAATCCCAAGAGAACAGAAAAGTCAGCATCCTTACTGGAAGGTGTGATTTCAGCCTGTCTTCATACCTCCACTGGAGCCCAAGTGCTGCTAACATGAAGAAAGCAGACAAAGGGAACCTTCTTCCTTGCTACAGGCTGGGCATCCCATGGTATTGATTTAGGAGAAAAAGTGGGTAAGATGTTATTTCTTGCTCTTTTATTAAGGAAGAATGAAATAATTATATCAGTTGTGATGCTTGATATTGTAAACATTCTTTTCTTGTCAGTGCACTTTTATCATACGCTAATATTACCTGTGGCATGTCTTTTTCCACAGCCAGATGGCAAGATGGGGACCATACTTACAAGGAATTCCCTCTGACTAAAAGAAATGTGGCCTGTATGTCAAGCCACAGCCTATAGGAATGTTCTAGGCTTGTGGCAAAATCAAGGTCAGGAGATTTAGTGGCAGTCTTTTCATTTTGTATGCACATTACCTCAATATCTATTTAAGGATAAGAAATACAGAATGAGCTGTTGCAAAGAACACAGCAGTTCATGCAGTAAATTGTTCCCTTATGTTCTGGGTGTGAAACAGCACATAAAATGGCAGCTGCTGTTTGCAAGAGTTTGAAGTTTTCTTGGATAGTTAATATCTCTGTGACACTGCCTCTACCAGACAGAGCATGATTCAATCATCTTCTTACCATGATTCTTGAGATATACAGCTTTCAGGAATGACAGAAAGGTGAGAGCCACTGGGGTGGCTATGCCTTTGTTGAATGACCAAGTAAGGGGGCTCTCAAAGTGTCCTGAAGCTCTAAACTTTTATGATTCAGCTCTAAGGAAAGGGGGTTAAGTTGAGATCAACTGGCTGAAAGTCACAGTCCTTGAGAATTCAGGGAATTTTGGGAAAAATAGAAGTCATGACCAAACCCATGCAAGCTCTATAGACTTTCAAGAATTGCTGGCAGCCCTAAGTATAAGGTTTGTGTACTAATAGTCCAGTTCATGTTTTGGAAGACTCACAATAGAGAAATCATCTTATTTCCAATATCTTTGTGTTGTTTTTAGCATTGGACAAAATGTTCTACGCTTAGATTATTCTTCTGAAAGCAGACATAAATTTAATGAGAAAATCACATTTCAAGTGGTATATTTGGCTCTCAGAGTACTCTTATTCTAAAAAAAAAGGGTCAATAGAGACTAAGGGCTTTGCACAGGTCACACAGTGGATTGGTGATTCAGCTAAGATAAGATGAGGGACTCTCATTCTTTCCCTTTTTTACCCCAATCATTACATCCTCCTGCCAGTACAAACAGTCTGCGTAACTTGGTAAGAAGGCTAAAAAGTCAGATCAAGTTCATTTTAAATTGCTTGAACCACTTGTGGAACGCAAACTCTATGATCAAGTTTGTATTTAACCATGAATCTTCAAATAGTTCAGTACTGGGACAAAAACTGATTGCACAGCAAGCTACAGCTGCATGATAGGTACAGGCCAACAGTGTAGGTGGATCTTCTAAGCTTCTGCTGGAAGCTCTACAGTGATTTACTATCTCCATATAACAGATGTGCTCCATTCTCATTAGAAAAGGTAAACCCAAGTGGCTACATCAGAATTAGCTAACACACAGTCCTGCTAAACAGGGCTTGTTGGAGTATGTAAGAATAAAACTACTTAATCAGCTATTAAGAATGATGAAGACATACTCATTATGTTTCTGCAATTTAGCATAATAATGAAGCAATACTCTGGAAGGAAAATAAAGGGATATGGGGCATGCCCTGCTCTGAGTGGGAGGAATAGTTGCACCATGTGCAAGCATTTTGAATCAATACAGATTGCATTCAGAGCAGCTAAGGCAGGATGGCATTGACTTTAGTGTACACTAGCTCCCCTAGGCATAATCCAGCTACAGATAAGCTTGTTGCAAAGATAAGAACTAAATGTCTTAATTTCTGCCCCTATTATTTATATTGTACTTTCTTTCAGCTGGAAAACATGGAAATTCATATTAAGAACTAGTCTCTGCCATCAAGCTCCCAATATGAGCAATCAAGACACATAAACAACTGGAAAAGGGAGTCTACTTGGTTCTGTATTACTTCTGAGGGCTCAAGGCAAAATGCCTGTCTATGCTCTCTTGTTAAGGATCCAGCCTGTATTCGTGCTCCAAGCCTTGTCTGTCCCCACTGACTACTCACTAGTTCCCTGGGGTGAAGCTCAAAGCACGAGAGCTACAGCAAAAGGCAAGTCTGGTTTAGAGTGGAGTCTCCACTCATACAAACTGTGTGGATACAGCAAACTCAAACCCTTTGATCACTGTCTCCGAAAGCTGCCTAGCCAGTTGAAGGCTGTTAAACCAGCAAAGGCACTTACTTTGGCACCTAGGGTTACTTGGCCAAATCCAGCACTTGGAGCCGCATCACCCCTGTTTGCCACCTGTTCACTCATCGAGACGCCTGCAGTCCTACAGCAGCTATGTATCAGGCATCCCTCGGATGCTTGTGCATCTCTGCAGGCATGTCTAGAGCTGCCCACACCTGCAGAGAGCTGAGCAGCCGGGCGGCTGCCTCTTCCCGCAAACCTGTGTGTGGGTCCTGCTGCTCAGCTCTGCGGGGACCACGCTGGACGCTTCTCCCAGAACCCTGCTCCAGGCCACCAAAGAGAGGAGGAGAGAAGGCGTCACAGCCTGAATGGGGTTTTGGGTTACCTCTTTGTGTCCAGAGGGGTGGAAAGCAGAGAAGGCACGTGTTGTAAAACACCCTGGGTGTCAGCTGCTGCTGCAAGGAACTCGTAAGAGACAATGCTTGAGTATTTGTTTCATACAGAACTTTTTTTTCTGTGAAGCATTAGGTGTCAGGACAAGAACCTGGGTTCTCTTGCTCAGTAAGAGACCTAAGGGCAAAGATAGCTCTCTGTCTTTTTTTTTTCCCCTTCCCTGACACCAGAAAGCATAAATAACTTTTGTTTCCTTCAAAAGAGCTTCAATAGGAGACATCAAAACTCTCCTGCCTGGCTGGCCTTTCTGTCCTCAAGTAAGTTAGCCTAGCCTGAGTTTCCTCTTCATCTTGGCTACATTTCTCATACACAAAAAGCAGTCTTATAACCCCATCCCTACCTCATCCTGGATGGCCTTTAAGATTTAGAAAGCAGGACAGTAAAAAACTCCAAGCAGCTCTCAAAATGGCAGCAAACAGGAAGAATCCCATAAAATTTCAGCGTAAGCAAAAGGAAGCCAATTGGATATATAAATTAGAACGGCAGCTTACACTCCCACCCCTCTCCCTTCCCCTCTCAGGGTGCCCTGGGAGGGGGGAAGCTATTCTCCTTTTCATTTTCTGCCCTTCCCCTCCCTCTGCACAGGCGTATTATTTTCCATTGCATAGCTAGAATGGTAACCCTCTTCCCTCTGTTATTTTTTCTCTCTCCCTCAGGCCTGGTCCAAAACCTACTTAAATTAAGAGAATTAATACATTCTTTTATGTCTGACATAGTGAGTCTGTGCCAGCAAAAGCTGGTCTCCAGCAAGAATGGCAAGAGATGTTGTGACATCAGGAGCAAATCACTCTTGAAACACTTCTGAGAAAACCAGACGGCCAATTTATGACTGGTTTATAGTTTAGGCTTTGATTTTGATGTTCTAAAGTACTTTTTCGTTCTGCAAAAAATTCAATGGGTTCCAAGCAGCAGGACTGTTTCTTACCAATATCCTTAAAAATAATCACGGCATCTAAACCTGCAGTTAGTCCCCAGTAAAACACAGTAAAAAAACTAATGAGGAGATTGGAATTTTCCACCATTGCAAACATCAAGGCACTTTTCTGTCAGACAGCTTCTTTCACATCCAGAACCTAACCCAAACATTACCAAAAAAGGATGGTGAGGGAGCAGGGTGGTATTAGGCATGAGAGAGCATTCCTGCTGCTGCGAGTATTGTGCTTTCAATTTTCCTGCTATGATGGGAAATAGCCAGAAATATAGAGTGCCATGCAGCAACTGAGAAAGAGAGACTGAATTTACTAGTATTTCAAGAAGGTACTAACCTGCTGAAACTGCAATGAGTCATTTGTACTAGATTTTAAAAGATTGTTGTGGCATGAAAAATACATAAGCTTGCCTCAGTGTGCTGCTGTAGCACACACACTACTTGAAATGATTTATTTTGACCTTGATGTAATCAAGAAGTAGTCAAGAAGAAATCCTTGTGGACTTATCTCAGACCAACGGTGTGTGTACAAAAGAAAAAAAAAGTTGTTTTTCTTTTTCAAAAAAATGCCCTAGCTTTTCATAAAGTCTGAAGTAAAACAAAAAGGACAGACTGGATGGCGGTGTACAAAATATACAACCGTCTGAGTAACTAAGGCTGCGGGAGGAAAAGGTGAACTGGATAAGTCCATGGGTAGAACAGATTTATCCAGCTGCATTTGAGAGCTGGACCTGGCCCTCAGCCACAAGCTGCAAAATGCCGCTTACGAGGATGGGGCAAGACTGCACAGGAAGCAACGCAGCTTAACGTGCTGGGACTTAGAGGTGCTAAATTAACCCAGGGAGCAGTTGTTTAAGCAGACAGAAATTAACCTGGAGGTTACCCCTTTCGGTGGCTATCAGTGCAGATCTCAGCTTTATGCGGTGACAGGAAACAGCAAGGGACCCGAAATCAGGGGTGAAATAGGCCAGTAATTTGCATGCTTGCCTGGGAGGTGGTCATTGCAGGCTGTCTCTGGGCAAGCCACATCTGCCTGTGCCTCACAGGATAATAATGTTTTCTTATCTCACCTCAGTTCTGTAAGATTAATATATGTAATGTCCAGTAGCTGTAGCAAGAGGGGTGACAAAAATACCAAAGATTTACTCCCAGAAAATGCTCAAATCCCTGAAAAAAGGTGTCTAAATAAGGTTTAAGCCATGCCGTGAATGATTTTATACTGCATGGAAGGTCCCAAACCTGGTATGCTTTGCTATACCAGCAACATTCCTTTGGCAAGCTGTATCCATCTTTAAAAAAAAAAAAAAAAAGCCCTTAGCCATCATCAGCCTAAAGCACTTGCAGGTGCTCTGCACAGGACACGAATACAAATAAAATCAAAACCAGCACCACTCTTCAGTTTTCTACTACAATTTCTGACTCCCCTTCCAATGCTGCGCATCCCTGGCACTTCCACACCTTCCCAAATCACGAACCCTGGCATTTCTTACAATTACTTTGCTCGTATTGCCTGCCTCTCTATCTCCCTACTTTTGCTGCATGGTTTGAACCACTGTGCTTTTAACCGTGGGAGACTGTCTGTGCTGCTATGTAACTACTTTTCCTATGTGAGGGCAAGCATTTAACGAGATGACTACTGAGGTCCTTTCCTGTACAGTTCTTACCCTCAGTGACACGATGTTTAAAGGGTTGTCTAAAACCTCCATCGCAGCATTTCCTAACGGCCTGTGTTTTGCTTGCTAGATTAGGCCTATTGCCAATCAGGCAATGAAGATGTAAAACTTAGCAGCTTCTACTTACTTCATTATCTTAAGTGCAAAATCACTTTGTAGCTGAAAGCAAAAAACTTCATTTAGCAAGCCAGGCTATTACAGTAGAAGATTATAAAAATAGGCTCTGGAAAGAGACTGAGAAAGAATGATATGAACAATAACACAGGAATATGTTCAGTATTTAACTCTGTCACTGCCTCAACGTCCGTGGTACAGAGTGAAGAAGGAGGCAGTCAGGCGACTCAAGGGCAAGTTGGGACAGCCCTTGGGAACAGCGAGGAGGCCTTCTCAGGGAGCCGACAGCAAGCCTGCGCAGGTCAGCGGTAGGAGAGGGAGGCAGCACTGCAAAAACATTCCTTGCTTTGCTTTTTGTTTTCATTCCTTCCTCATCAAGATGTGGAGAAACTTCTACCCTTGCAAGCGAGCTACAGCTCCTCTAGTCCATTTCCTCCTCAGCATCCTGCAAAGCATGAGGTCCCCAGGGATGATTAAGCTGAAGTTTTCAAGAAAGCAAATAAGTGAAATGCATATAAACTCATACTAACCTCAGTTAAAGCATGGGAGAATACTCGTGTGACCATGGGATGGGCTTTACTGAGACCACTGCTCCAGACCAGCACCATTCTTTTAAGAGGTCACATATTTTTAGGAAACAATGAAGACTAGAGAATGAGTATATCCCTTTCAAAGCTGGAAGGTAGAGTTGATCAGGGGCTTCCTCAGTGGTAAATGACAGGTAAATTAAAGACTTACCGACTCCCAACATGCTGGGGAGATGGAAGAGAGAAGGGGGAGAATAATGGGACGAGAAGCATAAAACAACATGCTGTGAATTAATGTAGCTGGGTAAATATGTCAGGTTTATGAAAATGACAGATTTTAAACACTGGCTTCTTGTGTCACGGTAAAACTATATTTCAGGACAGCACTGAGACATTCAGTGTTGTGAACAATTCCTGACTTACCCTTTATGAAGATATGAATAGGCCTGATTAATCTTTCAGTTACATGCTTGCAGGTGAGGACAATCTCACTGAATTCAGGACATTTAGTTACTTACAGTTGGAAGTTAAGATCTGAATCATATGCACTGTACTTATAAAACATAGTATTAACTTGGATACACAGATTTCTCTCTGTTTTCCACTACAAGCAATTTTTGTCTATATTTCTGAATCACACAAAGACTTTGAATTAAAAAAAGAATAGCTTTGTTTACAAAAGAAAGGGGTTTTTTCCATTTTTGCATTCTCTGTATGGCATGTGCCTGATCATTGCTGACTCTAGTATATACTAAGCAGAACAATCAACAATGAAAGTCTTACAAAATGCTTTTTACATTGCAAGAGTATTTTTTATACACCCCTATTCAGAGGGAGGAGGAAGATATTAACCTTGTGCATACATAGCGCTGAGAAATGCAAAGGAGAAAAATAATCAATATACACATGGATCTAAACCGGCTTGAAAGTAGTACTTTTTCCTGATAGAGTCACAAAGGTCACATGTTGTACAGCATGTAATCATCTAACTGATGAACCTAAAACATTGTCTTGGTGGTTTTGATAAAGGATACCCAGGAGCCTCTTTCATCACAACGGAAGTGATAGTTCCAGTGGATGGATTGCATAGTTTTGTATCAGGGGAAGTGGCATGTTAAAAACAAAGGTAGATCTTAATTTTGTGTTAGGGAGAGATTTATTGTAGCAGAATGTTGTTAGCTGAAGACAAGGCAAAATATTTCATTTGAGTCTGGATTGAATGTTTTGTTATATCAGAAGATTGTATGTTTTATCCTTTTGTATCAATTTCGATCATGAATGGTACTTTTGCCAGAGGACACAAATTCCATTTTTGATCAAATTAGTGGTTTAACTTTGCCAGTAATCATCAGAGTTATCAGTATCAATACAAATTTGTAATTTATTTTCATTAGTGTTTTGCAAAAGCCTACTAACCAAATGCAATGCTAATTGGAAAAAAACCCCAACAACCAAATATTTTAACCCAGCATGCCAGAAGATAAGCCAGCAGCCGATACGTACACAACTTAATGTTTTGGCAGGAGTGTGCATCTGTTTCCCATTAACTTTGCTTGAGACAAGCAAGGAATCAAGGTTTCCAGTGATTTAATTTGAAGAGCAATTTGGATTTCCTGTGCCTCAGCTAGAGGCATTATTGGTATGAGACCAGAAAGGCCCTAACTGTCCTAGGAGGTTTGTGTTTCACAAAGCGTAATACCTACAGAAATTCGAACAGGATGTCAAGAGGTGTTATATGGGGGCTCTCAGTGCTCTCCAGTGTTCCTAATATAAATTCACAGGCAAAACAATATTAAACTGTAAGTTTCATTCTCTCTTCTTGCCACACAGAAGGTGACCAACTTGGAAAATACAATAAGCTAACGAATGTTGCTCAGTGCATCCCCCCAGTGAATTTCTGTCCAGTGGAGAAGCTAAAACTCCCTGTCAGATTCTCTGAAAATGACATTACTGGCCCAAGTAGCCAATACTGTTGTTCACAGAAGGGAACGGAGTCTGGACAGACAGCTGCCAAGCTCTGGTTAGGCACATTTGCAGAAAGGGCGGAACATGTTACCTGCAACAGGGAGGTCCTGTAATTTTTCTCAGGCTGTGTACACATAGAAGTGGAGACACTCCAGGCTTTTGCTTGTTTAAATCATGGCCTTGGTTCCTGCAACTAACATAATGCCAATGGCATATTTGCATGAATAATTAAACATTATTAGGGAGATAATGGCCATATTTACCTCCTTTTAATGAATTTTCTACAAAGTATGCTTCATTGTCTTTTACTTTTGCATGAAGAAGGGAATTACTCTCAGCCATTCACATTGTCAGGAAGTTAATATATTGGCACCACTTTGGCTCTTTTCTGCAGGTGAAATCCCAGTCCCACTGTCAGCTCTGGATTTTACCATTGGTCTCGATACAGCTGGCATTTTTACCTCTTGGGCTCCTCGATGGCTCAGAGGTCTGGAGAGGCAAGTGAAGAAACTGGGATTTTTAACATCTCCTGTTCTCAGGTAAATATGATTTTGTGCATTCTTGCATACAGACAGATCTGTGTCTAAGATAGTTATCGCTTGTTTTTCCTCCTATGCAGACTAATCCACAACACACTGAGTTTTAACTCAGCTGCCTCAGTCAAAAGGGGCAATGCTTGTTATTATTCACAGTTTACTTCCTTTCAGCTGGTGTTGTTCTTAAGAACTTCTAAAAACTGTTTTAAAATTCAGTCACTGTTTCTTTGACAGTGTAAATTATCTTTATTGCTGTTTCCTCTGGTTATGGTTAAACTGTACTGGCATTTGTAAGATCATACCATTATGGATATTTAAGGAAGCTTCAAATCATTCTGTTGTTTCATGGTCCAGAAAAAGAAATCAGCCTGAAAAATAATGAAAACTGTTTGCCTAATTGTGACTGCAGTGGTTAATTCTCCATAATGAGTAGAAAAAATAAAAGGGCTTAATTTAGGCTATGATGATGCAAAAGTTAGGATGTTTTTGAAAATTCACATTTTTTTCTGGGTTTTTGTTGTTTTTGTTGTTTTTTTTAAACATTGACTTTGTATCGAGAAGTCTGAATTTTTTAGGTGAAAGTCAAAAGATTTTCAGCAGAGAGACTCATCTCATGTCTCATGTTTTGGAGGCCCTGTTTATCTTAAAAAACAAGAAAGCGAACAAAGCATGCCACTGAAATATTAGACGTGGTTTTGTTTAGAAGCTACACATGTATGCTAACCAATGAAAGGCTGTTCTTGGAAAGCATATTTTCTGGTGTTTTTTTTCTACTATTAGCTTTTTTTGATGTATGAGATTTTTATTTTTCACATTAAGATTCTGCAGTTTTACTGATCTCACAGCTAAGACATCTTATGATTTATTAGTCTGTATTTGTAGCTGATACATGACGTGTTTGTCATATTATTCCACATAAATATTCTCTCAACACTGCAGCGACATTGTCTAATAAAAACATATTTTATGATGAACAGAACTTCTATGCAGTCTCCATGATTTTTTACTAAATTGAAGCACATGCTTAAAAATTCCTAGTCAGGGAGCTGAAAATTTGACCTTTTACATTCAGCAATAAGTGATAGTTATTCATATAGGGTCAGAATTTCATTGCTACATACTGCGTGTAGCAATCTTGAAACACAATTGATGAGTTCTACCATTGGGTATGGAAAATTGCACAAAGGGTTAATAGTTAATAGTTACTGTATCACGTATGATCTTCAGTTTGCAAGACAAAACAGGCTTTTTTTTCCCCAGCAGACATTGTATCTCATCGTAAGGGCCTTAGGGATCTCCTACAAGCAGTATTAGTGTAATGTCATCCCTGACTGGAGCACAAAACAATTCTGTAGGTAACAAGAGAAGATCCTCTTCCATGATATAACCTCCGTGTCCCAGAAGGATGTAGCAGTGTCAAGATGTATTATGACTTTATTTCTGTATGAACAACCTTCACTCACTTCTTCAGATCCAAATCGAGATGCTGTGGTAATTAAATGCTGAAACAGCAGCTAGAAGTGTCACCTTGCTTACTTTGATCATATTCCCCAAACAGCCTGGAAGCTTGTAATAGTTCTCTCAGTTGGTATAACCCTCTACAGTTGAAATGTGTGGAAATCCTCAACAGCTCACTTTGTGGCAATAACATTTGACTGTTCAAAATTTGGGCTGTTTTGGAACAGCAGAATTTTTTTTCTTTTTTTTTTAATTTTTTTTGGCTGGTACTAGCATGGATTTTCTTGACCTCTTCATAAAGTGCTGGCTATGCCACGTTCTGAGGACTCTCCTGGGGGTACAGAACATCTGTTGCTGTCCATGGAAACCTTGACCTTGTGTGCTCTGTGTGACCCAAGAGCCCTAAGGCTTACACAAAATAATTTGTAACGCTACTAATAATAAAAGTGAGTGCTGCTTTTTTAGGTGGGTTGGTAGGTATTTTCTGAGAAGTCAGAGTGGCACACCCCTGCCCAGCCCATACTTTGGAGAGTTAGTCTGTACATACCTTACTTCAGTCAAACCTTTTCCTTTTCTGGATTTTTTCCTAGGTTTCCATATGTTAAAACAGTGTTTTCCCTTACTAAATCAAAAAAAGATTGATTTATTTGGTTTTCTCTTACTAAGTCAAGGGTTGAAAGGAAAATGGCCAATACCCAAATGTACATCCAATGACTAATGTGAGAAAATGCTTTTTTTTTACATTCCTAATGTATTCCCATAGCTGTGCCACAATTCTGAGAAAGTTCTGGCAGCTGAGCTCAAGAAATCCAGCACTTACTCTTTATTACAATATATCTTTTATTAATAAAGGAATGATCTCTGACCCAGAGAGGTCAACAACCATCCTCACATGGACTTCGGTGGACTGTGGATCAGTCCCATGAGATTTATCTAGAGAGGCAGATGCTAGAGTTTGTCTCAACTAATTTTAAACATTTTCTATATCAGCATTTATGAAGTCACAACAGTCAAGAGAAAACAGAGCGTGACTATCAGTACTACTTTAGTGTTTGCTTGAAGATCAGAGGAATCATGATCAATGATGCCCTATATTCCTCTATACAAAGGGGAACTCTGATCTTGACAGATGTAGACATCTTCAACGTAGACATTTCCATTTAGTCAGATTAATCCCATCAGAAAGATCAATTATTCCCCTGGGAGATTCCTAAAAGTTCCCTTTGTTTAAAATATCTCTGTCAAAGATGAAGCATTTCTCAAAATCATTTATATCACAGAAGTCAACACTGTAAGTGTGATGGTTATTCTGATGCATGCTGGTGCTACCACAACGTGACAGTAGGCACCGACACCAAAGCTCAGTGTGGACTAGATGGTAGGCGGGGCTGTAACTGTGCTTACTGGTTCCCCATGGTGTAGGACTGGTAGCAGACTCTTTGGCCCCACTGCTCTAAACTCCATCACACTTCATGTAGACCATCCAGCTCTTGTATGATGCCATTCAGATATGTGCCTGACAAGTGCTGGGTGCTTTAAGAATTAGAAAACAGAATTTTAATTTGTAAAAGCAACTAAGAATACTTGCTCCTCTATTGTTTTTAGGTTGAGATTGCTTAAAGGGTAATTTTTCTAACTATTTTAACAGTAAAAAAAAGACTAAATTTTTCAATTAGCACTTCAACTTGCACATCTGAAAGAGGGGAAGTCATTATGATGTGAAGTCATGATGATGTGGTATCAGCTGTTCGCAAAAATTGGCCAATTAGGTCTTTTTCTTGCACATGTAAATATCCACCATGGTCCTGCCCTGTCTTTAGAATCTTGCCTTAAGAACAAAATAAACCAATTTAATGAGGATGCAAACCCACTTTGCTTTATGTAACCCATGATATTATTTATGCCAAGGAAAAAGCTAAATCATGTCAGTGTTTGTTCAAAAAAATCAATGTTTTTATCACACAGCTTAATGATGACTGTGGTTTACAGCCTCTGAAGAGTACAAGTAAGAAGGGAGAAAAGATTAGCAGCCTTGAAATTCACGAGCAGATAGTAATTTTAAAAACCTGTGTTACCTGTGCACATATGACAAACGTATTTTCCACCAGAAATGAAAATATATATTTTTAAACAGGAAAATAGTCACAAGATTCAATATTATTAATAAATTATTACAAATTTGTCAGATGTATGGAAGAAACGAAATGCAATACATGGAAAGGCACCTTCAGGGGCTTTAAATGGGACTTTAAAGGGAGCTTGCAACTCTTACCTCTCATTCACTCATGTAGTGGCAGGAACACTCATTCAGAAGCAGGACTGCAAACCCTCCTCACCCACAGGTATTCACATTAAACTTTTTGAACTCCTAAGAAAATGAGTGCTATAATTAGCAGATTGTTCACCAACCAAGCCCACGGTTGATGTTGAAGCATTGTGCTGCCAAGATCACAAATGCTGGAACCAAAAAGCAAGCAAGACTTTGTAGCATAATGTTATTGCACTCAGCTGGAGGGGGACAAAATTACATGTACATATCTGTGAACCATCAGATGTTGGACATGCCTGTTGTGTTTGCTAGGAGCTGTAGCATGTGTGAATTATTTCATTCCTTGCTCTCCATTCCTAAAAGTACATAAAATCCCACACCCTGAAATTCATTAAAATACCATATTCTTCACAGCTATTTGTACACTTCAACAAAATCCAGACTTCTATTTCAGGAAACAAGAAAGCTGAGAGCAAAGATTCTGGGAATCCAAGAGAGTTCCAGCAATTAAAATAAATGTTTCAAACACCCTACTGGCATGTTCAGAGAGGAGGGGCAAAAAAGGTTTGTATAATGTATGGTCTCTGCTACACTTCTTAGTGTAAAACAAAATGTCCTCACAACACAACCATGACAGTAAAAAATGTAAGGTCATGTTACAGGCAGCTTAAGATTTGTCTCATTAAGCCAATGTGGTAGTTAGAGGAAAAATAAAAGAATGTGTGAAAAAAAAGATTTTCTTTTCCACAGGTACTTCAAAAAGGTGACAGTGTTATTGTGAACTAAAAGTAATTGCAAACAATTAAAATTAGTTTTTAATTCCTTTCAGATTATTTCATAAACCAATGTGAACTCCTGTAAATAAAATCTACATTATGGGTGGCATTTGTCTTATGGGCATTAATGGTCTAAAAGTTAGGTGTCAAACTTTTCACCTGTAGTGACGGAAAGAGGTAGCCACTCTGGAAACACAGTTCATCTTATCCAAAAAATACAGGTCTAAGACATGTAAGTAATTGTCCTCTGAAGGCTCTTGTTACTCGCTATTGACCATAGAAGTTTAGACTGTCACCCAACTGTTGAAGCCTAAAATTAAGTGAGAAACTCTGTTTTTTGTCCTAGCAAAGCAGTGTTCTAAAGTGATGACTGATGGATACTGTCATTTTAGTGACACTTTGAAACACATGACTATAGGGATGTTGAGGCAATTGATTTATTTCTTCCGGGTTAAACCAAGAGCCAGCGGAGAAGTCCATTTGGAAAGGACAGAAATAAACTCTTTATATATTCAGAAAATACAATCGGGTCTTTTTTAAGTAATTGAGGCAGCACTACAAGCACTGAGCTATAAAACTATATGAAAGTGGGACCACAGATATTTTTGTTATGCTTGATTTCAGCATCATTTTCATGAATAATTTCTGCCTTATTTCTAACCTAGAATATGATTCACCAACTTGAAATCTCTATAAACTCTGCAAGCTTTATTAGATGCTTGAGTTCATTGACAAGCAACAGACAACCTGCTGTCTATGAAGCAAAGTGGCCCTGAGTTTTCATTTGAAATTGATGTATACCGCATGTGTGTGATTAATTATCCATTGGAAACAACCAAGTGATGATAATCATTACAGTTCTGATTGATACGAAGTGAGTGGGAGAAATATGAAAAATAGAGAAGTACGAACAAATGTGATAACAATGACATTGGACAGCACTGGGAGTATTTTCTGGGAGACTTTCCAAAAAAATAAGACATCTGTGACTTGTCAACACTAGGAGGATAGTCCACTACCACAGAAGAAGTATCAGCTTATGTGACTGGTTTTGGTTGATGTCACTGCATTTAAGAAGACATATAAATTGGAGTGTCTTTTATATGCTTGGATCCTCTGTCAAGACAGCCGGCAGCATTGACTTTCAGCCCGAGAAAATCAAAACCCAAGTGTTAAAAAAAAATGCCATCAGACGCTTGACCATGTCCAGGCCTTCCAAAGCAGTTGCCAGACACGTTTGCAATAGGGTGACTAATCTGACACGTAATACAGGATTACCTGGTGATCACTTGCTGATCCTCAGCTATGGGTAACATGACAAATAATTCTGTATTAAGAACAGATCTTTATGAAAAACTGCAGAAGTGTCAGAAATACAGTGAAATTTACTGAGACAATGAAAAATGCTTAGTAGCTGATGGAGTTCTTATTTAGCAGAACCTGGTTAAATAAACTATTTCGTTCTTCAATTTTTCCAGACTGGTTTGTCTGTACCTACGGATACGCTACCTGTTTGGAAGTCAGGAAGTGCAAATAACTGGTGTTTGGCATTTGCATTGGTACTTTGCAGACAAACACACCTGAAATCATATGAATTAACACCTGTACCTCTCAGATTTACTTTGGAAATAATTAAATCTTTCACTTCCAGATATGGAGCACAGTAGCGTGGTAACTTTCCCACCAGCTGGAGTGACTGCTGTTCCTTTTATAGCATACCAACTTTTCAACATATTGTAACTGATCTTTTCCTACAGTGACAGTAAGGAGATTTTGTCATGAAGTTTTTCATTTGGGATTAAGATCAGCCATAATAGATTGTTCTTGCTAGTTTTAGCTATGTTATTCTCCAGTGTAGTTCATCTCAACCAATAACTTCAGAACAGTAAAGGAAAATAGTGTACTCTGAAACAGCAGGCGCTGTGAGTTGTTCCTTTACACTAACATAAACCCACTGAAACCCACTGATATAAATCCACCACAGAGCAGAATAATGCCAAGGAACTGTGTTTATTGTAGGCTTATCATTTATTTCAAAGTTAATTTTTATGACTCGGTAAAATACAGGTTCATGAGTATATGAATGTACCTAGAAATGGACACGAACAATGAAAAGCCATCTGGCGTGATGCCCAAAGATGTACCTGAATAAGGCTGTAATGTATTGCTCAGTCTCAATCAGACTGATCAGTGTCAGAACAGTATTTTTTTTTTTTATTGAAAGGCTTAATTGGCAAGTCAAACATCTGTATGTTGAGTGAGACAGAAGGTCAGAACAGATTTGTGCTGGTGAATATGAAAAACACCAATGCTTTTTTGTCAGTAAAATTATCTTTAAGGTCATAAACACCTTAGGATAAAGCACCACATTACCATTAATGTGAGTCTTTTTAGCTGAGAATGTTTGTGATAGGCTGATGTCAAAATTAGGCTGATGACCAGGTTGTGTTCACCTATCTTCTGTCCTATTTCACATGTTCACTGATTAGCCCATTTCTTTTTCCTCCTGACACTTTTAAATTTATCTCTGTAACTGTCCTGCCATCAGATCAATACCCTTTTCTTTACCAAATAAAAGATACTTGTCTAGGCATATATTGAACAATTTCTGGCTGTTCATTTCAGCTGTGAAAGCAGGTACCTGTAAGGAAAATGTGGTTGGTATTAATACTACCATTCTCAGCATCTGCCTTGTCAAACATCAGACTAGGTAATACAAAAAAACAAGTTTTGGGAATAAGTTCTCAGTATTGGTTTGCAGATTATTGGGTAAAACTTGGCAGTCTGTGTTACAAATGAGATCAGAACAAATGTTTGGGACAGCACTCTCTCAATTTAAAACCTGAGTCCTATGGCGTTGCTCGTGGATGACATTGCATCAATAACTAAAGTTACAGAAAAAATTGACACTGAAATGACACTAATCTCTGGTTTTACCTGGCTTCGGCAGCCAAGCTGAAATGGAAGGAATTAACATTCCCATTAATTGGCAACAGAAGGTCAGTGTGTTGCCCTGCATTGTGCAGAGACCTCCCGCTGACAGCAGAGGAACCAGCACAAAATGCTCCCTCTCTTATTTTCTGGTATGCTCTTCCCAGAAATCTGTCACTCTTCCCAAACATTTAATCTTGTCAGTCTCTCTGGAAGTTCAGTCTTTCTGTAACATGCGAAACATACGAGTAAGTTTCTGGATGGCATAACTGAAACATTTGCCTATGTATTTTTGACACAAAGCTGTGAGATAATAGAGCAATAAAGGCGTCCTTCTATGAATCCAAGGGACTGTATCTGGTACTCAGTCTGCACTTGTGCTGAAGGCTACACCAGTAAATACAGATGTGTGTGGTATTTGGTTATGTAAAAAGGAAACTAAAAGGCAGCTAGCAAATGATGCTAGTTGTATTATCTGCTTGCGTGATGCTGGCTATGCCCAGAAATATAGTTAGACTCAGAGGTAATCTGCTTTCTTACTTAGCACATGGGCCTCTACCTTTGATTTCTCTATCTGCAGAAAGTGATTTTTTTTCTGTTCCTCAATATGAAAGGGACAAACGTAATTTAATACTTGAGCGCACCAGAGAAACTGGGGAATTTAAAGAGAGAGAGAACCTGTTAAGCAGAGATCTCCTACAGATTCTCCTATCCGAGTGTCTGTTCCTGAATAAGAGATTTTCATAGGACTAGTAGTAGCACAAGCAAAACTTGTATTATGTTTTCTATATAAAAAGAAAAATGCCAAATAGTATAATTCCCAGTATAAAGTCCAGCACTCTGGGTAGAATAAAAGTAAAGATAAGGCCATGCAGTAAGTGCTTCTACTGAGATCATGTTAAAGTACACAAAGAGATT
Organism: Burhinus oedicnemus; assembly: GCA_008921705.1. Taxonomy (NCBI): domain Eukaryota; kingdom Metazoa; phylum Chordata; class Aves; order Charadriiformes; family Burhinidae; genus Burhinus; species Burhinus oedicnemus. Next base: position 3,025,172 of record VFFE01008422.1, on the reverse strand, counting down.
AAAAGCCTTCCTAAGCCAAATGTTTTCCAATGACAAGAGGAGCAAATTCAGAGTGCAGTTGAAAAAACTCAAAAAATGAGTCAAATGGGAGAAATGGGAGAACTCTTCTTGCTTGTGCAACAACAGATCCATTAATACAATGCAAAATGAAGGCTGTGGGGGATTTACAGCTGTATAGGTGTCTAAATTAAGTGCTTTGAATCAGCCCATGGAAGCATGTATTTCTCCACTGACTGCATAGGACACTTAGCTTCATCTCTGAACATAGCTAAAGCAGCTGGAGTGTACATATATCCGGCACTAGCTTCCACATATTTATAAATTTTGCTTTCTTAGACTATTATTTCACTTGTATGTTATAGTATTCCCTAAATTTTTAGAAAGTCTTTTAATATCCTTGAAGGACAGAAGATACAAAGATGCAATGGGTATTTAATTACAGCAATTAACAAGTGATGATTCAGGTTTACTTAGTAATTTGGGTGGCACTTGAAATACAGTAAAACTGCTGAAGTTTACATAAAGTATCAGCCCTAAATTTCACCAGTTGTCTTTCAGCCAGTGACAATACACATCCAGCTCAGATGAAAGGAGAGCTGTTGTATGCATCTGCTAATTAGCAAAATAAGAATTTGTTCACCTTATTATCCCTAGATTATGCTACCTTAGTCGGGAGTGGTGGGGTGGTGGTGTTAATTTGTTTTCCCTTGAACAAAAGACATGAGTGATTGACATTTATATATGGTCGAGAATCACATTAAAAAAAAAATGGCCTAGAGAGATGCCAGGACTTCCTGGGACTTGTCCATCTGAAAAGAGGTTGGAAACTGCCTTTATTGTGGTATTTTGGTACCTTAGCTCCCAGATGAAATAGGTTTAAGGAAAAAGAAAACATCCAAGAAGAGCCATTTCACAATTGTCTTCTTGACTAGACAAAGGACAAGTTCCCTATAGGTCAAACAGCTGCCACTGGGGAGATTTCTGAGTGAGAAACTGCTGTGTTTACTCAGCCTGAAAATGACCTCCCTCCTCTTTACCTCTAGCTCATTATTCAATCAACCAGCTCAAAGAGGGAAGTGAACTGGAGGATCTCTTCATGCCAACTTATATTTAGTGTGCACGTAAAAGCCTGTGTGGGATGCTTGTGTGATACAACCTACTGGCAGCAGAAACATGGCATAGTCTCACTCTTTGGTAATCTGTCACTTAAGAGACTTGATTTTAGTCTTTGCTAAAGTGAAGACAAAAATTAGGGTTTATTTATTTTCACAAAGCCTGTCAGATAATTAGATGACCATTTTTATCTCTAGATAAGAAGCAGAGAAGCAATCAGAATTAGTGTGATTGAGCTGCTTAGAAATTATTAATTAATTACATTAAGCTTTTGATACAAGGTTTCATAACCCTACTGGCCAGACAGAGTTTTGGAGGGTCTAATCCTCCAAAGCTTCCAGGTCGTATGTGCCCTCCAAATTGTTTGCACTACCAGTTCATCTCCGTGGGTATGAGTAATGCTGACAGCATTAGCAAGGGATAGCTGTCAGCTCTAACCAGTACTTCAAAGGCTAGGCTGATTAGACATGCTCAGAGCCATTGACAGCAAACAGGCTTTGTCTAACTTCGGTAAACGAACTGAGGTGAAGCTGGGCTGGTCAACATGAGACTCCAGAGGAGTCAGACTCAACCAACTAAATCAGAGGAAAAGATTACAGTTTAAACCTTTTACCAGCAAGGGCAATTCAGCTCATTCTCATGCAACCGGAACCATCCTTTCTAAACCATAGGAAACCAAAACAGTCTGTCCATGCTGGGTCTTAGATTAGCATAGACGACACACTCTGGATTTTACTGACACAGGGAGAGTAACCAAGATTCCATACATCGTAAGTACGCCAGAAAAATTTGCATTTACAGCCACTATACTGGAAAGAAAGCCTAATATTTGAGACAACTTTACTCTTTTGAAAATGAAATTATAAATATACAGTAAAATGGAATGCCCACATGGGGGAGTTATTGCAGAACAGTTAGGCTAGCTTCACTGTTAAAGCAAGTACTCCTAGCCTTTGGAAAGAGCAGTTAAACATAAATTACAGTTGACAATGGTATGAAACTGAATGGTATTATTTTCTGTAAGCAAAGTACTGAGCACCTCTCATTTGTGTCTTCTTCATACGGCAGATATGTCTCATTCACTATCTTTTTTCCACATAGGTAAATAGTAGTACCTAATATACAGTGTCAAATAAAATATCTGAATGTCCAAAAAATGGCTGAATGTGCCCATGAAAATTATTTCACACTTGTTGAAGAAGTTATCATACTATAAAAATTATGTGCAGCCAGGTTTGGGTATCAGCTTCTGATTGAGCAGGAATTTTGAAGAGTGTAGTACCATCTATCATTTTTAAAATTTCAGACAATATAAACTGGAAGTGACATGTAGCTGAAAGGAACTTCACAGAGTTTGCTGTGAACACAATGGAGCTAGCTGTAGCTGTTCAAACAGTTCTCTTCATAGCCAAGAGTCAGAAGCACGCATGCACTCATCTGCTAGGGCACTTTGAATGCCCCTCGCAAAATAGTGATTCAATAGATATCACGTGTCCTCAAAGCAAAATCAAAACCATGTCATCTTCGGTGGTTAATCTCAAACAGTAATAAAGGTACAGGGAAAGAAAATGCCTAACAGATTTTACTTTTTAAAACATCAGTGTGGCAAGAAAGAGAAGCCTCAGAACTGTGGAGAAATAGAAAAAAGTAGGCCACGGAACGGTTCTTTTACAACTGGTAGACACTAGTGAGATACACACAGACCCCTGGAGAACTGCATATTTTGGCATGAACAACTTAACAAAAGAAGAGTTCCAGGTGCCCAGATCTTACATTTTGGGTATTATAAATCCAATTCACGTTAGCATTTATGTGATATTCCACAGATGCATAGGATTTTTTGGCCCTGCCAAGAGATAAGTTTACAGTTTAGTGTGATCTGAAAGAGAACAAGCAAATGAAGATCACCGTGAGACTGGAAAGGCATGTCAATGGGTAAAGTATGTCTTTGGAAATGAAAGCAATATTTTATTTTGAGTGTTTAATATTAACATTTAGTATTGACACTTATGACACTTATTAAACAAGCAAATGAGCACTTGTAATCCAAAGTGACAAAACCACCCTGACAGATAAATCACAGACTTTCCTGGTACTACTAATAGTGGCTCTGTGCTGAGCACAGCTTTGTTGTTGCTGAACAGTTGAAACAAATGTTTATAAATCATAAAACTTTGTATTGCTACTAGATGGCAAGACTTATAATTTCATTCATTTGCTTAAATGTATGAGGTCTTTGCACTCTGAAAAACTCATGAAGCAGTCCTACTGCATTAATCTAATAAAAAGTCAGCTGATTGCTCAGAAGATTTGCCTTAGTCCCTTCCTCAATAGAAGTAAGGAATGTGTCTTCAGCAAGAAAAGAGGAAAAAGCTGTTATATTCCTTGACAGAATTATCCAGTATATAAAAAGAGATTATTCAGGTAATGCAACTTTTACATGAAGATGGTAAACCTTGTGTTGAAGCATTGATCACAGATGCTTCCAAATCATGTTTTTAAACAAGCTCAAGGAAAACATACCAATACAAAGCCTGAGTGCAGAAAACTTTCCACTGACACATCAGCTATTTAGTGGTGTCTATGAATGGCTTTCACAGGGCTTCAGTGTAACTACTGTTGGGTTTATATTTTTCCTTCTTAACAGAGGTGTGATTGAGCTTTCCTATTTTAATTATCAGTTAAAAGTAACAAAACTCTAGATACCTAAACTCCTTGGTACTTTTAGCCTATCTTCAAAAAGTCTGCCTCAGTTGTCTGTGGAAATTTCTATTGTTGTACCTGAGGAATAGAATTAAAATTGAATTCAATTGGGAAAAAAGGAGGGAACAGTGTATGGCTGCTAATGAAGTGTTAGTATATCACTCCTACTCACATTCCAGCCTAACTTATATTTATTTAATCATGAAAATAACAAAGGAAGTAATCCAAATAAATCAGCCTTGTATTTCCAAGAATGCTGTTTTGCTCTGTAAGCTATTACACTTTTCAGCTAGAAGCTATGTAAAACCAGGAATAGTTTTTCTTTAAAAATAATTGAACACAAGTTCTTTAGTGTGGAGTAAGTAAAGATTTTAAAAATAAAGATCTATCCTGTAGCTAGTAATTGAAAGGGGAGGATCGGACTCATAAGAATTATCAAGTTTAAAGGACATGACTGCATGTCTCTGGCATGCAATGTCTTTTACTAGAGAACAAGCAATACACTGGAGACTTTCCAAAGGTTTGTTTCCACCAAGTGGATTTCCAAAGATGTCTCCTTGGGTCTGCCGGTGGACACTTTGTGCTAGATGCCGTTCTGAGGCGTCATCAGTCAGTCAGTCCATGGTTTCAGTTTGACTTGGTATCAGGCAAAATGATGCTGGCAGTGAACATCAACCAATGCATTAGGGATTTTTTCACAGGAAAAACAGTAATAAAAAAACCTCCTCTGATTATTAATATTAAGATTGCCAGCCAGAAACACAGTTGCAATGACACTGCCAGTCTCCTGGAAATGTCTAGAAGACACTTTTCTCTAGCAGAAAGTGAACTCCCAGGTTCTATACCAGGATGTCTTCTCTCCTTAGTTAAACGCTTCAGGGTGAGGCAGTGAAGCCTGTACTACTCACCATAGTCTTCTTTTACAGTCAGTAGAAAGAAGTGAGCATCCCCAGAGGGCAGTTCATCTCTTTCTAAGACAGATGGCTAAGACAGGTCATGTAAATCACTCCGTATTTTTCTCAGTTGACTATAGAAGAAGCCAGGGTAAGTAGTGCCAATATTTAAATTTTTTAAAATTTCTATTTCTTTAGTTGGGTAAGATGAATCCTGTATAAAGTATAGGAGGCAAAAGTCACTAGTGCATTTGGGACATATGTGGTACTGGGACATATAGGGTTAACGTGGCTGAAGAGATTTCTGCAGGTTTGAGTCTCTAACATGATTAAATAGACTCCTCTGGTCTCCAACGTGAGTGTAAGCAGACCAAAATAAAGAAGAGCTTCACCTTTAAACAATCTTCCTCATATCAGCGTTTGGGTTAACGGCTCGTGTCATTCGTGGGCTGTTGCATTTAACTTCTTACCAGAAAGTGCCTGCAAGCCCAGTTTGCTTGCATACACACAGATCAGTCCACCGGAATTGCTGATGACTTTCTTCCTCATTTTTTGTGAAGATACAAAGCAGTGAGCAGCTACGTGCAGTTTCTTTTCCAGTACGCCTGTCTAGGCTGAGAGACTTTCTCTCCTTCTCCTATTGTAGCCCTTTCTTTGTTTAGGCAGTTTCTTTGTGTGGTTAATCTTCAACATGCTTCATCTGCTTTCCATTCTCCTGCCTGCAGCCTAAGGCAATTACCTCAATGCAGCTGGGATAAAGCAAGCAGAGGTTCTTCTTTAACCAATGGAGCAGCTTAGTAATTATCACATTTCTTCTGAAATAAATGATTGTTTGTATAATATTAACCCTCAGGCGATAAATTAAGGCTGGATAGTGCAGAGAAGGACCCCGAGGAAAAAAACAACTGCTTTGTATTCTGTTTAGTAAACAACAGAATATGCAAATAGTTATACATCACTTATTCTGTTGCTTTTAATCTTACTGAAAAGATCTTTAAAATGGACAGTCAGTATCAGTTTAGTGAAACAATCACATAGAATTACTGGACTAAGAAATGAATACAGCTGTTTCATGGCCACTAGGAACAAATGTATCAAGAGCACTCAAATGCTGGTATATAATCTTTTACCTAGGTAAAAAGTTTTCAGTGCAAGAGGGACTGGAATAAACAAAAATAAAAAGGACATTTTTCTTTACCCTAAAGTATTTGTGAAGACTGGCCAATGGCATCCAAATCCATTATTCAGTGTAGCACCAGTTTTCCAGAAACTAGATCAGTATGTCTCGTAATCTATGTTAGGGAGAGGAAAGCTTGAAAATGAGCTGTTGAATTGTATAGTAAATGACTTGTGCAAATAAACAGCAATCAGACAATCTTTGTTTTTTCTGATACTCTCTGCAATTAATGCCTTAATATTAGTACTTGATGCCTTCTAAAAGTTTTTTCTTCTCTTAACTCTTTCATATTGAAAAAATAAATGAATGCAGAGAAAGATCTTATGTTACAATCTTCTCATAGTGTTTAAATTGCCTTTAAATGATCCTGGCTTGAAGCTAGAAGAGGAAGGGGTTCAGCTGCAAACTTTTGAAATATGACTCTTGAAAAGAAACTAAACTTCAGAATCATAAGTTAGATTGATTTTCAGCATTCCAACTCCTGTCATGTGGAAGCAATTTAATGGCCTAAATCTCAGAAGGGGGCCAAAGGCAGAGTACCAGTGGAGGTGACTGCTGTCTCTGGTAGTTAGACGCAATAAGGGAAAAATCTCATTGTGAAAGTTGCATGTTCCGTGCGATTTTCATTTACTGGCAGGAGGCCAGTGTAATAAAACTATGAAACAGTCTGCTTATAGTTAAATGCCTGTAAGTGCATATTTCTGAAAGACTTGTTTTATTACACTACATTTTAATCTCGACAATCTTCTCATTGGAATGATACCCTGCCCCCGCCCTCCCTAATATTTAATCCTGAGGACCCTTTTTGAGGATTTCTAAGAGTGGAAGCAGAGGAGGAATCACAGCTGGAGGAAACCAGACTGCTGCATGTGTGAGGGAAATGCATGAGAGATGGAGAAAGAGTGAAGACATTTTTCACTTTTGAGCAATTTTCATCATTTGTCAGGATAGGGTAGTCATAGCTTGATTTGTCCTTTGAGGCACACAGGGTATTTCATTTTCATTCAACTGAGGAGGAGTGAGTGCTTCCAAAAAAATGACCTTGTTATTCAGAAATGCCTGGTGACCTCTACAAAAGATAGTCCCAGATTACATGATTTTATGACTACAGTATCATTATGAAATCATATTTTTTATCTTTGCTGAGTAAGATGCTTCTGCTCCAGCAAACTGAACAGAACATTGGTTCATCCTCTTAAAACACAGCTTCAAGCAGAGCAGATCTTGTCAGAGATCAGCTCAATGGTTAGAGGATATTATTAGATGGATTTCCAACTTTGCATCTTTTCCAGGAAATTCAAACACCTACTACCCAGGAAAATACCCAAACCACCACGCAAGCTCTTTAATGTTGTGTCACTACAACAGCTTCAGATGAAAAATTTGATGAGAGGATGCAATTTGGAATGTACCTGAGTAACACCATGCTTACAGCATCCTTTTGTAAGCAGCAGCCTGTTGCCAGGTTCTGTCCCTATCCTGACACTCTTCATTATATCCAGGAACTCTCTGAAATGAGATTAATGAAGTTATTTTATGATATGATAACTAGTATGATCACTAATGAAATGTTACCTTATTGACACTCAGCAAAAAACCTTGATAATGGCTTAAGACTTGGGAGGACAGCACCATGTTTTATAATGTTGATGCCAAGGATCACAGTCTATTCTGCTTATCAAAGAGAATGTTAAGAAGTGATTCCATTTATCCAGAGCAATGGCATTTTCAGGAGTCTGCTTTTGTAAGCCCTATGGATTCTGTCTGATGCTATGAAGGTCCAGAATTCTAAATACTTGCTGCTTGTGGAGTTCATTATTTGGTACTATAATCAAGTCTTGGGAGCAATGTGGAACTTATGTGGCTGCCAATTAGGTTGAAAACACCTTGAAAGAATGGGAAGTAGAAACCCAGATTAACTGATTTTCTACAGTATCTCCAAGGGGTGTAGGATTTTAAAAAAATATCATTTCAATCAGGATCTGAACAAAAAAAAGACAACTTGTAGTAAAGCCTTTCAAAAACAACTTGCCTAAAAAGTCAACGAATGGATTTACAAGAAACAAAAATTTGGAAAGGTGTGAAGATGAAGAGAATTGCTTTTGTAGTCTGAAGAGGCTGTAATACACAGTGAGATCAACCAAGGAAAAATGAAATTTGTTGCAGAAGATACACCAATTTTAGCTTCATAGTGATTCAGGGGAGAAACTTGAAGCTACAGGAAAAATATCTGTGTGCTTCTGAGGTCTACAGTGAAAACACAGTGAGAATTTAAGAATCGTGAGGACGCTGAAGTGGGAAGTATAATGTTCCAATATTCTCTGTGTCTGCGTTTCTGCATCACTGCTATTAAGAAGTAAGGAGTGACCATTCATATGAACTGCTATAGACCATGTGTCTCTCTTCGAGTTCAGTCTTGTGTGGCTGCGAAGGAAGAAACTCTGGAACCAGAGTGCCTTGGGAGTCACTACAATGGGGCTCTAGGAAAGACTGTATGCTTGTCCCGGGATTTCCCAAGGAAACAGAACTGGCTTCAAGTGCAGGGGAGCAAATACAGCACAATGTGTACAAAACCTGTGCTTAGGAATGGTGTTAAGGTGACAAAGGAGCTAGTAATTTTTAAAGTTTGTTCTGTCCCAACAAAGTAGAATATTTCATTGTGGTGGGATGGGAAAACAGTGATGTGGTAACTGTGTGGCTGAGTGGAGCTCCCAGGTTTCAGGAACAGACCTGTCTTTGGCAGAGCCTTTAGTAGGCAATGGTACTGCAAAATCCAGCTTAAGGCTCAGATTTGAAGCTAAACAAGCTCACCTTCTTTAATAGAGGCTAACTAAAAACATAAGAAGGAGATTTTTCACCTTTGCAATTATGTATATTAATAGTAATGTCTTTCTAAAACAAAAAAAAATCTTTGTTCTGTTCAGGTGATCTTTTCTTGCCTTTAAGTCTAACTGTAGAACTAAGGGGGTAAAAATTATAGCACTCTGATTGCTATTTGATGTTCTGCTTACTGCTAATGGAATGCACAAGTTTTGACAAAATAACAAGTAAAGTTTGCTCTAAAAGCCATCTTTTCTTCTTGTTTGATTAACTTGAGCATCTGAAACAGCATATTAACGATAGTACTCTGTAGATTGTCATAGTTACTTGCTCTGCAGGAACAAGTAATTTCTGGTACCAAAGTCTCAGGCAAACTTGGTAGGAAATAGGATAATGGCATTCACGTCATTAAAAAGACTGGTGGAGAGGAATGAAAAAAAAATTAAAAAATCCCAATACTAAGGTTTTTAAAAAAGTGAGGAAATTATCACTTTTGGTTAAGAATTTGTTCATCAAAATAGAGTTGGGTTGCTGATACATACTAACTCATATGTCTATATGCTGGTGGAGGATGGCAGGCTCATGTTTTAAAGATTTCAATAACAGTTAATTTTTTTAGAATTCAAATGGGTGTTTACATACTTTTCTAACCATTGCTGAAAACTACCTAGGTTATAACAAACCTATGTTGCCATCAAAATTACAAGTTTGTCTCTCTATACCTGTTGGTTGCTTTTCCAATGAGCAAAGTGGGGATAACTTGTACCATCTGGCACCTTTTTAACAAACCTACAAAGATAAAATCCTTATATTTTTACCACCAGGTGGAACTGCATGACTTAGTAGATTAAGCAAGACACAGTAATGAAACCACTTATCCCCTAAGCATTTGACACAACCACGTGGCTAGTGCTGGTCTCGGAGGGATATGGATGGCGAGTCCCTTGTGGGCACAGAAAGTAACCACATGTTGAAAAATAGTACAGATGAGCTGTCATGTTTGTGTTAACATTGGGCAACCTCGAACTACATTGCCCCATCATCCAGGGAAAAAATGTACATCTAAACCAAGAGTTTTGTAATGTTGTAATATGCATAACAATGTTATTTTGGAGCCCTGTTACTCTTTGCAAATCTGGGTCTTGGTCACAGATGGCTGAGCCCCTGGATCTGAGGTTACAATGCGGTATATTATGCTGGGGAAGTTAACACTGGAAAATGAACCGCTTGGGGATTTTAAAGCCCTCTACATTAAATGGGCAAGTTTCATTTCCCTCAAGTTGTAAACACTCTTTGAGCAAAGCGACATGTTCCAGCATGCAGTTTTCAAAGCAAAACCCTGATTTGACTGAAGTCCGTGGGAGGCCTGCTGTGAAGGTCACTGCAGATGAGGCTGGGAGTTCTCATTAAAGATGAGGGGCTTGGATCCTGCTGTCCCCACACAAATTTTCTTTCCTCCTTGCTCTGGAAAAATCCACTCAACACTAATGACTTACCCAGCTTGTAAATCTGTAAGTAGGAAGCAGGTATTTGCTAATGATTAAAAAAGATAGTGTACTCTGTGCTTGTGTGTGTGGTTGTGTGCCTGTGTGATCTGAGAAACTGAAGTAGCAACTGAATAGACACTCAATTCATGGATCAGGACTCCCACAGCCATGGTGAGGCATGACCCAGAATGTCCCCTTTTCTCCAGATCATGAGCTGCTGGCACATGCTGACCTACTTTTGAACAACAGCTGCTTAAAAACACAATGACAGAGAAACACATTATCAAACATCAAAGTGTCTAGAGCAGTAGTTTTCAGGCTGTGGACTGCAAAACCGTGGGGGACAGGAGTCTGCTTTTAAGGGGTCAGTGAAAAGTGACAAAGGAAACCAAACCTGTAAATATTTTACAAGAACTGATGTATGGAAACTGGTCCATCTTCCCACCGGGAATGTTTCTGGGGTTCACATATTGGAAGGATCTTGAAATCTACTGAACTAGAAGACAAAAGAAAAACTAAGACAACAAAGTTAAGATTAGTAATGTAGTTCAGAAGTAGTATGAGCATGACTTTTACTTCTCAGGCTGTGTGTTAACCTAGAACAGAGAACAAAAAAAAGTCTAAGTCGCTTCGCATTTGTCAGGACATCCAAAATTTCTTCAAAGCTATGTCTGTGTGTCACAGCAGAAGTTATCCTTTTCTAGATTGGTAGAGTTATTATTATGGTGTTTTCTGGGTCATTCTAAAGAAAAGAGCCCAGAAAATATTTTGGCTCATTTCACATATTATCACAACTGTAATTATATGCATGGTAGCATTGCAAGTAATTATGTTTGGTTCTTTCTTTCTACATGAATATACACAGATCTTCCAGAAAGAGCGCCCTGGTTTTATGCAAGAGTGTAATTTCTTTGTAGGGCATGGAGCTTGTTTCTCCTGTTTGACCTACCTGTTTCATTGCCATCCTTCTTACACAGCAGACTGTAGCAATTACTGAGCCTTGAGGCAAGTCTCTCTGATACAGGCCAAACACTGCAATTTATCTGATGCCTTGGTCTCCTTTGCAACATATATTTTGGTGATAGTGATCTCTTTTTTTTATGGTTTTTCTTAAAATAAATATGCAGGATATTGTGTGCCAGGAATTTACAGGCTTTCTAGTAGCCTTGTGAATAAACTGCTCCTTGATGTGACTTGCAAGATTCTGTCCTTCTTTTCCTAGGTACATGCAGAGAGAAGTAACCTGCATGTAACGTGGGCTACTTCCAGCTCTGTTTCTTACAAAATGACCCACGTTTCCTTTCAGAGTCTGAGTCAAACAGTCAGACCCTGTTTCCTAAACAGATGCTGTGAAAATTGGGGAAGAACCACATCTGTTTTGACTAGAGCACTGTATTTTATGGTGCAGAGGCAATGTTTTGTGTTCACAAGAATGCAAATAAAGTTCAGTGGGTGTAGAAGGTGTGTTTTCATAGAAGCCAGACAACTCTGGACTGCCTCGTGCTTGTGTTACTTTCTAGTGGTACGAATGGAGCAAGTACAGCACATCCTGCTGGCACCAGTGGCACTCCTACTGATAAGGGAACACGAACACTATGTGAAGGTCAGTGAAAAATCATCCACCCAGAGGAACATCACATTTTAAAGTGCTCAGATGGTGATAGCAAGATACATGTTTCTAGATAGGACAGATCCAGGACAATTGTGTTTATGAGCAACCTTAGGGTCTTGTCTTGTAGACCTTCTGAGATGGGTGACATATATGAGCATAGTTGTACTGTATATGTGTTCAGCATTAAATATAACATTAACAAGCTCTGCAATGTAAACATGAACTGATAGTTTTTCAATGTTCAGTATTTGTTTTAAATGGCCTGTTTTTTATTCAGACAGGTCAAGACCTCAGAGCTAAAGCCTTTGGCCTCAGATCCAACACAGACTGGAGTGAGGAGGATCAAGAGTGGCTTCATATCAATATTTTGTTCCAATCTGGCTCCTTTCAGGCATGCAGCCCAGCTCTAACCTATCATGCCCTCCCATTTGGCATCGAAACCTGCTGTAGACAGCTCACCAACATTTTTTCACATCAAGAAAATTTGAATATGTGTAATTCTCCCTTAAAAAATGCAGTGAAATACTAATGTATTCCCAGTTTTATGAGACATATTGATTGTCAGTATTAATGGAATTAAATTATCATTAGGAAAGTAATAATGAAAATGACACTTGCTTAATTCTTTTTTTGGTTCCTTCCTTAAGTGTGTCACGTTAGTCCCATCTCTTTACTTGAGGGGTATAAGTGAGGTTTTAAAGACAGTATTACTTGGATAGAGTGAGTTGGTATTTCATGCAAGGCTAAAATAGCATCTGTTTGTTTAAGGTCCTTGATTGCCAGTGAAGCACCTGACTTTCAGAACAGGAAGGTGCCTGACTATCAAATAGTAGGCTGAAACCTTCAACATTGCTTTTCTTCCCAACAAGTCCTTTTGCTATAGCTATAACCACCGAGACACAATACATCTGGAGCTCAACATTGCTTTTGAAAAAGTAATTTCTAGAAACACAATTATTTTGGCTCTAGATGTGTCTGAGTTTGCTCAGTCACAGACGAGGAATCTGTTTGTTTTCCACTGCCTAAAGGGGGTACAGAGAAGATGGACCTAGGCTCTTTTTGGAGGTACACAGCAGAAGCTCAAGAACCAATAAGCTCAAGGTTCAGCAAGGGAAATTTCTATTGGAAGTTCTTCACAATGAGAGTGGTCAAACGCAGTAACAGGCTTCCAAGAGAGGTTGTGGCATTCCATCCTTGGAGCTGGACAAAGATGGAGCCCATCCCATCTGAACAAAGTCCTGAGCAACCTGACTTAACTCTGAAGTTGGGCCTGTTTTGAGCAAAGGGTTGGAGTTAAACCTCTGGAGGTCCCTTCCAAACAAAATTAATCTATGATTCTATGAGGACATGTTTTGTCTTGTTATATATGCCATTTTTCTGAATCAACAGAATGCTGAACATTTTGATTCCTGAACATTTTTTCTTCCAAGATCAATTCATACAGGTCCCAAAATACTACAGAAAGAGTAGATTCAATGGCTTACATGCTACTAAAATAACCCTTAATTCATTGACACACAATGCCTCAGGGTTAAGGATTTTTTCCATGATCCTTGTGTCATTAAAGTGGCATGCATCCTGGTTATGAAAACTGCTTCCTACCTAGGTTCAGCTTTTTGCTCCTCTAATTACAAAGAACCGAGAGAAACTGAAAGAACTTTTCTTCTTTTTAAAAATATCAAGTTTATGCTGAGTCATAACAGTACCTACAAAGACCCAGAAAGTGGAGATTCTAAACAAAAACCAACCCAAAATATAAATTTGCAAAGTGACCTGCACTGAAAGCAAAGTGCAGAAAAAATCCACTTCAGAGTAAATTCTTATCAAGGCCAATGTGTTTCTTGAACTTTTAAATAACTAAAATGAGAAAGACAAGTGACATTGTCATGAGTTCTTGTCCTCACAGATCACCCTCCATATCCTTGGGAAGACTTAATGAATGAATTGGGAATCAGCCTGCACTCATGCTTCCTTTTCAGTAGTGCATTGGATGTGTAATTTAGGGATTTTTCCTAAACGTCAGTAGCTTGGGTGCTAATTCTGAGATAGGCATGATGATCAATCATTCTTCAAAAGGTGAAACTGAGGCCGACTCTTGGGACTACTCACATAAGTAAGGGTAATTGGCCACCTGTTATTTACATTAAAGATAGCATGAAGAAAATGTCTCAGGCCTGGGTAGTCAGCTGGAGGTCTCTGAAGTTGTAACCTTTGGGGACAGGCTGTTTTTCCTGCCAGTCATTTTGAAAGAACAGCTTGGTACACGAGTTCTGCACATTTAAAGCAATGAGAGAACGTCTGAAAAAAGACATTTAAAATGCTGCTCTATTTTAAGAATTGGTTTTAAAAAATTCTGCTTAAATTCAAAGAATGAACATAGAAAGGTCTATATATCTGAATAAAGGGCAGCGACAAGCTCTTCTTCCCAGACAACTGCAACACCACCCTCAACATTTCTCCAACTATTGGCTTTTCTCTTGGGAATTCCAGTTTTCAAGATCCAGCCTCTGAATTCTGCTGCATTTTTGTCTCAACACATCAATGAAACTTTAAACCATGCGCTTTGCAGTGGAGATTGTTTCTGTTTTGTGTTTTGTGTATGGCTGCAGCAGGGTGCCCAAATACACTTATTTGTCCACTTAAGTGCACATTTGACAAGCCCAAAGGCAAAAAAAAAAAAGTTCATTAAGGCACTGCTAAGTGGAAATCAAACCCAGGCCTTCTAGTACTACTTTCTAATATGCATTTTCAACAGATGTTGGGAGGTGAAGACAGTTTCTCCTGTACAAAAATTGGTTCTTGGCTGTTGGAAAAGCCATTTGACCTAGGAAAAAGGGCAATACCTGAAACCCACTATTATTAAGAGAAGTTTTAAACATGGATGTATAAAAAAAAGATCTTTAAAGTTATTTCTTGTAAGATACAGAAGTGTTTTCTAATGAAATAGGGATAGCATGTCTGAAAGAGAAAAATGAAAAATGTTTTTCTATTGTATGATTTTATTGTTCCTGGTTTAGTTTGTGATGTCTTTAAGCTTTACTCACTCAGACTTTGAGGAGAGGAAATTTGCCTGAATGCTGCTTTTGTATCCAGTATCTCCCCGATGAGTTTATTCATGCCTTACCTTTGTGAGACCTAGGGTGGAATTAAAATTATAGTGAGCTCAGTGAAGAGAGAAATAGCAAGAGGAGATCTATCAAACCTGGAACTATTTTGTACACTTAGCAGCCAGTCTAACCACTTCAGAAAGTCACATGGCCATTTCCACCCCTGAAGGGAGGAGAGGATTTCCCTGGAGAAATTAGAGGAATTAAGCATCTTTCTTATTTCACATTTGGGAAGCCTTTCTGTGCATGCTACGATGAAAGCCCCAGCAGGGTTGGTGCAGCAAGGAAGCATATACAGCAACATACAAGACACAGCATGTCTAAACATTGGTCTTGCCTATGCCTGTCTTTTGGCTGTATGCTCTGTTGCTGTGAAAATCACTCCTGTTTTTTAAAGGGTGACATAAATATAAGGTCCTCTGAATGTAACTTAATATAATCTTCATAAATAAAGAGTTGCAAACCGGTTGACTGTCATACAAAGTGCTTAGAGTAGCAGACACTTCTCTTGGGCTCTGTGATTTCTGCTTTAATAAACCAGTATGGGAAACAGGGTGAGGAAATAAGGTGAAAAAGGTACAGAAAGCTGGGGCCTAATGCCTCCTTTTTCAGCAGGCCAAAGGTTTTTTGATATTGTCTTTGAAATCACCAGTTTTGAACCCTTAAGATCTGTGGTAAACTTCTGTTAAGAAGTGGATACCGTTTCCCCCTTTTTATTTCCACCCTAATCCATAAAACTGCTTGGTGCAAAAGATCAGTCTAAACGTCTGGGCTTCACAGTCCAGGGAAAAGTGAAAACTCCAGGTAAAGCACAGTTCAAGCTTGGCAGGAGTGGCAAAAAAAACCCATGGGAAGGAGTGAGGCAAAAGGCAAGCTTCATATTGCACAGAAGAAAGGCAGATTTCAAATTAAAATACTTACCAGGTGATTGAGACATTTTATCTGAAAGTTTTAATACACATGTCGGCTGAAGAGTATCAGCTGTGTCTACAGCAGCTGGTGTGAAACAAAGAAACATCTGTTATGTATATCTTTTGGACACATAGGAAAGCTTGAAGACAAGACTATGGGTCAAGAATGCTATATATACATATATGGCATAAAATGCATTTCTCAAACGTAAGCATAGCTAATGTTCTGGTACTTTGATAACATCCCCTGCAGTGAAATTACCACCTAGAGTGGGTTTGCAGTGCCTTCACTCTGCATACAATAAAGTACAAGGTGGCTCTTGTGCTAGATCAGCCTAGTTAAAAAAGAAGACCCCAGCCAGCTGCAAGCGCAAGCATGTCTAGCTGAGCAGAAGTAGCTACACACATAGCTTTGGACTCAATTTAGTATAAAAACTACATGAGGTGCCTCTTCACCCCATGAAACTTGTGACTGTAACAATTATGATCTGGAGAAACTAGAAACTTAAATACTTCAGCTTTTAAAGAACAAGCAATTAATTATTTTCCCTAAAGCCCAGAAGCGTAAACATAAATTGGTTACTTATAGTTAATAACTGTTTGCTTTGTTTGAAAGAATAACAAGATGGATGCACACACACATACACAGGGTTTCATTCTGCTTGTCATATTTCAGATTTTGGTTCTTCCCCTCCAGCCAGCTCTACATCCACTGACTTGGAAATAGTGAGAAAGAATTAAATTTGTGGAAGGAAAGAAAATACAATTTTTCTTTTTGCTAACAAGTGTTTAGTCTCGCTGAAGTTCAGCCTGGCTTTGTCAGACCATACACATCAAAATATTTTTATAGCTAAATTACGTCAAACATTGACCAACCAAAATAAAAGGCCTGCAGTAGGACAGTGTGATTTTCTTTGCAAGCTTTGTGTCAAGGTTGTATTAATGGCATAGCAGAGAAGGAGCACAGAAAAATAAAACCTTCAAGGGGAAGCACAAAGCTTTATGCAACTGGAGGATGGCTGGGTAATGAGACACCCACCGTATGTGCTTGTGCACAGCAAAGAGCCTTGTGCTGCAAAGGTGAAAAGGATGAGCAGAAAGCGTCTTGTTGAAACGCAACACGAACAGGGAAAAGCGTGATTCCCTAAACAGTAAATCTCAGATGATTTTATCCCCTGTGCTGCTGAGGTGTCAGGGCAAAAGGTTAATAGCTGAGGATGATGTGGGTGCATAGTACTTGGAGGCTGCTCAGCCTGTCTTAATTATTTCTCACCATAGAGAGCCAAAAACTGTAACACTTCTACCCGTCACTACCTTCAGAAACCATTACCCAGATCTGGCTGGTGTCTTTATGTCCGACATGGTTTGCCAACAGTGACATGTTTAGGAACAGTGGGAATAAATGGCAGTGTAGCAAGGGATCGTGTCTAATTGAGGCATTTCATCTGTAAAACACTGAAAACAGGGGAAATAATCCAAATCTTAATCTGTGCAATGATTCGTGTGAATGACAGCAGTTCTATTTGGGTGTGAGGCCAAACCAATTCATGGAGAGGAGGTCTTGCTGCCCCCTTTGACACAAATCTTAGGGGACTTGTGCCAATGAATGAAATAAAATGCATGTTACAGGGAAGTGATAGCCTTTTACCTGAAAGGCAGTGGTATGACCAGTGACTGCTCCGTTACAAGCTAGCTTGTTGTCTAAAAAAGGAAGAAATGTCTCTTTCCCATAGGAATCACTCTACTGTGGAAGCTCCTCCTCTATTTTCACAAATGCATTTGCTACATGCTCACAGATGTCTTTGGAAATGTGCTTCCTCCCTGAGAACCAGAGGGATCAGCAGCATAAGGAAAGAGCATATGGTAAAGTTTTAGCCCCAGGGGGTATGCAGATTGGACTTTGCTCGGCATTTTTCGTGATATATGATTCTTCCCATGGAAACAAGTTGGCTTTAAGGGAAAGAAGATTTTGTATTAAAATTGCAGAACAGAGAATGTTCTGAAAAACAACTGTTTTTTCAGGAAATTAATATTGCCTCCCCCCAGCACATATCTGTGAAGCCCTTGACTACAGTGCAGAATAGGGTCTTACCTTTTTGGAAAGAGTGGAGCAAGATCAGTGAACTAGACAAATATATGCTAGAGGAAGCACCAGTAGTCTGAAGAAGGTTTATCTATGTAGAAACTCACTCTGCTAGGCAGAAAAGAGAAAATACATCTGTTCCAAAGCTTCTACAGTAAAAGCTGAGAGAAAATTTTTGGTACTGCTTTTTGAAATTAGATTCACTGATTTTTTTTAAACAATAAGTCTTTGCTTTTGGCACGACTTGGATGGATCCTGTGTCTCAAGACCTGAGCACAGCCATCAGCGGGGCAGTCCTCCTGAGCCCTGAAACCCTGGGAGAGAGCACAGGCACTTCATCAGCGCCACTGCTAAGCACACTGGCATCCACAAGAGACTTGGCCGTGTGGAAGAGGAGGTCAGCACCTTTAGAGGCATAACCGCTCAAATCAAAGGTTTCGGGCATGTGGAGGAGGACAGTACCTTTCTACGTATGACTGCTAAATTCAAAGGTTGTTGTAATGATCATGTACCAATCGTTATTTCTTAAGGTTTGTCATCAGGCAAAGTTCAAACAGATTTTTCCTTGAGGCAGATAGATGGTATGGAAGTTTTTTACCATGAACGGTTTACATTATCTGACATGGAGACTATTATTATAAAACATTTAAGCATTTCTCATACATGCTGTTCAATATTAACTCAATCCAGTATCCTTTTTAGCCAGATCACAGCAGAAGATTATCTCTAATTTACTCGATTCTTAAATGCTCAAGAGAGAAAAACTCATTGACCAACAGTAGGGAGACAAAATTTACATTTTACTTAAAAATACATGTTAAAAAGCAATATATTGTATGCACGCCAGTGAAACACAAACCAGTGAAGACAGCATATGGGTATGAATTTGTAAGCTAGGTTCTGTATATGCAAAAATAACTTGCTTCCTTTAGGCCTCATCTAAACCTACAGGGACTGGATTTCACTTTTGCCAACCTGATCTGAGGTAGAAGCTGCAGAGCAGAGAGAGTGCAACACCAAATTTGCCAGATAGGCTGGTAGTCTATGTTGATGGAGCAGTGCTGGTAGGGAATTACAGGATCTCATTTTGGGCAGTGTACAGACATCCATTGGATTAAGGATAAGATGTCGTTTCATTTGCATTTACAAGTTAAGCCAGAACCTTAACTTTACATGGCTTTTAAAATACCATATGTTACCAGTGTATAAAGAGGTGGATTAAGATTTTGCAGCAGAATAGCAGGCATTCTTCCACAAGATACTTGAGTGTAATTTATGGATATTTAATGTACTTCCAGAGGGCGAAATTATGTATACAACTTTTCTGAGCATGCACCAATCATCCCAAGAACCCTAAAGTAGTTAAAAGCCTAGATTTATAGTAAAATAGTTTAATATAGCTACTAAACAAAATGGAGAGTTCATGGAAAGGACAAATACAAAACACATGCTTGCAAAAATAGCACTGGTAGAAAGTTAACAGTATAAAAACATGTCCCTAAGATCCTGAATGTTTGTAAGCTGCATCTGGCAACACGGAAGGCTAATGAGATTTCAAACTACAGTATGTCAAATTTATGAGGTGTAGAAGGACATGTCCCTTACCCTTATGTGAAATAATTGGCAATAAAGAAGCTTAAAAACATTCCGGAGCTGATCTGAAATTTAAAGTTACACCCTGACTGGATTTTATGAGAAAGTAGGTGGGTTTTTCCCTTGTCTTCAAAATCTATCATTAGTCACTATCAATCTTAATGTTTCCACAGTGCCAGAGCATCTAAGTGACAATGTATCTTCAGCAATGTGAGTATGCCACTCAAGTGACTTAATATTTACGGCATGAATCTCATGCAAACTTCAGAAGTGTCTAAAGACACAGAATCACAAACCACTATGAAAGCAGGTGCTCCAAAATTTTTTTACTTTAACTTTTATCCCCCTAAAAGAACAAAAAAGCACTATTTTGTTGTACAGGTAAAAAATATTTTTGTTTCTTTTGTCTATGCTACGCAGTTTCGGGCTGTACATTTTTATACGAACAGTTCAGCTTTTATTTAACTTGAGCAATGTGTCATTCTTGATATATGAAAAATGTTAGCCCATCCTATGAGAATCAAAGCACTCACTCTGAGCATTTATTTTTTCCTTTAAGTTACAAAAAATCCACAAATACATGGAGTTAAAATTACCGTAAAGCTCATGATTAAGTCTGGGACTTTTTGAGTTGGATTCACTTCCTTTTTCTACCACAAATTCAATTTCTGATCTTGGCCAAGCCAGCTCCTTTCTTGCCTGCAAAGAGTGAAAACAACATCTATTTTTGTGAAAGGTTTTTGATGAAGCTAGTTACGCTAAAAAGTGTGTAAGACCCTGAAGACATATAAAAGAGATTTTAAAATACGTATTTTTAAGAAAATACAACATTCCTTTGTTCTGAATGATGTCCATTATTCAATAACCATATATATAAGACCTCCTTATAGCAATAACTCACAGAAATTGCATGGATGTGTATCATAAAGCGTGCAAGATACTCCAGCCCGTTTTAGAGCCTCACAGAGCTAGATACTGAAAGAAGAAATAATAACTTTGAAGTCCTGTTCTGAGGCATTATAGATTACATTTGCCAAATGGACGAAGTGTAGCAAACCTGAGAAAGTCAGATTTAAATACAACTTCTGGGTTGGTATTTTTCCTATTAAATTATGAGAATGTGCATTTGGATTATTCAAACAGCTTTCATTCTGCCTTAGGCAATATTGCAGGGGCAGGGAGGAATTTGCCTCTAAAACTGTTTGATCTAATTTAGGGTTGTGGAGACCAAAATGGCTTAATCATAACCATATGATAGCTACCATAGACTATCACTACATGTAAGAGTTATTATATTAATTTTATGGGCTCATAATTTTTGCTTTGGAGTAATTCTGCTAGTCCTACACTATATGATACCTTATATTGATGACATATACTGTCAAACTCAGTTTTCCCATAACTCTTGTCTGGGATTGGAATATAAATTTTGGAAGTGGAAAATACATAAGATTTCACTTGAACTGCTCATTTATTCCCTCCTCACTGCAAAATCATGCATCCCATGTTGTCCTTGGAAAACTCAAGTATCTCTTCGTAGCTGACTTCCATGAAGTCATTCCCAGCAGGGCATTTTTCTCCTCCTAGTTTAATTCCATAGTTCTTAATTTCATCCCTGTATAACATGCTAAGTGTCTGAGTTCCCTCTATGTTCATGTACAATCAAGGACATTGTAAATTATATTGATTCCTGCACCCTTAAAATCCATGGGAAGGATCCAGAAGTGTTTGGATGTTGTAGGAAAGAAGGCACTTAGGGCATGGGGTTGCACTTTGGGAGCCTGGAGAACTCCGCACTCTGTATGCAAACAATTATGCAGCAATCAATAGTACAGACAAACACTGGCTGTGTTTTACCTGAAAATGGAAAAGGGCTTGTTCCTGATACAATGGCTGCAGGTCTTTAACTTTACTTTGCCAAACAATGAAACTACTTTTAAGGACATTTTTTTAAAAAAGATATACATATTCTTGAGTCTGAGTTGGGAAACCAGCAAGGGGTAATTCAGCTGAACAGTAAAAGGACAGCAATGCCATAAGCAAAGAAAACAAGGCCATGTGGTGTAACCAGGTGTCATGCCTACATTTCAGCTCCCATTGCCTCTATCTCATCTGAGTCTTTAAAAGTGAAGTGAATTGCCACGCATGTGTGAAATCCAGTTGCTGACTGCTGATCTATCATCTCCCTCACTGTCATTCCTGAATACCAGCACAGCCTATAGAAACTGTCTTTAATCTTTCCTACACTTAGCTTTTTCCTGGAAGCTTCTCCCATTGTGTGTTCTGGGAAATGTCCAACACATTAACAGCAAGCACAGCTGACTTGAGCAGTTCTGAAGCTGAGCGCTTGTCAATTTTAATTTGGGGTGTTATCACAACAAAATCCAGCTATGCTTTGCTAGGAATGCATATGCTGCACACTCTATTAAATCTAACTCTTTGTTCAAGGTAAAATACCTTACAGCTTAAGAATGATAACAGCAAAATATCAAAATGAGGTCTAGGGCCTCTTTAGGCCAATATCCAGACATGTTTAATACCAGATTTTGGCAGCCTGCTGGCAGGGCTAGCGGGAACTGAAGCAGTAACACTGGAGAAACAGATTGAGCCAGAGCTTTCCGAATGGTGACATTTGCTTGCCGACACTTGAGAGTTTTTCCCCAGCAATGCTAATGCTGATCTGAATTGTGTAATGGGAAGGCGAAAATGCGGAATAAAAGCAGGGATTCAGGAAAGATGGATCAGGTCTGTTATGGTGCAGGAGAAGTCAGGGTGGTATGTGTAGTTGTGTATCTAGAAGTGTATGCATGCGCATATATATGGGGGTAAGAGAGAGAGGTGAGTGTATACATTGGACGTGAGCTGCAGGCCTCAGGGTGCACACTGGAAGGGAGCTACGCTGTATGATAGTATTAGAGCCTGAAAGCAACAGCTGGAGAGCTTCAGAGGAAGCAAAGGAAAGATGTGCTGAACAAGGAGAATGCTCTGGTGAGGATAAAAGCAAGGCATAAAAGTGGCACACTGACTGCAGGACTCATAAGCAGTGTGCTCTGCAGGTGGCCAGTCTGGAGACCCTGCCTCTTATCAGCTGTGGCCTGAGGCAGCAGGAGTGCCTCCCTGCCTCTGTGGCTGCCTGTCTCCACCAGCCAAAGTAGCTTGGAAAGGTGTTGTGAGATTTGCTCCCATGGGGTCCTTAAAATAGCACTGTGTAAACTTTGATGATGACTGAGTGATACACCCTTGAGAGCTGAATTTTTTTTTTTTCCTGATGAAATGCAACTGTAATGCAGGACGTCTTGACATTGCTAAAGTTGCCTTCTTCAATAGGATAAGACTTTGTTTTGTATCTAGATGAAAATGCCCCTGTCGTTTTAGGATGGGCCTTTGCGTTGAACATGTCAAGAAAAAGTCAGAGTGAATAGGCTCATGGGAGAGGAGACAAGAGCCTATACGCAAACACAGGACCTCAAGTACAATAATTTCAGCCAAAAATGATACATGTATTAAATATGTATGTATGTATTATGTATTAAATAGATCTGTCTGGAGTGCTGGTGGAATCAGCCAAAACTGGACCCATTGCAGAAAAAGTGGCCACTGCAATTTTTGTCACTTGGTGAGTCTTTGGCAATACATTAAGATCTCAGGGTTTTATTCTTTCTTTATTTCTTAATGACCAAAAGGTCATTTTTTTCTCAAATACTCACAGCGTAGGTAATAGTTGAATCAGCTTAATGAAAGACACAGTAAATTAAACTCAACAGCAAATAAAACAACAAAACAAAGTTACTCAAGCGAGGACCCAGTAAGAAGACTTAACTTCCTTAATGCGAAAAACAAAGGACTAAAACCTCATTATGGATGTGAGGTCAGCAAACAGCCCTGCCGCTGCTCCTTTTAGTGGCAGGGATTTTAGTCATAACAGAAGCTTTCTCAGCATTTAATGAACAAAATAAATGAGCTTTAGATGGGCCCATACTTGAAGAAGCCTCTGAGAGTACAATAGCTGTTAACGGACATTGTTGAACTGATGAAGAAAAAACACAGAGAGTGAAGCCTTGACACACTTTTCTTAATAATGTACCCAGCAAGGAAACAGGCATCCCAAGAGCTGTTTTCTATAGCTGCTCCAACTGGGTTTATGTACCTTTCTCTTTTGCAAAAGATGCCACCAGGTCACCAGCCAAAGAGGTGACTGCCACAAGCACCAGGATCTAAACTGGAGATAGACTGATTTCTGTTTCTTCTTTCAGATTTAGCAGTGTGAGACCTGTTCCCATACGACAGCTCCTTTTGAGCTTTTCCCAATTTGCAGGCAACAAAGGTTCAGAAAATGTCTAACAGAGTTCAGTTATGTCTTTTTTTTTAAGTGTAATCTTATTCTTTTTCTAGTTCCCATTTCCTTCACCTGAAAAATGAACAATATTTTTTGCACTATTGACTTCCCTGATCTGAGGGGGGGAACGATGAGCAGACGGTATTTTGCAGACATGGCCTCACAAACACTGCATCCACGGAACCTTCTGGGCACTCTGCAAGAAATACTTAGGCTGTATGTGATGCAAAGTGGGAATTGTCAGTACTTCTCATAACGTATGCTAAAAAAGAAAGTCTGTATTGACTTTAAGCTTGAGTGCATGTTATACAATGGCCTAGGACCTAGAACAAATGCATTTTAATAATATAGGAAAAGGCTCATTAGTTGTTTTCTCTTCAACATGTAACAAGGAGTGCATAGAACAGAGCAAAGTGATGACCCAAGTAAACAAAAACAAAACAGAAAATGAAGCAGAGTGGTCTGAGAGAAACACTAATGTACTATAAAATACAGACTGTTTTGAAAGTGAGGAGCGGTATCGTGCAACTGTAGACCAACAGCTTTTCCTAACATCATTCCGATTTTTAAAGTAGCTGCTACAACAAACATAGTTTCTCAGGGTCCTAAGCTGACCATGCATCTCTTTAACTGGATAAAAAGAGATCATGGAACCCCAGAATCACAGAACAGCCCAGGTTGGGAGGCATCTCAAAAGATCACCTGGTCCAACCTTTCCTGGGAAAGGCAGCCTGGATGAGATTACCCAGCATGCTGTCCATTCGCATCTTGAAAATCTCCAGCGACGGGGACTTCACCACATCCTTGGGCAGGTTGTTCCAGTGAATGATTGCTCTCACTGTAAAAAATTTCTTTCTTATGAAATATCAAAAAGGAATCCTATACTCAGGACGTAAAAGACAAGCAGTACCTTTCTATTGGATTTCAATACATAGCCCCCTTGCAGTGTGCTGTAAATCCAGAAGACTAAAGACAAATTGATTTTAACCCCACAGCAAAGGCAAGCCCTTCATGCGACAACTATTTTTCAGCATGCACAAGCACACAAGTGCACAAGTACAAATGCAAAAGGACAGGATGATGAAAGAATAAATAAAACTCAAAATCTTGGACAACTGAGGTGTATGTGACGTTGCTGGTGTTCAGTCCAGGACACTGTATCAATGAACCCAATTCTTCCATCTTTTCCACTAGTTAAATACTCCCTAGAGCAACGAAGTTGCAGGTCTCGATGTCTGCTGTCTGATAACTGTCTGTTATCATCCTCAGAAACAGCCAAGTAAAAGTGGCTTCTGTTTGTTCCTCCTCCTGTGTTCTCCTAATCACTCTTTGAAATTTTCTGACAAAATTTGCTACCCGCAGCAGAATCAGCTGAACCACAGAAATGTGGCTCTTCTCCCATCTCATGGGCTGCCACCGATGCGTGCCATCCCTTCCGATCACTAAGCTCGTGTTGTTTCTGACAAGAATATAAGTTGGAAAAAGGATGTAGGTTTGTTGTCAAGCCCACATGTAATTTGAAACTGAAAACCTCAATCTTTGGTCTTCAAACTGAGCTAATCTATCATGGAAATGTTCAGACAAGCATAAAATTTACTTCAGAATATTATTTCCATTAATTTGTTTAACTGTGATTTTAAGTGTTTAACTATTTCCTCTTTCTGTGTTACAAGTGCTGCATGTACATTCCAGCTTTGCTGGAGTCTAGATGCCTTCTGAGAAGTGCAAGCAAGGAGTCTGGAGCAGAACCCACTGAACTTGGTGTGATCATGATTATAGGATCTGGTCCTCCTTGAGGCTCCAGCTGCAGGTTGCTGTCACGGGTTCTCCTCCTCTGAGTGATCCCCTCCACGTGCTTCTTCCCCACTGTATCTGAATGCACCTCATTTATTCCTATGTGAAGCAGTAGGTGCCTTCTGCAAACTCTCTGAGCCTCTGGAAGGTGGAACGGAGCAATCGAGTATCTTCCATCACTTTTTCTGTAACACAGTGCCAGAGGTAAAGCCTTCAAGTTTTCACTGGTCAGTAGCAGTAGAAGTGCCAGGTGGAGATTGGCATGCTGCACCTTCCACAGCCCAAGGAAAATGGAGAACTTGGGAGGGGAACAGAAAACCAAGCTTCAAAATATGTCAAAGGTAAAGCCTGTGCAAGTGAGAGAGCCCCAAAACTAACTGCTACAGGTCACAAAAATTTCAGCCCAGGCTTATCAAATTATGTATTCTGTTGCTCAGTATTTCCAGGCCACTTACAGATATGCCAAATACATTATGTATTCATGATTTATTTGAATACTGAGAGTTCCGCTCTCAATGACTGAAAAATTGCTGGTGGTCAGGATTAAGCAAGAGAAGGTCAGTTTTCCTAAAATATCTGCAATCCATTACACTGATGTATTATATGCCCATTACTTCAAGGTAGAGTTCATGTCAGAATCAACAATATTTAGGTAAAAAAAATATGCACAGAAGAGTGTATTTAATGGCCAGTCTGAGAACTACTGCAGGAATAAGAGTTGAGGACCACAGGATTTTTTTTTTTAATTGCAGTAATGGAATGGTTTGGGGGTATAAAATGTCTTTTTTGAGTCCACTCTTCTTCTTCTGAAGATATTTCAGTAGTCTAACAGTATAAGACAGAAACAACTTTAAACACCATGGATTTTAAAACTGACTTTCTGTATAAAAAGGTGGAGTACGGCACACTGGTGTATTGCAGAGGATGTTGTCTCTTGAAATGGGACAACTTTGCAACAACAATTGAAAAAAATAAGAAAAAAGGAGGGACAGACTCCTAAGTAAACCTAAGTAAAATGGATAAAAGATGTAGAATGACATTGGCTTGAAAAACATTGTCTTGTTAATGGGGAGCTGCTCTCACAAGTAGGGCAAATGGATCTCATGTTCCTCCCATCTGCCCTTGTATATTTACATCTGAAGACTGAAATCTGACCACCTCACATGCAACCGTGAAGGGGCTGCAGGGTAGGTGAAATGGCAGTGCAAGTAGCCTCAAGCATGCTGCTGTCACTGTGCATCAGCAGGGGACCTCAGGGTTTCTAGGAGTCTTTTCATACCATCTCAAGGGTGGATTTACCTTAACAGCTACCCAGGTCCCCCAGATTTCCTCCCCGGAAAAGACTATTTTCTAATTCTGCTGCCAGACCTCCACTTGGGGTCAGGCGCTAAGATTCACCTCTGCAACTGAACCAGTGAAAGTCAAGGATCTTGCCCCTCTCCCTTGGTGTGTTTCGCTCAGAATCTGTAACCATGTGTTTCTCTTTCTGTCTCCAGTAAGAGTACAAGTGAAAAATCAGTCAACTGTTGGACCCTTGGGTGTGAGTAATGTGGCCATAATGCACATATCAAAAATGCAGTTCACGTGCAACGTCTTGGATAAGGACAAGCTGTTTTTTGAATCGAGCAGACAAGCATCGCTTTCGGATGCCATCTGTGTTAGAATACAGCAAAGGCCCTTAATTCTCTTTCAGCTTTATCCTCAAACTGCCTTTTGGTTTTATCCTCTGTGAATAACACTTTCTTGGTAGTGTTTTTGCAACAGCAATGGTCTGAAATAAGATCTTTGGGAGGAGATTGGTTTTTATAATATCACTAGTATACTTGATACAGTTGTGCCGCTGATATATCTGATTGATAGTTTAGCCCATTGTGATGATTTTAAAAAAAGTACTGCCTTATGATATAAGCCTTGCCTCTGTAATCATGTTTTCTATTTAAGTTGTGGCTACCTTTAAAATGACACATTATAGTATATTGTACAGACATTCTGCCATCACAAATGGCTTTGCACAAAACCAAATTCATTATAGGTTGTTAGGCAGGATTAAAGCTAACTTTTTATGTTTTCTCATTTGTTTTTGAAATTAGCGTATCATATCTTCACCCTAAGCAAGACTACCTGTCAAGTTTACTTTGCAGCTCTTTCATTTATTTGCAACAATTAGAAGGTGACTTTTGATTCAGAATAGTGTTTCTCTTCTCTTCTGTGTGGATAACCCAGGGGCTGAAAAGATGTAAGTTACCCCAGACCCAGCAAATCTCACACAGTTTAATTCAGCAAACTAGACGGGAGAACAGAGTAAAATACCATCTTCCTGCATCTAAGGTGTTTCTTTCTTCAATTTACAGAAAGTTTAAACTACCCATGTCAAAGGTGTCCTCGCTGGAAGATGTACTATGGCTCTTCCAGTCCTGATGAATTTGGAACAGGTGATGTGAGTTGCCTGTCTCAGTTCCTAAAGAAAGTCAACAAGACCTGTCGGTGTCCACTCTGTGTGACTGTGACTGCGCAAAAAATGCACAGAGAGCTAAATTCAGAAGACTAGAGGAATAGTAGAGGTCCAGACCTAAAGATGATTTCCAAAAGGACAATATGCAAGATGACTAAGAAGAAAACTTAGAAACCCCCCTACACGAAATACTGATGAAGTGTATCTAGTGTGTTTTTCTTCACTTGTCTCTTACATTAAATTTCAAAAGATTCAGTAGAAAGTTAGACTTGTCTGGAATCTGAAGTCTATAGTTATTAAATAGTTATTAAAAATTAAATATAGTTATTAAATATAGCAATTAAAAGCTCTACTTGATTAAATTTATTTTTTCCCTTAAGGGATATTACATTTCATCTCTAATGGGATCTGGATTTGTACTTTTATACATATCTGCTGCCTTCTAGTTAAAGATATGTGTTTAAAAGATAACCGTGTTTCAGTCATAGATCTAGTGGTGAGGAAAACCAGTCTCTGAATCTTAACGGTTATGTGAATACTAATGAAACACAGCTGCTCTGCCATTTTTATATTAACTTGCATGCATAATAATATTTTATAGACATTTCCTGAAAGTTAGGCTAGTGGGTATATGCTAACTGCAAAGTTACTAGTCATTCCAGTCACCCCACACTAGTTAACATTTACAAACTCTCATTTCTAGGAAGCACAATTTGAAACTATTGGTACATTGGTTGCCCCGCATTCACTTGCTTGAGGGAAGGGATATCTGTTCACATCTAGCAGTCCTTAAAGTATTCCGGCAAACCATTCCGGCAAACCCACTTCCGTTTTTGCTTCTGCGTTTGTAGCTCTACATGTGTTACTGAGCCCTGCTTCTGCTATGAAGTTACCAGTGGTCAATGGCAGCTGCGTGGACAGAGTCACTGTCAGCTCTTGTATTCAACAGCTGCTCTCAGCAAAGCTGGGTAACACAAAAGGTAGTTGTGCCTGCGCAAGACCAGCCTTGCGCGATGTCGTTTCTGTTTCTGCAAGCAGAGGAACATCCAGGGGACACATTGCAAAGATGAGGAAATCTGAAACACAGTGACAGCTCAGCCACTGCCTGTCAATGTCAGCCTCTCTGCAGCTAGTCGATGAACTGAGAGGCCACAGAGGAAAAATTTCAGAGCAGACACATTTGTTTGTATGTGCTGAAAAAGGCACATATATTTAAGGTACAGCTCTGAGACTGACGGTGGCCCTTGATAAGGACAAGTCATGAAGAGGTTCTGCTTGGCTTTGGAAAATAATTTGGGATTCCAATGAATTGCTGCTGAACAGTTTGTGGATACCCATTTTATTCAATTGTATGGAATTTAGCTGCCCAAATGAAAACTCAGTCCTCATAGCAACACAACCAATGCCATCCTGGTTAGCAGCAGCAGTCCTGTTTCTTGAAGTACCCTAGCTATTATCAATTCCTCCAGAAGAAGAGATTGTGCAGTGGGGATCCAAGGTAGGAGCTCGGAGCTGATTCTATGTATTGAAGGACATACAGGGGTTTTTCACTAATTTTTGAACTTCACTTCAAACTTGGAAATGAAAATTGCAAAGTGGAACTCAACTCTGAAAAATCAAGAAACCCATGATTTAATATTTAAGTTGCCACCATGCTAAGGTGCTCTGTAGATTCAGGTGTTTAAGGCTAGCTTATGCCTTGAGTCAGGAGAGCTTCTGTCCCTTTCAAAACTGTGGTTAGTTTTTTCTAACATGTTATGAATGTCTAATTCAAGGTTTGTATCCTGCTGTGCTCTTTGCTTCAGTGCTCCTTTTGAAAGTGGAGTTCCTGCATTTAATTTGCACTGTGAAAATTATACTCTTTTTTATTAATTTGCAGTTTGTTCAATTACAGTCATAGAGTAACTACCCTGCCCGTGTTGATATTGCAAGAAAATGTGATGAGAATTTCTAGCTATGTCTTCATTAAGCCATTCATTAGTTCCTGTACATGTATCTCTTTTCTCCTTCCTTAGCATTCCTCAAAAGCCATTGTGTTTTGTCTCAATTGACTTCATGAGAAACTGTGAGGTTCTCATGGTGCTGTTGGGAAATGTATATTGTAGAAGCTCATTTGACTGATTTATGCAATTAGGAAAATGTGCAAGCAATCGCCCCAGGTCATGCCTGTAATGAAATCCAAATGCAGGTAATGAAGTTAAATTTCAGATTAAAAGTTTTGCATAGCTCAGCTGCAAGCCACATAAACTGAAGCAATTCCAAACTTGCTTGGAAAAAGTGATATTAAAATTAAAGGCAGAGGAAATGTCAGAGAGACGCAGCTGCCTGTGCAGTCCCATACAGCTGTAACAGTTGCCTCTAACCTGTCTCACCTGCCTCCATGAAGTATTTTGTCATAGGCTTTGATCAGCTACAGTCTGGTTGTTTCAGGATTGTCAGAGTGATGAAGCAGAAAGCAGTCTCTCTGTGTGTGTATGTGTCTTAAAAAATCTCAGTGTGAAAACACGTATCAGAAAGTTTCTACTCAAACTCAAAACCACAAATTATATTCCCACAAGATGAGATACAATCATTATGAGCAGCAACCAGTGAGAGTTTACTCAGAAGTTTATAGAGATTTTTTTCAGATTGAGACAAAGAGGCAGTGCTGGAAAACGCATGAAAAGGAATCCCCATTGAAATGCCTCCTCATTCAGGACTCAGTTTTGCTCTCTACACACATGGTTTAGACCCAGGGAATTGTCTGGGTTTTTTTCTCATGCGAGTAATGCAATGGACTAAGTAAGTGGATTCAGATTAAAGGCTCCTAAACACAGCCAGAAAATTTTATTGCCACTGACAGAGTATCACTATCACAAAAGAAAGATTAGCAGTAACACCCCCAAAGTTGTAATACTATCAATTTTGAAAAAGAAATCAAAATCTAGGATTGGAACTTTGCTCTTAGCCTATCTTTTTTGGATGGGCTGAACAAAAACTTTGGTCCTAAGAAACTTAAACATAGAGAAATGTCAAAAAAGCAGTGAAGTTAACTGAAATCTAACAGCATGTCAAAATGCAGTAAAATGAAAGAGAAAAACAGAAAGTGGAAGGAATAAAAGCAAAAAAAGATGAAGCATTGCTGTTGACGAATTTTGACATTTATAAAATGTAGTCTGCAGGTGATGCTAGGTCAGTCATGTACCACTGGCAGCAAAGGTAGCTGAAACAGGCTTAGTAGTTACAGGGCATTTTTATAAAAATCGTATCTTTTAATATTGTGCCCCACTACAGATTTCTAGGCCACAAGGAACCATTGGGCTGCTATTCTTTTTTAATGCAGGCTGTAGTATTTCAGCAACTTTTTCCTTCAGCTTGTGTTCAATTAAAGCATGTTTTTTGGGTTGAATGCAATTTTGACTGAGCACTGGAAATGAAGAATCCATCATGTTGCACGGTGATTTGTTCTCATTATTAATCAGCTCCTTTGTTAAAAAGCTCTGTGTCTTACTTATAACTTTGTTTTGCTTGACTGTGATGTGATTTTTTCCAACACCTTCCTAACAGGTTGAAGATGCATTTTGAAATTGGTATTTTGTCAGTTCTGAAAACAGGCCTTAGGTTGGTTATCTTTGTCGGGGTTTTTTTTGAATGAGAGAATTACGCTTTTTTAACAAAAAAAAAAAAAAAAACAACCCACATTTCACCAATGTCTAAAAGTATTTGAACTAATTGGTTATTGCTAATATTTTGTCATCTGCATTTTAGATTTACTTAATATGATCAAACTGTGGGAAGACACAAGCATACGTTAAAGACTTTACTTGTAAGCTACCACTCAGGAAAAGATTCAGAAGGTGCCATATAGGTGTGACATAATAGTGGCATCTAAGTGCTAGGATGAGTGACAAGTCCTCAATAGAGAATCAGCTCAAAACAAGATCAGCAGAATGTATCTCCCATTGTATAAAACCGATGCAAGACTAACGTCCTGGTCCCCTGAGGGAACTTAGCACAAGCAGAGAAAAGCCCTGTCCCTGCAGACTTAAGAGGGTGATGCTCAATCCACCTTAAAACACTTACTGCTTCACACAGGATTTGTGCATGAGGGAGCTTAGGTTCAAGGTTATTTTTGGCATCATTATTTACAAGCAAGGTAATTGATCTGCTCTGCTCCATCCCTGGCCTTTCTAATTGACAGCAAAGCGCTATCATTTGCAGAAACATTATTCATCACATAATCAAATGGTTGTCTCTGTCCCCTACCTTGCCCTTCGTTGTTAGAATCCATTTATCCTATTGACAGTATCCATATGTCTTTTCTGTTTTCCTGTAATCAGTATGTCAGAAAAGCATGAAGTTTTCAGAGTGGAAGGAAAGGCAGAGGAAGGAGCTCTTTCTAAGTTGCTTTGCTTTCTGTTGACCTAAGACTAGTTATTGCCTTTGCCCCATATGGCTGGGCTGCTGTCCCTCAGTGCATCAGGAGCAGAGGCATGCAGTCTGCTGGCCAGGAACTATAGCACAGCAAAAAAAATCTCTGAAGCAACAAGGTCAGTGTCCCTGATGCTTCCCTTCACACCCGAGTCCAAACCTAAACAAACAGTCGCATCTCCATCTCCTTTGTATAACCGTAACTTCACAACCTGCCCCTGCCCCTACAGATCTGGTAACAGCAGTAAGTCAGCACAGTCAAGACATAAAACTTATCTAGGGGTGAGTGAGGAACACAGCCGTTTCGCTACATGCTGTTTGAGAGACTGTGGCCTGTTTCTTTTTTAGACATCCCCAGCTGAAGAATCATTTCCTGTTTAGAATACAGGATTTATTACTAACTTTCTCATTTCTTGAGGGCTGTGGCGGTGGTGAGGTTGTACAGCAGATGACAACAGATAAGTGAATCCTCTCTTTCTCTGGGAACTGTTGGCTAACATTTCCTGAAGGCTTTGATGGTTGGAATGTCCCCATTTTCCCCAGTTCCTGGTTTTCTGACACTTCAGAGAAGCTGAATTCCTGGAAGTTATCAAGTTTTGGAAATCAGTCCTCTTGACAATCTTTGGGTTTTTTTGGGGGGTGTTATTTTACAGTTCATGCTTCAGTTGTAATTAAACCATGTTAACATCTCAGTTTTCTGTGCTCTACCTGCCAAACAGTGCTGCACACAGACCCTTCACAGGTCACGCTCCCATCACATCCAGATTTCAGCATATCAGTTTCCAGGCTGAGGAAATACTAGCAAGAGCTCAGTCATGATTGCAAATGCTTTATTCACCTGAACTCCATGTACACACAAGTATATCTACACTTACGCAAGTGAAGGACTACAGGTGTTGTCTATACCATCAGGCTGCTAAACGGAGGGAAGCAGCTGGAGTAATTAATGTGAACTATGGACTTGAGTATGTTATATGTCAAAGTGCTTATATGAGCAGAAATGTGTATCCCAAGCAGTGGGGAAGAATCACAGGAAGAGACTTCATATTTACTAGATAAATAAGTACTTAAAAAGGTGTATTTAGAAATGAGGACGTGTGAGGTTTAGATGAGCTTTTTTAAATCAAAGCAATACCCCTTCCTCCCTAAGGCCACTGATTACTAAGGAGCCTGCAGTGGTTTTTCTCCTATGAAAAATCAGGTGTTCTGCCTGTCAACAGCTCTATCTTTAGCCCTCTGCTCTGTGCCAGTTTTGAGCATGACTGAGAGGTTTCTGTCAAAGGCAAATGGCATTTCACTGGCTTAATAATTCTCCTATGGCTAGGGTGATCAATGGGCCTGAGATAACTGAGATTTCCTTAGACTTCAGTGTGGGGCTCATCGTAGCCCTGCTGTAGCAATGACTGCTTCTGCAAAGTGCTGAGTATCCTCAGTTCCCTGGAGTTTATGGAAAGCGCTTATGGCAGTCAATGCCTCATCAGGCTCTGCCTGTGCTTAGCTCTGAAATTAATGGAATTATTGAATTCCTCAACTTTAACAAAAATACATTACAGAGAAGCATCCCTTTCCAAGACATAATCTGGAAAAAAATTCTAAGTGAAAACAAAGCACAGTAAACCTGTAAATGCTGTCATCATTTCAAAACTGCACACCAGATCCATATGTATTGTGTCACGGTTCTAGGATGTGAATAGAAGACCTCAACGGCAAAACCAATACACATGCTGTGGAGACAAAGGACAGCAAACTCCTCAGGGTCACTGTGGCTACTGTGAGGAACATGCTGGTCTCTTTCATTTCATCTCTTCCAGATTTTGGTGGTGCAGCTCCATTCCAGGTGTAGCAGTGGCCCTGAGTTCACAGAAAGAGAAAGGTTTTATTGTGGCTGAAGTTTTTGTGGGGATGCAGCATTCACAAAGCAGCTAAACCACCAGGGACTACTGCAGGACCAAACCTTCGGTCCTGAGTCAGCTCCTAACCATTCCTGTACAGAGTTGCAGGTGCACTGAAAAACTATTTATTCTATAGGAACTGACCCTGCTGAGAGATGTCCTGCAAGTGAATTCATTCTCTGCTTGACTTTGTGGGATTTTGAGCCCTCTGTTCCTGCAAATATGAGGGATGGAGGTAACGATGGGGAGAGTGGCCCAAGGATTCCACCAGTGATTTTTCAGAAAATCAGGGCTTTGAGAAGGTTTTAAACATGGCTAAAAACTAGCCTGTTAGGTTTTAAGAGAGATTTGTAGCCTTTTTCTTCCCTATCCTCTGAAATGACAGTTTCCGGAGGGACACACTGTATATATAGCCTAAATGGTTGATGTTCTTAAAAAAAAAAAAAAATTTAAAAATTCAGCCTCAAATGCATTTAAAGTAGAACTTTGGCATTTCTATTAAATTCTGAGAAATTCTAAGCCCTTTAAACATAAGAGAACCTGCAAACAGAACAAAAATGTTAATAATGAGACCCACTCCCTCCTTCTGTCCTTCCCGTTTGGGTCTAAAATTGCATTACTGTTTTTCTCTTTGCATTTACTAAGAGAAAGTCAAACATTTATCTTCAAAACCTGAAAACACTTGGACTAGTATATAATTTTCAAGCTCAAATAAAGTCAGTATGCCAAAAGAGAACATACAGAGCTATTAAATGCACTTTGGTAGGCAGAAGGGGATAAATGTGAATGATATTTTTTTCCTCCATTGTTATATTTAAGTAAGGTGATTCCTGAAACATAATTTGTAGGAGATAATAGGCAATATAAATTCTTCAGACAAAAGTGTTTGAGCAAATTAAAGCATTTTCTTGTTGCAGTGTGCTTTTGTCTGAAATGTTCTCTTCTACTATTATCATGAATAATACCTCTTATTTTCAGCACTGTAAGAGATGAAAAAGAAAAAGCAAAACCTCTCTATTTTTACTATGTCTTTATCTCATTCCTTAGAATGAACTTTAAGCCCATCTTCTTCTGTAGTACAAGTCAATCTGCACCTGTATGTCAAAAGAGCCAACACAAGACAACAGATTTCAAAAATCTGGAAAGCAGAAACAGAGCTATTTAATACTGCTGAATTGAAAGTAGTGAACAAAATTATTTATTTAGTAAAGCACCATTTTGCGGTACAAACTGTTTCTGTCAATCAGCCAGTGTATTGCTTTTTTCTTTCCTTTTTTTCCCCCCTTGTGTTTTATCTTGTGTTTCTTTCATCCTTAAATGAAAGAATGTATTTTTTTTTCCTGAATTTCATTATGAACATGTTTTCATCCTGAATTGAAATTCTGGGGAATTCTTCAGTCAACTTGATGACCTATGGTAAATAAACAGGGCTGCATGCTACGTTTAAATACAATAATAGGCACTTAATTTCATAAAGTTGTTGCCATAATCATGAACAGTCCAGGAATGTAGAAGTTTAGTTTCTCAGCAACCTACTGCAACACAGAAATAAGGCTGTGCTCATCAGGGAAACATTAGTGAGCAATCGGCTTGTGGACTGTTAGTCTGTAAAATAAGCAAACCATTAATCAGCTTTTCCATGGCTCCAGTGCTGAATCAGCTGAATGGTTCAAACAAAGCAACAGTCCTACATGGGAATATTTAAAAATTATTTAGCAGGCTGCAGGCCTTCGGCGGCTGCTGCTGCAAAGTGCCAGCTGTTGGACAGGGATCTGGACAACTTTCCAAAGACAAATGTCTTTAAAAAGATGTGTGTAGATAAAAAGCCGAAGGTGACAGATCCAGCCAGGCTAGACAATGATCTTAAAGCATTAGAGCGTGATGTCTCCTGGCTGTACTGAGAACATCTGCAGAGATACTTTCTCATATTTCTTCTTTTAGAGCAAAGTGAGCCCGCATGAGGGCCAGGCTGTCATTTATAGCTGTTCGCTCAACACTCAGAGGGAGAAGAGCTTGGATGACTACAGGGAAATGCTGTGACAAAGCAGGACCCAGAAGATAGGGAGAAGAGAAAGAAAAAGGAAAACTAAATCTAAGGGGGATCCCAATGGATAGAGAAGACAGCTGAATGTTTCTCTGAAGTCCAGGGGGCAAACAGATTACACATAGCCCCAGTCACAGGGTAAGAGGGGACGCAGCAGCCACCAGTGCACTGCTCAGGCTCACACACCATCTCAGAGGTTGCTCCTGGCCCAGAAACAACAGCCTGATGCTCATT
This sequence comes from Burhinus oedicnemus, assembly GCA_008921705.1. Taxonomy (NCBI): domain Eukaryota; kingdom Metazoa; phylum Chordata; class Aves; order Charadriiformes; family Burhinidae; genus Burhinus; species Burhinus oedicnemus. The sequence goes on along the minus strand of VFFE01008422.1, from coordinate 2,988,511 downwards.
AAGACTTATGTTCCCATATCAAAGCCCACAGCGAGTGCAAGGGGCTTGTATCCCTGTGTAGTAGCTTGTGTTTCCCATATAGAAAAGAATCATTAGGGTTTAACCAAAAAATCATGAACTTAGAGACATCTCTTTTTGTGGGTGAATCTATAAGAGTATTAATCATCAATAAAGAATAGGCTTTACAAGACCATCTGGAAAAACAAAATGTTTCTCATTTCTAGTATGTCCAGTCTGTCACATGAATAACAACAACATACTGTTATTATAGTATAGCTGTGCTTTTTAAAGGGCTGCTATAAAATTCTAAAATCAATCTTTCTTCATTCTACGTGTGTACATACAGAAATGAACAAAGTAACAGGAAGTTGTTCCCATCACAACATTTTGTGGTGTATTCAAATCTTAGACATGAGGATTGAGTAATATGCCTCTTAGGGTTTTTTCAAGTCTGTACATAAGCTGAGATTTTGTTCTTTGGGGCTTTTTTTAAGATGCATTGTTCTCCGTGCTTTTTACAACAGAGATGTTACTTTATGGTATCTGTAACTGGTCCAAAATTAAGCTTCATAGATTAGCATGCAAAGTTCTCATCTTCACTGGCACTTCTCAGTGGGAATTTTGCTTAATCTGCTGCTGGATTTGTGAGAGAGCAGTTTTACCCAGTCAGCTCTGAAGTGTCAGCTATTTTATTCCATATAGCTGATGCTAGAATTGTTGTGAAGTTTTAAGTCATGAAGTCTGGTGTCAGAAATTGGTGAAATATGTCACAGGTGACATTTGCTGCTTAGCAGTGGTAATTATTCCCTGTGAAGACGGGCAATCTGGCAAAAGTGATGAAACAAATTCTCTTAGCACTTTATTAGGTAGGTAGGAGTTAACAGTGACTCTTGGCAACAAGTAGAAGAAAAGTTAAACCAGTGACTCCTTGAAAGGTGCCTGCATTTTAGTGCACTGTCAGCTATTTCCTCTACATTTCTTGGCTCAAATTTTCCATTAGTGTATAATGTCATGGAAGCTTCACAGCATAAATGAAGACACCTTGGTTTATATCAGCTAGAGTCTGAAGTCTGATATGCTCACCAGCAACCTCTGCTAATGCAGAAGTACCTAAGAAACCCACACGGAAAAGACATTAGTGATGCATTAAGAAACAAAGCAACCCTTAAATTTGAGAACAGGTCATTTATTAGGTTGTTAAATGCAGTTCTGACCCATGCATTTGATTAAAAATCACTGGCTGTGTCACAGCTGCCTGCCAGGGAGCCCACATAGGGGTTGTGCACACCCCAGCCCCAGGTGCCATGGGCAAGGAGTGGTTGGAGTATGCTGTGGCCTCTCTGTGGGATGGAAGCCTGGGGCTGGGTAGCTGTAACACCCCACAGAGGGTCAGGGAGCACCCACAACAGCACTTGAATGCACAGCCAAGAGCATCCTCGGGTTTTCATAGCCACAGTCCAGACGTATAAGTGTCATCTTTGAAACTGCAGTAATAGCATTAGGGCTATCTGCAAACTCATGCCTGGAGTTTCTGTCACTATATCACCGGTGTATGTGTGTCCCAAGAAATCAGTACTTACATCTTTTCCTATGGTCATTCCTTCTAACTGATCATTGCTATTCCCATCAGCTGGTGAAGACATCTTTGTAAAGCTAACAGTGCTGAAGTACAGTTGACAAAGAGGTATAAAGCTGCAGCTCATGCCAATCTCAGTTCCGCATTCCTATGTTTTCAGATCATATAAAAAAGCTGTATGGAAATAGTCAGTATTGTAGGGCACAACAGATGAAGCAATTCAAAATTTAGTTCCTAAAGACCCAGAGATTTACAGTCTCACATGGGTTAACCCTGTGCTTTATTGAATTTTAAGTTATTAAGAAATTCAGATGTTAAGCAGATGTGCTTAGAAAAAAAAAAAAAAAAAAACAAACGAAAAACCAAACCCCTCAGCGATTTCCTATGAGAGCTGAGAAACTCACACAACAAACATAATCTTCCCGAAGAGTAGCTGAAAGACCATTTTTGTACTGTGTCCTATACTTGTCTCCCCATGACATGTACTGTGACCTATGTCATGAAAACAGAGGCAGACTGCTGTAAGATGTCCATGAGAACAACGGGAAGGAGATCAACGTGCTAAGACAAACCCAACCTCACTGAGAATTTTTGAGGTGAAGCTTGCACTAATCTTTAGTTTAGTACATGTATTCTCTCCGTGGGAGCAAACTGGCTATCCCCAGCTGCCTTCTTATGTTGTAAGTCTGTGAGACAGATCATCTGCCTAACCACCCCTGAGCTCCACACACTCGTCTGCCTCTGCAGTTCCCACCGGCTGCTGTGGGGAGAGCACAGGGAAAGAAGCACCAATGCCGGCTCTTCCCGCCCCTCCACCCACAATGCCCTTGGGGAGAGATGAGAAAATAGCCACATGTTTTTGTAATGAGGCTCTTCCCCACAAATGCTTGCCCACAGCCACCTCTGAGGGGATATTTGATCACCTCGTGGCAATCTGGGTCTGCCCACTATGTCGAGTCCCTGCTCAAACGCACATCCTGCGCAAGCACTACTAAATACGCGGTGTGTACTTTGGGATTTCAGTAGCTTGGTCTCCATTTCTTTAACAAAGACATTGATCTCCAGTCTTCTCATTGAGTACCTCACTCTGCAAGTACCTAAGTTTATCTACATGAAAGGTGGGAATGCGAACACCAGAACCATGCAATGAAAGCAATATAACTACTTCATATTGCAGGAAAAAAAAAAAAAAAACAAACAAAAAA
>VFFE01008422.1:2928797-2983356 GCA_008921705.1 Burhinus oedicnemus | reverse complement strand
TTTTTTTTTTTTTTTTTCTTTGTGTCCCTGCATGTTAGGAGATCAAAAACATCTGATAAAATGCAGTTGCAGACAATTTTGTTTCAATCCAGACCACATGAGCCACTAGCATACAGCACATAACTATTTGGAAATGTATGATTTGTAAGCAGCTTTGGAGACAATATATACCAGATTGCACTGTATGGCTGGCCATTTTCCTCTCACTAAATGATACAGTTCTGAACTCATCCTCTCTAGTTAAACTGGGAATTACAGTGTGTGCTTGTACTGTCCCAGTGGCTGGTGCAGGATTGGAGGAAAAAAGCCAGGTCACTTAAGTTACATATTTCATCTTCTTCCTTCAACAGGAGTTTACTCCAACTTTGTATCTCTTGAAATACTTTAAAAGGTTTAGTTTTTACATAATATATTCCTCTTTAAAAAGGTAATTGAAGAATACTAAAGACAAATAAAAAAGTCAGATGAAGCAGGAAATCTTATTTCAAAATATGAAATGAAAGCTTCAGGTTTTTTTATACACTCAGGTGGAGATGTTGCACTTGCAGAAGTATTGTCAGCAAGAATATCACGGTTCTGGGAAATGCTACGACTGTTGCCACTTTCTTTTTTCCTAACACAAGCTCAGTCAGTGTTTTGCTGCTTTTTTTTTTTTTTTTTACCTTAGAAGAAAGTTTAGGTCAAATTTTCAGAAGCAGCCTTTGCACATGGAGTTTTTCAAGCCCAGATATAGGTCAGAAATACTGTAACAGGAATTTACTCCCCCTGTGTGTGTGTCTGTGCATATGTGAATTGGTGGGAGCTGCATTATATGGCTAGACATTGACTTCAGGGTTGTAATGCAAGGCTTTCATTTCTTCTGTGCTGAACAAATTTAGTAGCAGTACTTGCAGCCTCCATGGGGCTAAAGGAGAGCAAGATACTCCTCCAAAGCAGTGCTAGACCATTTCAAGCAGAGCAAACACTACAATGTATTTTTTTCTGTTCCTTCACACTGATGATATAGAAATGCAAGAAGAATAATAGTTGTTAGAATGCTATTTGAAAAAAAAATCTGAAAGAACAGATCTCATGTCCATATGAGCAAGTGCTAGGAACTTTATTTTGGCCAGCAGGCAAAGAGCTTCCCAGATCTGCCATATAGATATGAAAGAAAAGGAAATGGAAAGGGGAAAGTCCTGATCACATTTACACCATTCAGCTTCACTGGTCTTGTTTTGATGTACATTGATGTACAATTTATATGTCAAGGTGAAAGAATATTTATTCTTATTGTTTCCATCTCTAATCGAAACTGGGCCTGGATGTACATGTACATTGATGACAAAAGCTGTGTGTCTCTCTGTGTAGATGTGTCTTACATGCAAGACAAAATATGCCTGTTAGACACTTTGCTAGATTGTACAATTTTTTAGATCAGAGCAGAGGAAGAAATCCATGCCCTTAAATTTTAAGCTCCCTCAGCAGTGGATAACAGTGCAGAATACAGAACACATTTTTCAGTGGTTCCACACTCCCACCTCAAAATACACTTAAAGATTGTTTAAAGTAATCATCAGAATAGAAAGAGCTGCCAAAATGGCCAAAGGTGTCCATACTGTGATGTGACAGACTGGGCACCTATTTAGGCCACTGAAGATTGGTGTTTTTCACCAGTTTATTGCTCTGTGTGTGTCTATCCCACACGATGCAGAAACCTTGAGCTGGTGTGCCATGTCCATATGACAGAGTACAAGGTCTTGCAGAAATGCTCATTTATGATTACAGGAAATATAGAAGGATGCTGGGTATCTGGTGGTACGTTGTAATTGTTTGGATTGGTGTCACTGCTGGGAGGAATCAGATAAAAAGCTCTTGGGGAGAGCGCAGCAAAATTGAGCTGGCTGGACCAACTGGGACGTAGGGGATGGGGACCCACTGTGCGCTGCTTCTGCCCTCCCACCGAGACTGTCAGTCTCTTTCCCATGAATACCTCCGTTACTATTCCTTATCTATGCACCCGATACCTGCCAAGAGCTTTGCACTCAAATCGCCATACAGCTGAGGTTTGGCAGAGCCTTCTGCGCTGAGGGGAGGCATGAAACAGGTGCTCAGGCTGCACCATCAGGCTGGTGCATTTTCATTCTTCGACCAGAAGCTCTGCTTTAATTTTGACTGACAATGAGAGTAGTTCATTTCTTCTCGCAGAACAAACGAGCATTTCTTCAGAGAGCCAACAGAACAGTGCTGCGTGTGTTGGCCAGCAGGAAGTGTTGAGCAGAAGGGCAAGTTCAGCTCTCTCGCAGGGCTGGAGTCCATCATCCTCCATGACGCACACTTCCTCTGGCGCCCACTCCACCTCGGAGCATCCTTTCAGAAAGGCTGTGTGAACTCCACCAACACAGGCAGGGGGCTGCCAAAAAAAGCCATGAACTTCTCACTTTGGGACAGAAACAGCATCTGCTGAGTATTTCTTGATTCTGAACACTGCAAGGTCTGCAGTTTTTCAACAACTGTTTTATTAGAGAAGGGGAAAAGTCTTCAAATCTTTTGGGAAATCTCCGGACAACTATTTCCATTAATATTTTTTGAGGAAGGCTTAAACCCCTCATTGACTAGGATAACATTCCCATAGTGTGTTCCAACTTCTGCAAAAGCCATTAACACAGACTTCTTTGAGCAGCACAGCTCTGTTGGCTAGAATACAGCATTTGCCATACAGAGTATCTGTTTGGCTCCATATAACTTGAATGTGTCACAGAAGAGTTAGACGGGGACCGAAATCTTTTACCATGCTCTGCTTTACCTTTAGGTATGAGATTAATGTGGGATTTCTTTAAATATAAAAGGCTGCTTTCTTATCTCACATTTCTGCAAGTACCTCAAATGTTATAGAGCAAGCAAAACTAAAACTCAGAAGAATATGTTGCATGTTCTGTGCTCCCTACAGCAAAACAGCAAATGGACAATATGCAATTGGAGCTTAGTCACAGCCTTTCAAGGACGCAGGGTGGTATACAAGCACTAAGTGGTCTTCCAAGTACTGCAGCCAGGTTTTACGGAATGAGGTGTAATTTGGTGGTAAAGAATCTCAAGGTATCAAAGATACCTACGAAAAATCATCCATACACTGAGGTATCCAAAATGAGGGGCTACTTTGACAAATCTGAATGTGCTTGGTCTATTTTTGAAGTTATAATGGTATCCGAAGTGGAAAGGGAAAGGGATGATGGGGTCTCTCTGATCACCTCCACACCCTCACGTATTAGCAAGACAGGAAAGGCAGTAGAATAACATACAAGGGAGCTCTGGGACCATATGCGTAACTACTATTCTCGATGGGCCCTGTCAGAGGGAAGTGAACAAAAATATACACGTTTCTATTTATAGACATACTATGAATGCTGCAATTGTTAAGAACTTTCCCTTACAACAACAAATCATTGCCTTTGACAGTATTTTGTGTTACCTTAGATACATCAGTTGTTTCTGAAATTCAGTACAGATTTATTGGACCCCAAAAGCCTCCACAAGAAGTAGGCCTGATATAAACTTACTAAGGGTTATTACAGAGAGCTATTACAGAGAGGTCTGGAGCACCTTCATGGCAGTGCCCCTCACCTGTGATTCACGTTAGTGAACCTAATGCTGCAATACACAGTTTAACAGTGGCAGCTCACAAAAAGGTATCACTTATTGACCCCACTTGAAGCTACTCATTATATCTTGGCTATTGAGTGTATTACAGAGAGGCAGCACACCCTTCAGTTTCCAGATGAAGTTGCCTGCTATCTACATATGGAGATATGGTACCTAAAAAGTAATTTTTGGTGCTTTCAACACTGTTCTCGTATTTATTCTTAAACTCTGCAAACTGGTGCTGAATGTGCTGTGAAATACATGCAGCCTGCCTGTGTAACTTCATTCATTTCACCTGTGTATACCTGTAATCATGTACATTTTACTTAAACCAACTAGTTTGGTGAAACTCATTAAAAAGAAATTAAATTCTTGTCTACTAGCTTGCTTACTTTTCTGATCCAAACATGATAATGAGAAATAGACAAATTCAAATCTGATACAGTTTTCAAAGAGGTTTCCAAGCCAGATTTAAGAGCAACAGAAAATAAAAATATAAACAATAATGGCAAAAATGGTATTAATTTTGCTTGTTTCTTAATGATAAGATCTGATTCAGTCTGAGTTTCACATGTGTAAATCCAGAGAAGTTTTATTAAAGACAAAATACCAGAAGCATTTTATTGTTTTTTCATCAGTTATGCTTCAGGGTTGAACTGTTTCCTTTATGTACAAAGCAGCTTACACGTTATCAGTAAGTGCTTACTTTGCATGAGCAATTAGGATAATGTCTGGAGGTGCTCTTAAAGGCCACACTCAGCTCATGGAGAAATTCATTTAGCTCATTATTGTCAGTGTGTTGAAATCTGTGAAACAATGAACTGTATATTCTGTATTCTCCAGCAGTCTGCAAACAGATTGCATTTCCATAAAGGAATTATATGTGGTGATTAAGCCTTCCACAGGTTATACTTTCAGGAGCAGTAATTTTTCAATTTCAGAGTAATGTAATATGTGATCAGCACTATACTCACTTCACAGAGCCCTGCTTCTTTCTATTGCTCATCTCTGGTTAGTTTCTGGCCAGGACTGCCCACAGTGCAATGACACATGCCCCCCTACATTGCTATGGACTTTATACTTGTGAAATCTCTTCTACTGTCTTGGGAAAGGGAGGTGCAAGCAGTGAGCCACAAAATCTTCCAGCACTGTTTCATGGCGCATTCCCCTGAAAGGCTGTAATTCCAGAAAACTGCCGGTCTCTGTGGAGAATTGGGGTCTGTTGAAATAAAGCCTGATTAGTCAGTCCTAGTTAATTAAATCCTTCTGTCTCTGCTCTGAACTGTTTCTCTCATAGGTGATAGGCTTTGGTTGGGACTTGCAGGTGTGCTGTCTAAAAGGCAAGATCAGACCTTTAAAAATTAAATATGAACAATAGCTGTTTAGATATGAGTGATCAGGGAGACAAAATGAACTACAGGTCCAGCAATATGAGTATTGTGTTAATATCAACTGCCAGAATGATTGAGAGGTAGCAGAGCCTCAGAAAAATATCAGGAGTTTTATCCAATCCATGCTAAATGCAATGTGATAGTTGGGTGTTGAGGAAGACATGTCAGACAGAGAGACCAAAATGGAGGGATGATGTCAAGGTCTATGAATTAGGGGAAAAGGGAATACTTGGGAGTCACTGATTGACACTCACTAGTTGATCATATAAGTGGACTAATCAATTCAAAGAAAGAAGGAAGAGGAGGGGCACGGATGTTAATGGGAAAAAATATTAAAAGACAGTCCAGAACATAGTTAGTTTACATAACTTTATAGTTAGTTTACAGCAGAAATAAGAGCCAAGAGAAGACGTGCTTAGAGTGAAAACTGTGTTGGAAGATCCCAGCACTCCACATCATGTCCACTTGGACAGATCATATCATAAAGCCCACAAAAAATCCATGTCTTCCTGCCTCATTTCTCTTATACTCTTTCCCCAGAATACTGCAAGTTTTGTTTGCTGGCATCCTTATAGCGTTTGGTAGAAGTGGATTTTTTCAACATACTCACTGGTGGCTGAAAACTCTTGAGGTTTGTTGGTATCAATGGAAAAACTCTTATCAATGGAGTGGGGGCAGTTCTGTCAACATGAACGAGTGTCACAAGTCCCAGCTCATACATGTCTGTCTCATTATCACAGAAACACCAAACAAAATTATATTACTGGATTTTTCAAATCAATCTGGCATGAAGAATATAAAGCAATGAAACTCAACTGTCCTAGTTAGACTAACAGAACCATAAAGACCTTGGTGTAAGGTTTTCAGGGACAGATGATAAATTTATGTGGCTGGTGGGTCCCTCTCCTCTCCTAATATAGATTCATGGTCTCTAAGAGAACCACTTAAAGCCTGTGGAAATCAAGACAAGTCTTTCTGCTGGCTTCAACTCAGGCCTTGGTTTCCCTGATATAAATGCGGCAGCTGGAAAGCATACGGAAACTCTGTAAATTTTCAAGAGTTGAAAGCTACATCACAAGAAAACCAAGTGATTTGTATTGTACACTGAAATACTCTGTGCTGATTTGTAAACACAAAACAGTCAAGGCTGCATATGTGTCAATGCTTACCAGGGAAATAATTAAGAAAAGGCTGCAGCATTTGCTGAACTCTATTACTGAAGAGCTCGTGCTTTCATTTTTCAGCATGTCCTGTGTTTATGGGAAGAAGTTCTTCTAAACAGGAAAGTATTCTTTCTCACATAATTATGGTGACAGTGAAGTACATTTGTTTAGTTTTGTTTGCTTCTGAAAGCTGTCCTACAGACTTTAATATTAATGTTCTAAATATTGCTACTTCTTCCAGCCTTTCATAAGGTGTTAGTAAAAAGTTCATTCCTAAATCACAAGTCATACATAACAGCTTGTACCTAAGTCTTGACAAATTAACTTCCAGGTCACACCATACAAGAAGCTGTATGTTCCAGTTCCCACCAACTTTGCAATAAGCTGTGTGGTTATTAAAGGACAAAAAGCCCTCTGCCTCTTTGGAGATTCTTCTTTTTATAATGGGGAGCACTTATGTCTCTTGCCTGCTGGGAAAATTGTTGTTCCTCACACAGTATATATATCTTGCTGTACCTACAGTGCCACCTTGACTAAAAAATTAAATATTGTCTCATTGAATCTACAGGAGATTAAACATTGTAATTCTGTTATGTTGGTCTCTGTTTCAGTGCAGGGATGCATTTTCTTCAGAAAGTTTCACTATTAGCCTTTAATTGGCCTTAATGGCCTTTGACACAGACAGTTTCTCTAAAGACAGGGTAATGAGAAGTAGGCAGCCTTCATAACCTCCATAGAATCATAGAATTGTTTAGGCTGGAAAAGACCTTTAAGATCATCTAGTCCAACCGTTGACCCTACTCTACCGGGTCTGCCACTAAACCATGTCTCTCAGCACCACATGTACATGACTTTTAAACACAGCTAGGGATGGTGACTCAACCACCTCCCTGGGCAGCCTGTTCCAGTGTTTGATAACTCTTTAAGTGAAAAATTTTTTCCTAATGTCCAGCCTAAACTTCCCCTGGCACAACTTGAACCCTTTTCCTCTTGTCCTTTCGCTGGTTACTTGGGAGAAGAGACCAGCTCCCATCTCACTACAACCTCCTTTCAGGTAGTTGTAGAGAGCAATAAGGTCTCCCTCAACCTTCTCTTCTCCAGCCTAAACAATCCTAATTCCCTCAGTTGCTCCTCATAAGACATATTCTCCAGACCCCTCACCAGCTTTGTTGCCCTTTCCATGCACAATAGCAACCAGCAACAGGTAGACTGGAGTGGTTTAGACTGGAAGCGTATTTTTTTGCTGAAATGTCCGTGGAATACTTGCAAGACCTTAGTGTCTAGAGAAGCTCTTACCAAGCAGAGTCACTGTAAGAGGCTGATGTTAAAATGTGGACCCTTTCTTGAGCTCGACTAAGCTGAAATTTGTCTGAAACATCCATGAACTGGCTGGTCCTTACCCCAACCCTTCCTGCACTGATCTTCTCTGACATTCTCCAAACTCCCAGATGCTTTCTCTAACCCTGCCCTAAGCCATCATATCAACTCCATCACCTATTCTTAGTGCTCACTGCTTTTCCTGAACATTTATACTCCAGACCTTTCCACGTAGGCCTTCCCTGCCAAGCCCCTTCCTTCCTTTCATTATCCGAAGACCTTCAGAATGCCTGGAAACTGGCACCTGTAAGGATAATTTTGCAGAAAACAGAATTCTTATTTCACTTCAAGCTCATTCCTCCAGAAGACTTAATGAGGAAGCAAAATGAACTACAAAATTAACTAAAAGTTGATTTTTGGTTAATAGAGTCACAATACTAAGATACTGAATGAACAGAGCTGTAAAAGTAAAATTGAATCTTAAATTGCAGGATATTAAACATTTACAAAATATTTAGGCAAGATGGTTCCAGTCCATTTGAGAATTGACAACAAATGACTGAAAAAAGGTAGATTTTTAATTAGAAAGTAGGACACTCAATTTCTTTATCTCCAAATATAAAATAATTATATCTCACCTGAAATACACCTATACCTTATAACAAGCCTGCTTAAATGAAAATAATCACCATTTCATGAAAGAGAAGACTGAAACTTAGGCCCATATTTGTCGCATGACTCTCAGACTCTTGCACTTATGCTAATAATATAACACCTGGAAGCTGTCTGTTGAAAAGTTTTGGAGAAGATGCATAGCCAATACACACATTACACAAAATGCAGTCCAGTTGTCAGATTTCAAGAAGGATATACACTATTCCCAATTAATAAGTAAGCTAGCACTGTTCTAAACATTTAAAAATTTGTTTCCAATGGTTGCACAAATCTTCCAAGAATAAGGTCATTTCTTGGACTTCTAGGACCAGTATAAATTTATGTTTATATTATGTAGCATAAATGTATATTAATGCAGGGATTCTGATAGATAATTAGCAGCAGTTCTTTAATTTTATATTATATTTATATGTTTGAATCTAACATATTTTAGTAATAGCCAGTATTACAGCATCTACAGTCTTAATTACTTTTGAAAATGCAACCTACTAATCACTAGATGTCAAATATTTCTTATTCCAGGTTACAATGACTTTTAAATTCTGCTTAATGTCAGAGACTTATTCATTATCTTAAGCTGTAAATCTTGCAAAAATCTACAAAAGCGTCTGATTCTGTCCTTGATGAAGGTAGCAAGCATCACAGAAACACAAGACAACAGAAGCGACAGCTGACCTTAGGTTAAAAGACTGTTTAGCTAGAAGGGATACCATTTTGCATCTAAGTCTTTGAGGCACAGCAATATGATTTATTTAGAAAAAAAAATGAATTGGAAAACATAGGCAGACCAGTCCAATGATATGGCAGATTGCCATCTTCATCTCCTTTATTGTCAAGTTCCAAAACTATTCAGTAGTTCCCCATTTGGCTGCCTCTATTGTTTCTGAAAACACAAATGTTATATTGCAAATTATTGCTTTTCCCCAGACTTCAGAAAAATGTCAAAGTCCACCTAGCCACTCATATTAGCAGGACCTGTGATGTAAGCATGCTTTCATAAAAAAACTCAAAGTGTGTTCTGAACATGAAGCAGAGACAGCTATTTAGAGTGCTAAAACTCCTCCCTGCACTCAAAAATACACTAAAAGACTGTGGAGTCACTTCTCTGGCTGATGAGCTTTTGGGGGAAACCTCCCCTGACACTGCACCTCAATATTTGTCAATGGTGCCTTGCAATGCAGAGTCATCCTGGCTGCCTTGGCCATCTCTTTGTCCCCCTGAATCTGTGAAGAGAGTCTGGTAACCAGCAGTGGTGCTGAGGCTGCTCTTCTGTACCCATCCTTCAGTGCAAACTGTCTTAGTTAATATAGTTGCCCTTGTAAAGCTGCTAACTTCATTAGCTAGGGAGATGTTGCACCAAACATCTTTCATCATCAGTGAAGTTTGGAAGACCCTACAGACTCTTTCTAGTCAATGGAGGGAGATAAGCTTGTCTGTAGGGAAAATCAGACTCCGTTGCTCAAGTGCTCTGAATTGTGCCTCTCTCCCCACAGGGGACTTAGTAGCCATGGTCTTGCAGTTCTTCTCACACACACATCCCAAGTGTTTTTCTCATAAACGTACAGCAATTGTACCAAGCAGTTCTCAGTGCTTCAGATTTCGTTGTGCCAGTTCTTCAGCCCAGGATCTCTCTCTTTGGGGGCTGTGCTGTTTCTCTGCTTGTGCTGGCTCTTTTCTCTCCATAATCCTGGGAAACTACAGGAACTATTTTTACATCTACCAAATACCTCACAGTGTTCAGACCCCAAGCTTCTGTCTTGTTTTCAAAATTTGTAAATCTCTACTTTCTCAGAAAAAAATATAGGGTGATCCTTGCTGCAAACAAAAGCTGTCACTTTTCCAAAGTCAGATTAAATGCCATGTCTGAATTTCAATTATATATTTTGTATAAAAAAAAGAAAAAAAAAGAAAAAAAAAAAGGGCAGCCAACTAGGCTCCTCAAAACAACATTTCATTTTGGTTAATGCAATCGGATGCCTTCTTTTAAAGTTAAGCTGTGATTAGAAGTTATGCATGGACAAGTACAGTAAGGATCCCTGCTGCCCAGAGCAGCATGGGCTACTCAGATTGTAGAACTATGTGCATCTAAGTAACCGGCTCTAATTGTTGGCTTTATTCCTGCTTCTTGCATAGATGCATGGAGAACAAATAGGGAACAAGAGCTGCCCTTTTCTAAAGGTTTGAATTTGAGAAAGACATAAGAACTACAAGCAGAAAAAGCTGTAAAATATTCTTCTTTTCGGACACTATTCCTGCAATTGAAGTATACCTTCAGTGCACTTACAGAGAGGCGATAACAGACACGCATACAACATGGAAACTGAATCTCTGAGAAAGGATACCGAAATACAGAGAGAACTGGGAGATTCCCTTCCCTTATCTATCTTTTCTGTAGCCTCTTTTCAAACATTCGTATTTCTTTAGAAAGGTGGTGAAAAAGGAGCTTACTTCACCTCCTTTACAGAAGGAATATTTCAGTTCTTAGGAGAAATCAGAGAGAAGATGAAGACAGAAACATGGACAGTTTAAAGGTTCCAAGGACAGACTTTTAAAAAGGGATGTTGGAGTTAAAATTTTATCAGAATAAATTCTGTTGCTTAATTCTTACAAAACTCATGGAAATCAGTGTTTTCCTGAAGACTTCATGACAGTCATCAGCAAGTTATATTTTTAAAGTTCAAATCATTGCAGCACATAAGCAGACTGGCCACTATTGACAGCAGCTGTTAGAAAGACTGGTGAAATTCTGTGCTCATTTGGGCATTTATCAACATGATATTGTGCCTCTATGCATCCTTACAAATTTTTGGTCAGAAACTATGCTTACATAGTGCACTTCACAACAGATTTCTAGATCTGAGATCTTCTAATTCATTTGTGAATGTTACAGACACAAATTCAATAGTATATCTCTACTAGGTGGAAAAAAGCCCTGGGAAGTTGGGCTTTTTCATGTGCACTTTAGTAGCTCATCTCACCATTGCCCTATCACTCAGCATTCATTGATAGCCATTATGATGGTAACCACATGTCCCTTGGCTTTAAACCACCATTTAAAGACATCTTCAGGAATCTTTGTTGAACAAATATCTCTCTAGGCAGATGAAATATTTTTTCCAAATAACATGATAAATCTGATAAAAACCTCACCATAAGAAGTTGTGGAGCTTTTAAAAAGCAGATGTCCCAGCATGATTTGTCATTGACTAAGTGCATCTATGAATTCTAAGACACATATAAAAACACATGGCCCTTTGGTTAGAGTACAAATATAACCCATGAACTTATCTCACTGTTCAAGCAGAATTTAACATCTACCAAACAACAGATGTTGAAACATATGGAGATGTGGCTAAAGGCAGTAAAAATAGAAATAATCCTCAAACTTTTCTGTTATCATTTAACTGTTTTAGTTCCATGTGACATCCTGAAAATGTCTGCTTGGGCATCATAGGGAAACCTGCCTCCCCAGTATTTCTCAGCTGTGTGAACAGATCGCAGTACAAGTTGTCAACACTGGGAAGAAGTAAAGTAAGGACTTGAGAAGAAAAGATGTGGCTTGGGTCTTGAGAAGAATAAACAAGAAACACACTGAGCAGAGAAAGAGATGCAACAAAAGATGGTGAGAATAGAGGTTTAAAGGCCAGGCACTGCCCTCTGAGCACCACATTTCTAGCAAGGAGAAATCTCTAGCAAACCGTCTTTTCTGTTTGCCTCTGCTTCCAACTCATCTTGTTTCTTTGCTGCTGTTGCTGGGGAGGGGAGAAGGGAACGGGGTTTTGTTGCTGAAGTGGTTTTGGTTTTTTTGGGGGGGGGGTGCTTGGGTTCTTCTCTCCACTTCTGTTTTCTAGTTGCCCTTTCTCTTTCCCCAGTCAGCAGGAGAGTGCTTGTTTCTCAGGGATCAAACATCTCCTTATTCACTTTTGCTGGCTATGCTCTGTTCCTTACTAAGGCAGAAAAGATGATTTAGCCCACAAGCCTGCACATGTGAGTGACTACCCTGAAAGTGCTGCACGGCGATAGTTAATGGTTGTCTTCAGGGTACCAGGTCCCTCAAAATATTTGGCTGGTTTTGACTCCCTGAAGGAAGATTAAGATGTGAGGTAGGATCACACCACTATCTCTATACATGAAATGACCTCATTTGCATTGAATAGTGGGAGCTGAGACAAGCCCGGGAAGGTCTGGGCCCCATTCGACAATGTCTTTTGATGTTTCACCCTTGCCTGCACAAGTTCTTGCTGCTTAATGTTTCTCATATCGCGTGTGATGTGGTATGGGCCACAGACACAAAAATTAAAAGAAGCTCACATTTTTTCTCAGATTGCATTTTGGTGCCATATGCTGCATTGATCCCCAGGGTGATCTTATTCAGGGCAGTGGCAGTTAAAAACAAGATGACTTTTGGACTGGTGAAGAATACCTATGAGAAAACATTAAAATCGGACCACAAAAAACTACCCATGCTCACTCAAAAGAAATATGGCCTCAATTTAAAATAAAGCAAAGAACTACTTGTGATCCAAGATAGTTTTACAGAAATGAATAAATGTTTTTCTTCCCTTTTAGCCCCACACAGGCGGTAACTAAGGTGAGCAAGTAATGCCCAGCACACGAGTCACCCTTCTGTCCATATCTCTAAAGCTCATTCAGAGCCTTGGTCTCATTGAAATCAATATCATGGCTATGGAGAACAGAGGAGCAGTGTAACCTTGACTCATGCCTGGATTTTTTGGAGGGTTTTTCTGGTCAGTGTTTGTTCTCAGAGGGATTTTTTAGGAGGGATAATCCGGGAACATGTATTTTTACTGAGCTCCAACTGAGAACTATGAACACACGTATATATATTCATTCACAGAACTGCCTCCTGCTTCTCATTATCCTACAGTTCCATCTGTCTTCATTACCGCTAGTATTAAATCTATGTGTATTCATTAATTACAAGCTAGAAAAACCATGGATGCACCCAGAGTAGAAGAGAAGTTTCTCACAGAGATCTAATGGTTGAAATGTAAATCTGCCTCCTGCTGAGATGTAAATTCAAACCCAAGTGCAGCCAATACCCTGGAAGGCATTTGGAGTCAAAGCCACTGCTGCTAATATTATTCTGCCTCCACTTTGCTGGACTGGCAGTGTCAGCACTGTGAGTGTACAGGTGCCAAGCACAGGAAGGAATAATTGAGGTGTTCAGTTTGGCTTCATTTTTGAAGTTTTTTATGAATATAGATACATGGGGAAAGACCAGAGATTTGTATATCTCAAAATCTATTTTGAGTCTCAATATTTATAAAGACTCAATGTTTATAGTATGAGCTTAAAGAGAGATAACTGAAGTAGAGGCTGAGGTGTCAACAATAAGGGATACTATTTAGCCTGAGTTATTAAAACCATATAGAATATATTAAATGTTGAAGGCAAATTGAAGAAAGTCCAGACAAACAGTGGGAGTGATAAGAAATTAAAAAACATGTCCTGTGAGGAAAGGTTGAGGAGAAAAAAAATGTTTATTTCGTCTAGAAGACACAGGGACATGATAACAGTTGTTTGATAGTTAAAGGTTTAGTGTTAAGAGTCTGGTGACCTACTGCTCTCTTCTGACCATGGGGGAAGGCAAGAATTAAGCTTGAATTGTTACAGTAGAGATTTATAATAGATGTTATATTTTTTTCTGGTGTCAGGATGGTAGAACATGGGAATGAGCTAACTAGTTCAGCAGCGAAACCTGGGCATATCTGGGGCACGATTCATGTAATCTGTTTTTGGATGACTGCTTTAGAATAAGATGAATCATACCCTGGAAGTGCCCTTTTTTCCTTGTGGGCTCTGAAGAAAGCCTGGAGTGACTAACTCTGATGTAGTCATCCTCATTCCCTCAGATGAATCCCCATCCCAGATGTCCAGCTTGGCTTGATAGTCCCAGAGCACAGGGGCTGTGCTGGCACTCTGACAAAACATAAGGATGTTATTTTTTTCCTGAAGTTTTGTCAGGACACCAGATTTTCCCTGTCTCTTCCTGTCAAGCTGCAGCCCTGAGAACAAAATCATTCCCAGCACCGTAGCAAGGGAGATGTCAGGACCTCTCCCGTCCCAGTTCTTGAACCCACCACGCAGCATGCAGCAGGATGGAGACGTTTCCACCTACCTTACACCTCTTTAAAAAAACACCATTGAGTATTTTTTAAGAGGTGATCAGAGAAGCATTACTTGGGATTTGTCTAGGTATGATTCATCCTGCTTCCGTGCTGGGACTGCAACTAAGCTCATCAACTGAGATCCCATTTTTTCTGTGGTCATAGAGTTACTAAGAGGAATTTGATGGAAAAGACAACAGAATACTGATTTGTGAAAACACAAAAAGATTGCCAATAGTAAGATCTGTTAGACTGGGGTAGAAAATTATCTCAAGGGTAAGGGAGGAACATCAATGAATCACTTTAAAATGGATTTGGATCATGTCGGAATATAGACTGTGGGTAATACACCCAAGAGGATCTTGAGGGCCTGGACCAGAAGTAATCTAACAGGTCTTTTCGAAGATTAGCATCTACAAGTTTCATACTACACTGACACAAAGTATATTTCTCTCACAAATCAGTAACAGAAAGAAGACACCTTTTAAAACAATGGTATTCAGCTGGGTAAAATTCCTGGAGGTAGTTATCCATACCTGTTCACAAGAGGGTATTGCCATCTGTTCAGTAATTAAGATGACAAATTCTCATCATCTAGCCTGCTGCAATATTACAGGTTGAATACTGTGAGCCACTTGCAGATAAAGTCCTCTGATCTACAAGCTTTTTGTTTAAAACTGTTTCTCTCTACATATTAAAAACCGTTATCTAAACTCAGTTTCAAGACATACCTTTTTTCAGTTCTTCAAAGCTCCTGGTGAAAACGGCATTTTTTTTGTCCTACAGCCTTACAGGATATGGCCAAGCACTTGAAGACCTTCAGTCTAAATTAGTGCAAGTCAAGGCAGGCTCTGACCTGAGTGCCGGAAACCCTGAGTGCAGGATTGCAGTTCCTCTCCTTCTTCCCGCTCATTTGCTGCTCATTCTCCAGAGACTACTCCTTACGTGGCTAAGAGTAGGTGCAGTTGCTTCCCAAACTGATTTTGACAAACGGTCCTTGTCAATATAGGTGCTAAAAGAACAAGACAGAGCAAAGAGTGGTTAGGGGGGACTGGAGAGGGTAGCCTTTTAATACTGCTCAGTCAAAGCCAGAAGAACATAGTTAATCCAGTATAACCAAGTGCACATTTATGGGCTGAGCATGGAGGAAATGGAACTAAGCAGAAACATGGAGACCACGTCAGCACCCTTTTTCTCCTTATGGCAATGCACTTGCTGCACCTGCGCACTGCCCAGAGCTGCCTCCTGAGCCTCCCAGTCCCTGTGGGAAATGCTGTCTCCAGATTTAGAGAAGTTTTGCTTGAACAAGGATGTTGGCATGAGGTACACCAGAGACAGTGCTGCTGGTTGGTGGGGCTTTTTCTCAGAGATAGTGCCCAGTGCAGCTGGCCAAATGAGTGATGGTTTACCTTTCTGGAAACTGTGGATTTTTGTGTAGGGTATATTTCTGACCATTCACACTGACACCAACAACTTCCACTCAGTAATGAACATTTAATTCCTCTCAATTCCCAACCGTTTGGGCAGCTCTGGAGCAGCTCCCCAAACTCCTGCCAGCTTCAGGAGATACTGAGATACATTCTTCAGTACTGAACAGTTGGAGTGACAAGATGTAACATTACTTTTTATTTTTTTTCCAGAAATGCTCCTGTGTTCTCCTCAGGAGAGTTTCTGGACTGGTGGCTCAAAAAAGCAGTGCTCCCTTGTTATTTAGAGATCTCAGTGTCCCAAGATGAGTATAAGCCTAAGTGGTTTGGTGGATGAAAGCCAGTTTGCTCAGCAGCATCCCTGTTGTATAAGGTGCCCACAAAGTAGACTGAGAAGATAGATGAAAATCCATCAATGATACATAGCACATTTCACCTATCCAGGATCCCGCTCAGAAGCATTAAGGATATATTTAATTTCTTAGATGCAAAGTCATTCTGCTTTTAGCCATTTCAAAGTCATAAAGGACTGTATGCTTTCAGAGAAACTCTTAGTGAGCACAAGATGCTATCAGTGCACATAAAGGTATACACCAGGCAGAGTTATGGAAATATTAAGCATATTGGACCTGAGTCAGAACTCACAAAGGGGTTTTATAGAGGCATAAAGCTTTGGTCCTGACTGACACAAATGAATGCCAGTTGAGAACTGTAATGTTTGTGTTTGGAATGCAAACACTTCAGTAAAGTGGCAGCTAATGCAGTCGTGACAACTACTAGAAGAGATCACAAAGGATACTAGCAGCAGTTTTTACTGAGATGCACTCTTACTCATCACTAAAGTCCTGAGTTAAACTTTACTTTGCTTTCATTTGTGTTGACCTTGGATTTTTAGCTACTTTTCTGTGGCTTTTCTCACATGTTCTGATTAATATTATGTTCGCATATGGGGCTGTTTTGCAAAGCAGCACTCATTATCAGGATTTTCAATTCTGTTGCAATTCTGAGCAACAGGAAAAGTGTAGGTCTTATTAAAAAGTTATTCCATCAGAGTTCTGTTTTCTGTCTCACTCTTATTTCAATTGCCCTAAATAGTCACTTGAGTAACTTCATTAAAATGTTAAACTTTCAAAATGTGATGCTTCTTCCACCTTTGATATCCAGAGAGTTTTGGAGATATTTCACAAATGTTCATGCAAGTTACAATTAGATAAACATTACTGTAATGCTTTTGCAACAGGAGAAATGGAAGTAGAAATATGTACAGCAACATAGAAACAGAGCAACTTCAGAGAAAATTGAGTAACACACTAATATTGCACCAAGGTGAAATTCGTTCATTCCAAGGACAACTGAACTGAAAGCCTGGATAACTCCATCCCTTTCTTTAAGCACTAAATAAAACTCTCCACATCGTCTTCGAATGGGATGTTTTTGTTAAAGCTATAGAAGACTTTGCATGGAAATGGGAGATGCTAATCCTGTAAAATTTGTCAAAGTCAAACTGGAGGCAAAGACCTGAAAAAGTAACAGCAACTATTTAAAACCTAGAAAACAACCATAACAAGCTGAAATTCAATAGATTTCTAATTGCAGCTGAATGCTGGGCAGTGAAGAAGATAAAGTGGACAGGGAGCTAGTTGAGATGCACCATACAGAGCAGTGGACCTGAGAAAAAGGCAGAGCAGGGAGTGAAGTGTTTTCATTCAGTATGTGGGTAACTTAAATGTTAAATTCATAAGGCTAAAGTCAGGCAATGTCCCCAGTTCAAGACAGACTTCTCTGTTGCTCCTTCCTGACCCACAGGTCAAACAAGAGTAATAATTTGATGAGATGTTGCGTGTAAAAGTGTGCAGCAATGGCGGGATATTACTCCCTTACCCTATTTCTCCTATGTCACCTTGAGCTGGAGGAGGTTCTGGGATGGCTAAGTGACTGGTGACTGAGAAAGCAAAAAGGCATAAAACAGAGTGCTTCCATAGAGGGGTGGGAATGTTTGGGCTTTCCCCTCCCTTTCATCAGAAGGATATTAAATTTTTGGTCATATTTTCTTTTCTTTTATAAATGAAGCAATAAATTCTGAATCCATGAAAATTGCTCCCAGATTCTCCCAGCATCTGCGTGTAACAAGCCAACTGCAGAATCAGAGACCAAGCAAATAAAGCAGCCCTAGGATGAGGACTGTGCAACTGTAACAGCTTAAGCCTCCTTACACTCAGTGATCATTCCTGATGTTGGTTAAGGAATGGGTTTTCTTTAAGCAATCTGAACTGTAGCAGTTCTGGATTCCTAGAAATCTTTTCTGAAATTTCCTAGGACCGCCAAGTATGAACTATGAACTGGCATCAGATAAAACTCCTCAAGCTAGCCACAGACCATATGGGGTTGTTTTTTTGCTATGCACATCAAATTTGAGGGAAAAGATGAGCTTGGGATGTATACAGGCATAGGGAGTTTTACCCCAACTTTCCAAAGAAAAAAGAATTAAAAACCATTCTCCTCACTGCTTCTGGAGCAATATGAACAGTGCTGGGGGCTGGTATAAATCAAAGATCAACCTCCACTACATGCATATTTTACAGCCCACTAAGTAGGGCCTTATTAAGAAATTAATGCCGCTGTACATCTCCTCTCCCTTTTCTGTCTTCCAGCAACAGTGACACACATGGGAAACATAATTTACAGACACTAAAAACAGCGATGTGTCTGCACACTGAAATGCCAACTTTTATAGGCTGTAAAAACAGTTACTGCTCTTCTATGGAATTATAAGATTTGGGACCCCTTGAATCTGAGAAAGAATAGCGTCTTAAAGCTAAATAATGAAAATAGCGCAGAGAAAGGATAAGTCTTCTCATTAACAGTCAGAATTTTTATAAGGTCTAAAAAGACAAAAGTTCTTGCAAAAGCAGTCGCTACCAATTACAGCCTGATAAACCACTCAGGAAGTGGGATGTCTCTGGCCACGCAATGCCCACAGCGGGAAGGGAACACCCTTTCCAGCTGCACCTGCGTCTGATGAGCGGCTAGCCTCAGCCCCATGGCTACTCTTTGCAAAGCAGGAAGCCACAAAGCAGTCATTTGGACCAGCCACTGATTTTGCATCATGTTAAGGTTTTAAAGCATGCAGAGTGCTATTATTTGGTGTGGGACAGAAAATAAAGAGATGCTGGTGGTCCTGGGTAGAGGAAGGTATCAGACTGAAGCAAGCCAGGTGATCAGGATGGTGGGGTCAATTTTATTTGGAAGGAAATAGTAGAACACAAGCATACAGTATGAAGAATATCATCAACATCTACCCAAAAAAGGACCACGAGAGTACCTCTGTGGGCAAGACCAGCACAAAACGAATCTTGCCAACACTCAAAGTTGCGTTGTATTTATTGATTGAGACAAAGACAGGGTATATTCAGCTACTGAAGATCTGTGTCAAGGCATTGTGTGCACAGCTCCAGCCGTCTCCAAAGGGACCGGATCAGCAGAAGCAAACTGCATCCCCACTACTTAAAATGAAAGGAGTAACACAGACAAAACAAAGCAGAAGCTGAATTAGCTATCTTTCTTCATGATTTAAGCAAGAATGATAGAAATGCTTTTAGCTGCTTAGAAAAGGTGGCAGTTACAAGTATGCCAGTCCCACAGCAGGGTTTAGTTGCCTTTGAGTAGATAACATGTTTGAAAAAAAGGCTAGTAGGGGAATAGGATAGTAGGGAAATGTGGAATCTGCCAAAACTGTGTTTGGAGGAAAATCCTCTAATAAGGCTAAATTTCACAAGATATTGAGAGAGTCATCATCACTCATTAGCTACAAAGAGACCTATGAATATTAAACTGACTATACAGCACATTTCACACATCTCAAAATAATGTTCCCAGTCCATATGTTTTCCAGCCTATGGATGCCTGCATCTCCAGTGCTAGCCAATTATTTGACAAAATATTGAAAAATGCCCTTCCACTTTTGATTTTGACAATTTTGTTTATGTTTACCACTGGAGCACAGAACTTTGCACAGAATTTACTTACGGGGTTTGTAGAAATTTTCCAAGGAGTAGCTGGTAATTATAATTGCAATAATTAGTTTAGATCAAGTACTTCTCAACGGTATTTGCTTCTTTAAATGGGAAATTGAAGATCTATCATAGCGGACTAGCTGCAAATTCCTCCTTTAAATGTTTAATATTTCCAAAAGATTGCATCACTGTTCTTTGTGAACCTTCAAGTTCACAACCCACTGAACTTTCAAGTCTTGGGTAAAATTGACTTGTCCTATTTTGTATTGTAAGTTCATTTCATATATCTTTGTCAGTGTTAAAAACATGATCTTTTCTCACGTTCAGCAAGTAAATGTAAGTCAAAGCACAGCTTCTCCACTGAGTACCTTTTCTGCTTCAGATCACTGTGTATACAAAGCAAAGGAAAAGAATGAAGCGCGGAGAGCTTCCTTGTGGAGACTGTCTCTGTCTCTGACTGAGGAAATATGTTTATTTATCCTTCAGGAGATTTCACAATCTGGTGATACTTTTGAATGCGAAAATGCTCTCAGATATTCATGTAGCAACAAAGATCAGGCTGAGTGTTTTTTATTCTATGTCAGACTGGGAGACTGTGACCGTTTCACATGACCCATGTCTCAGTTTGAGACTGGGTTACTGGTCTGCACCCTGAATTAGCCTAGCTATTAAATCAGCTAGGAAACTGTAGTTTGTATACAACGGAAAGACTCTTTTTTTCATGGAATGCATCATCTATTGCGGGTTGGCTCTCTGGACTCTTTCACCCTATGAGAGCGACAAAACACTTACAGATTTGGCTTGATGTTTATTTGAAGAGCAGAAAATCCATTCTAGACACTTTGGGAATCCCCAAATGTGTATCACAATTTGGATCTGAAATTTTTTGCAGATTCAATGCAATTGAGGTCCTTTAACTGTGTTGTTAAAACATTAATTTACATTATGGACTGAAGTTGCTTCAGAAACCATACTCCCTGAGGCCAGTTAGAGTGACTGACCAAAACATTAGCAATAAACTAGACCTTTACTGTTTGGGAAAATCTCACCCTGTTTTCTTTTTGTCTTGTTCCTCTGTCTGCTTTTAAAAAGTAGTCTTACTTTTAGCACCACAGTTCTTTGGGTTTTCCACGGAGCAATCTGCTGATAGGATGAAGTTTCCTGTAAAGAGACAATCTCAGTCCTTAGTTTAAGAACAATCATGTTCCCAAACACTGGAAAAAATTCTTGGGCCACCAGTAATTTGTCAGAGGTGAGATACAGCCAGCTGAAGTTTTTGTTAAAATCCCACCAAACACTCCTCATCAAACAGCTGCAGTGTGGCAGGAACACAAAGAGACAAAACCTGTGATGTGGCAGCTACCGCTCCTCATCATGGAGCATGTCCAAGGCACCAGCCCCAGGGCAACTCTGGGACAGCCACACTCTTCTTTTCGCCATATAAGATTTATTTTAAAAGTCTGAGAAAAAGGGAGAGAGAAAAAAAATAATTCTGTAGCCTAGTATATAGGATGCTCTCCCTGAGCAAAGACGTCCTGGCTGCTTGTGAATGACCATGACTACTGGACATAAAATCGTTGGGTTTTAAACTCATTTGGGTCTTCTGACTCTCATACATGACAGAAATGTTACTTGCTAGGGCTGACAAATTCAGGCGTTAAAGGAAGTACAAACTCCTGGCTCAGGGGAGAGAAATGCAGAGAGAGATGTCAGTGTCAAGGAAAATCCCACCCCCCTTCCACCACTGTGATGCCACACAGCTGTATGTTGCACAGCTGACAGGCTTTGTGACTAAGGCTGGTTTAATCTTGCAACTACCTGGTATGTTTGGCAGCAACTATATTACAAGTAGATGCTATTAGAATTATGTAAGCCACTAGCAGCAACGCCTGTGGGGGTGCGTAGACACATAAACAAGCATGTGAAAGGAAATTGGGGGAAAAAAAAACCCAACTCAACCAACAAGAGTTTCATTTTCACATTCTTCCTCTCTCTTTGCATGAACAGTAGATAACACCATTTTCCACAATGGCATAGCGGTGGCTTTCCACTCAGAGAGTCACACGTAGGGCTACTCTCAGATAGCAGAGAAGCTGCCATAGTGATAGTGGAGATTCCTGTGTAATTGCGCTGTTTCTGACACCGGGCATATGGCAACCGAATCCCGCTTCCCTTCCGCCCTGAGACAAGGCAGGGGCACAGTTAGTACCTACATGGTGGCACAATGGCACGATGAAGACTGCCTTCTACCAGGTCAACCCCAGTAAGGGCAGATTGCAAGTACCAAACAGAGGCATGAATTTATACCTTGAAGTATGTTTTGTGAAGCTCCAACCTACTGAATCAGGTATTAATTAGTAGTGGCATTTTATCTGCACGCCAGGAGCCCAGCTCAAGACTTCTTTTAACATTAAATCCATTAATCCATCTATTAATCTATCCCTTTTATTTGCCAGGCTGGCTCCTGAGCAGGGGAACGAGCACCTCAAAAACTCTAAACCAGAACATAAGAGCAAAGGAGGCACTCAACATATGGGAATCCAAAGCAGGACTCTATTTTATGGAGTACCAATGTTGAAGTAAAACTCTTTGATCCCTTACTTGCACAGCACGTGAGCTGCCATGGACTCAGCAGACAGCAGATGCACTTACTAATTACTACTAATTGCTGCTGTCTAGACATCATGTGAAGACTAAACTACCAGCCTTGTTTACAAAACAGCAAATACCTACCTACTCTTCTGGTATTATTCTGGATCACTGTGTGCTAAGTCACCAGTGCTGAGTTTACATGCAACAATGCCAGCAAAAATAACGGTTTGCATTATTTTTGCAGTAATCTGGAAAACTGCATAAAGTGAAGAGAACTGGAGAGTCAAGCCCTCTGTTGCTAACAACATTAATTTTCCTTCATCAAATCCTTACTGGGTTTTTATTAGTTGGTACTACAGGAGCAGGTAGTTTTCTGCATTAAACTAAGTCAAATGCCTACAAATGAGAAATGCTCAAAAAGAAGGCTTCCAGCATATGAAAACCTCACAGACATTTTTGTGGCACAAAACATTTTACTCAGCCTCTTTAAAAAGTGGATAATTCAGTTTTGTTTGGTTTCTCTTAAACCAATACCAGTTTAAATAGAAAATGTTAGTACCTGTCACCCTATTGTAAAAATTCTCCTTGTGATTGCTTTCACAAAATAAAAAATACAACACGGAATTTCACAAAGTTGAAAAAGTTTTGTCATGCCTTTCTGGAAAGAGTTTGTGATTGTTCTGAAGTCATGAGATTGTAGCCATTCAGCCTCTATTCATTTTTCCTACAGAAACTACCATACAGATGAAAGCATTAAGAAGCATCAATGTCAGTTTATACATGGTGTACATGTAGTGCCTACAATCTTACCTCCACTGTGAGTTAGTGCATATAGCGTTGTTCTGCCTCATGGTGTTTTCTCCCTTTTTAGCTGTCATGAAAACTAAATGCAGTATTTCATGCATCAGATGGACCATGTTTTAAAACATCTATTAATGGCACCTGCACAGGAGTTTCCTACCTGCATCACACTGGTCTTGCACAAGAAAACCTTCCAAATGAGGCTGCATGACAGAGAATGGTTAAACTGCATAATGGAAATAGCAAATGAAAACAGAATAATGTGGTGGTACTTGGAAACAAAAGAAGTAGAAAAGAGTTTTTGGAACAGTAAAAAAAGTTTGACAAGAGGAGGCAAGTTAATGTATTGTTCTTTACATGGAAGTACATTTTTCTTCCCTAAATGGGAGAAAAGCTGTCATCAAGAAATGGTACCAGATGCCAAAGTGATCCTGAATTTAAACTTGTATTATTGAAACCAAGGTCTTTCTTAAAGTGTTAGACTGTTGATGTTTCCATTTCTGTAGACTGTGCACAAGCCTTAGATAAGGGCTAACAAGGAGATACTGAGGTCTGGAGAATGGTACGTAATATTACTGTCTGAACGCAGCTGTGAACGGACGTATCTGACCCAAGGCTGAAATTATGTGAGTCAGCATAGATTGAGGCAACCCATGTCCGGCAACCAGCCAGGCAAGCACAGATAAACCCTGCTTTGGGAAACTGTGCAAGCTGAGCTGTGAGGTTTCAGGTAGCTTCTTTTCAAATCACCCGGAGAACCAGGAGAAGTAGCAAAGTGGTATAACCAGTGACAGGCTCCCCTGTCAGTACCCCTCAGCCAGAATGCCCTCATTGCGTGGCCTGTCTATGTCAGTCTTACCTTGCCACAGCACAGCTGGCAGCCCTTGGCTTGGGCCACGGCCGGAGGCAGGATCTGTGCCCCAGACTGGCACACAGCATCTGCATGCAAACACACACCCTGCGGAGAGGGGAAGAGGAGGTGTCCAGGGCGTCAGTTCCCTATACGTGCTTTCCCTCCTTACTGTCCTACATTCAATACTCTTTTTTCCCTCCTTCTTAGCTGCAGTACAATTACTGTGAAACAATATTGTTACTTCTTTTAACTT
Organism: Burhinus oedicnemus; assembly: GCA_008921705.1. Taxonomy (NCBI): domain Eukaryota; kingdom Metazoa; phylum Chordata; class Aves; order Charadriiformes; family Burhinidae; genus Burhinus; species Burhinus oedicnemus. Next base: position 2,959,122 of record VFFE01008422.1, on the reverse strand, counting down.
CCCTAACTAGCTCAGCATTTGGAGGTTTGGAAATATTTGAGTTAGAAAGAAAAACTGGTGAAAGGACAAGGGATTTTTAGACCAAAAAAACCCCTTCTATTTACAAGAATAAACAAATTCTTGATTTCCAGGGCACACAGGGGACCCAACATCCAGGAACGGCTTTCCAGCTGATGGCTTCCTGCCTCCTTCAGAGAAATCTGACCCAAATGTCCTTCATCAAGCCTTTATTTAGTGCCAAACTGGTGTTTTTTCCAGGAGTTTTGAAAAATTTTTCTCTATCTTTGAAACTCTGCGCCTTTCTCACTTCTATCCCTCTCTCTTCTTCAAAATGCCTTGTCAAATCTCTTCTGCCCAGACCACCTGAATTGGTGAACTACTTCCTATTCACCATTTATTTTGGCTGGAATTACATATTTTTTTCTCTCTTACAGCTCTCTGAAATGCAGTACATAAAAAGAAACTTAGAACTTCCAAATAAATTCAACCTACTCCGTCATTCTCAAGACCCTTTTACTTCAGACTAAAGTGCATTTTCTCTTCCATTTCCAAACCTTAGTCCATGTTCCCTTAAAAACAACCAAAATAAAAAAATAATAATAAAAAAAAAAACACAACAAAAAAACCCCACCACGGGTTGATGTTCAAGTTCACACAGTCCCTCTGTCCACAGCTGGCCTCTCTCCAGCCCTCACAAGTCCCAAGACACATCTTACTTATTCTTTTTGCTAATGTTTCCACTGATGCCAGGTGGCTGTTCCCTTCTCCTACGTGTCTCCTTGGGAGAACTGGGCTTTCCAATACAGAATTATGTCCCCCCAAAGCAGAAACATTCCTCAGCAGGAATCATAAGGAACAATAAATCAGAGAAAAAAACAGGTCACAAGCCGTACTCAGGGTCTGAAAGGGTGGAGAATAACTCTTTATGAAGGACAGAAAAACAGCATCGCACCAACTGTGTTTGGTCAGTTATATAATACTTGGTAATTTTCTTGTGAATAAAGGTTTTATTGTGTTTCAGTAAAACTCTATATTCTGTCATGTATTTCTTCAAGGCCATTAATTGCTCTATAAATCTTGAGGTATCCTGATAGACCTAGAGGCTGAAGAAACTCTGGGTGTTTACTAACACAAACATAGGAGGCAGATGAGGTTCCAAGGTATTTGAGAGCATAAAATAAAACATACTGGAAGACTGTGAAGAAACTTCCTAAAGTACACAAGGCTAGTAGACCAGAAGTTGTATGGGTCTTCTGCCTCTGTGTTAGCACTATGAAAAAACTTCCCTTGACCTCAGGTATTGTCCCTTGCTTGCTGTAGAAGGGAGAGCGTACTGAGCTTTCAGAAAGGCTTTATGTGGGAGAACTAATAGTAAACCCAAATTTGCTCTGCAGGAGGAAAGCAGAGAGCAGTGCTGATGGGAAGTCCTAAAGACTGGCAAGCAAGCACTTCTCTTGAAGTCAGAGTCAACCACAAGAAGACTTGCTGAAGCCGAATTGCCAGTCAAATTTGAGATGATTTTTTGTGACCTTCTTGGCTGAAACTGTCCCCAGTCGCAGCTCAGTGCTATGGAATCCACAAACCTGAGGTTGCAGCAGCCATCACAAGTCAAGGTAGCCACTGGCAGAGCACAGAGGGTGGTTGTGTTTGCCATGGCACCCCTTGCTGCTCCCTGCTGTGCCCAAACTACTGCCATAATTCACAAGTGTGTCAGGGCAGAGATGGTTTCCATTACAACCATGTCATTTGGAGTTCAGCTTTGTAAGCAGTTCAAGCAGCACCAGTGATGACACTGAGGATAGTCAGCTCAGATGATTTCACTGAGAAATTCCCCAGCACCTTTCCTCAAATCCCATGGAAAGTAAGGTCCATTATGCTAGCCCTTTGATTTCTAGTTTAATGCAAAAGAGAATGCCAGTATCTTTGTAAGGAGTAGCTGAAGCATATCTTGCTAGTGGCTATGTTCAACTAGTTCAGCCAATAACATGCTCAAAGCAGAAAATACTGGGTGCTGAAAAGGCTGGGGCTCTGCTGCCAACTTTTTTGTTGGACATGCCCAGGGCTCACTGCTGCAGTAGCAGAGGACCCACTCTCTCCTCACTGAGACTACATCCCAAGGGGCTATCAGCTCTTCATATCTCTGCTTGGTCTCAACACACAGTAGAGGTCTGCAGAGGTCTCTGTCACTCTTCACTGCCTGTCTTGTGAAATTACACTCTTATTTTGGGAACCGCTCCCAAGGACGCCCCAAGCATACAACTATCTGTTAAGGTACTTAATCATCAACAGAAACTTTTTGGTCTAATTAATTAATGAGAGCTGAACCTACACTTTCAATACTTTATTGACATATCTACATTATAGCTTGGTTCCTGCTGGAAAAACACATTTTGCAGTCCTGTGCCATCTTCTTCTACAGTCCCAAAAATGAACAGACATTTTGCCCTGCTGCAGCTTTTAATCACAATTCTAGTCTCATCCAAAGGACACAAGGTCAACAAGCTGTCCTGTTTATTACACTGATATGCAGCTCCAGGCCATGCCTACAGCACGTGCTCACAGCTGGTGTGAGCAGCAGCAAGCCAGGCTGTTGCATGACGTGTGGGACACAGCATGAAGCTTTACTCCTGGCTTGCTTCATCTTGGGTGATCAAACCTCGGGCATTTCAATGCAAGACTCCATCCCCGGGGCACCGGGGGGCAGCATGACGTGCTCCTCGCACCCAGGCAGTGCAGGATGCTCGCCCCTCTCCTCTGGGGACTGCGGGCAGTATCTGCTCTAAGGATGGACCTGACTCCTGGGACCATCAGATGTTAGTGTTTATGGAGGAAAATTTTTTTGGCAGAAAGAGCTTCCAAGGGACCACAGCTAATGTTTAAGCAGCTACTTTTACCCAGGGAAAGCTGAAGTGCTTTACACTCTAAATAAGAGGAGAGCAGGCTGGCACCACAACAATGTGTAGGCAGGATGCAATTAGTGCGTGATTCCCATCTCCAGCCCACCCTCCTGGTGCAGCTCTCCTGGGACAAGGAAGGGACTGCTTTTTTACAGAAACACGGGCTGCCCAGCGGTGGGCCAATCTTACCTGCCACTTGAGCTACTGTAGAGGGGAGGAGGGAGCCACCAAACAGACAGGTACAGCTCTTGCCCCAGGGAGCCTGTTGACCCTAGTTCAGCACAGACCAGGGAGGAATACTGTGAGGTGAAACGAAGGTCTCCCTGCCGCCACGGATGTTTTGAACAAATGGCTCCTGAGTTGCACAGATAGAACCGAGGGCGCACAAATCCACTATATCCCAGATGCTCACTGCAAGAGGGTGCATCAGTGGGAAATATCCTTCTTTCTTATTTTTATTGTGGCCCCTGTGAGCTGCTCTGGACAGCCATGCAAAATGCAGAGTTTATACAGTCCAGGGAGCACAGTGAGGAGCGGAGCACACGCCCACAAAATGATATAGTCATGGGTGCTGTTCCCACTATGATGTTAGCCAGCTGGCCTAGATGTAGACTAGTGTAGATACACAGATTCAGAGAAAGCTGTAAATCAGGATGTGCTATAGCTAACCCCAGACATACAGAAATCATGAGTCATGCCCAGAATAACCCAGAGATTAGCTTTAAAATTTGTGGTTTTCGGGAAGCGTAATGAATGTTGTGCTGCTTTTATTTTCCTGCCATTCTTTAGTATTTCACATGCACTTTGATTGGATACCTGGTAACCACACGAGTTAAAACTGTGATTTTTTTAAAAGCTAGATTTGGAAAGACCCTGTAATAACCTGACTGACAGGGCTAAGACTTTCACCAAAAAGTCGGCATTAACAGTGGGAACTTCGGTACACTTGCAAAGGCTGGTACCATTGAAATGCCCCCAGCCTCACCCTTAACGGAGACTATGAGAGGAACAGCCTCCCTGAGGTCGTGTCAGGGTACATGTCCGTGGAGAAGTCACTATGTTACAGTTATCTCCCTGCAGCATAGCAACTTCTAATACGTCAACAACTTGAAAACAACCTTTCTGCTTCAGACAGCCCTTACCCCTTTATCTTAAAATAGGGCTGGGTGTTCCTGTGTTCCTGGCTTTTTAGGAAACACCAGCCTGGACTTTTTAACCTCCCTGTCCCAAGTCTCCTGATAGTTTAAGTGACATAAATAAGCCACATGCTTTTAACTCATGGCTCCAACTTCTTGGGTTTTGTCAGCACTATAGCTAAGCCTGGCTGAGAAAGCCGAGACTTAAATAAATATCCATATATTTACTAAGCTGCTGCTCCACTGATGAAATCTGAATACAAGGAAAACTCGGACAACCTTTGAACTATTGTGGCACCGCTACAGTGAAATGAGATACAGCAGCTGATTTGCCTGGGGCAGCCATAAAAAAAGTGGCATCCCAGCCATTTGTGGTTCAGTGTAATGGGGCTTTGGGTTTAGCCACTCCAGCCAAACCAGTCTCTTTCTAAATTTCCCATGTTTTTGTATTTAAACAAAGTCCAACTCTCCCAGGCTCTGTGAGGAGCAGCAAACCCGGTGGTCCGCATTTTCTGTTTTCTTTTAAAAGCTGGGACATACTGCTGTACTTCCCCCACCACCACCACCTATGCTTTCCCTCTACTTTGCAGTCCTGGCTACCTCAGCTGTTGATCCCAGGGAAACTTCCTCTGTTAATACTCCCAGGAACAGAAGACATTTGTAGCCAAACTGGTAGTAATCCTGTGGTTGCATGCATGTTTGTAAAGTTTGTTTTGTATAGATTTAATCTGAGGCAAAGCGACTGGATGGAAGTTTCTGCTGCTTCAGGCCATGCATAGATGCTTTGTCTGAGGTCTCCTTATCTTTGTCTGTGAATCCTGGCTCACGTGTCTTTCTGTTCTGAATCAATGTGATATTCACAAGTTGAATAATCAAAAGAAGAAGAAACGTTTAATTATTTTTCAAACTTTTTAAACTTTCAGGCTCTGTAAACCATTGGGGACGGGGGGGGGGGGGAAGCTTATGTGGGACTAAAAGAGAAAGGAGCTTGTTCTCTCACTCCCTCCTCCTTCTCTCCCCACCAGCTTGCCCCGGAGGAGAGGACCTCTCCATCCACATCTGGCAGAGAGAGAGACATGCTGAAAGGAACCAATAGCCAGATCCAAAGCTTGTTTATTTTACAGAAGCTGCTGAGCTGAGGTTGGGAGGCACTTCTAGCAAAGAAAAAGCAGGGAGGCGCATCACAGAGTGGTGGGAAGTTGACAGCAGCCACAGCCAGAAACCTGGGCCATCAGTGGATGCGCAGGTGTGCCCCAGGTTAGCAGTTCCCCTCTCTGGGGAAGAGCTCCTTGCCTTGAGGCCCACAGGCTAAAGCCTAAAAGAAAAAAACCCAAACAAACAAAAAGAAAACCCAAATAGGAGTCTTCAGAGATCTGAAAAGAGAAAGAGACTTGGTGCTACAGGGAGTTTTGTGGAAGAGGTGGAATAGTTGGACAAACAAAGATGCTGCTAAAGCATCTGAGCAGGGCAGCTGAGCAGGGAGACTAGCGGCATGTTGGGCAGTGCATGGGGAGGTGCGTGGGGCAGGCCTCACGTCCTGGCCACCGGCACTGTGCACTGTGCAGGGACTGCTCCTCTGGATGCAGCCAGGCTGACGCTTCAGCAAGAACCAGAGAGGAGAGCAGGACTAGGAACAGCTACAGCTGTTCTTTGGGTGAGGAATAATCCAGTGTAGCTGTATTCACTCCTTTCTCTTCCTGCTGCTTTGGCCTCATAGTTTTTAGTAAAATACTGTTTGGCAAAGCAATTGATCTTCTTTGTAAATGGGGAAAATAAACTAACTAGGCAGCACGTAGTTTAGTTTAATTTTTCAGTAGTTCTGTTTAATTTTCCTAAATATGTAGGTGAGAGCTTGAACTAGTCTTTTATTAGTGATCCCTCAATTTTGATGCTGGCCCTTGGAAACCTGGCAGTCGAATTGGGACACAGGGTTATTATGTCTGTGAAGATGCAGCTAGTGTCCGTGACCTGCGAACAAACAGAGTTTCCAGCTGAGCACTGCTTGGTTAGCATGTTGTTCTCCATTTGTATACTTTGTGATATGTGGTGATGCAGCACGCCGGTACTTCAAGAAACTTTCCCCAGAGCAGTTAGCACATTAGCAGCTTGGGTTTTTTCCCCTTACATCTTTTTCTTGCCAATTTAAGTAAAGCTTTCAGTTCTGTAAGTCTTCCACTGCCAGCATACAATATCTATTTAAGGGAGTTCTGCTGCTTCCCGATGTGCTGTGAGCAAAAGGAAGCTAGCAACTTCTCATTTTGTTCAGGGTCCACTCAATTTCCTCTCATCTTTAATTTGATGCATTACAATGGTGCTTTCCATTGCTGCAGTTGTTAGGCTGTTTTAACCTCTCACGCAGCAGCACCACTTTTGTGTAAATGTCCATCTGTATGTTCCCCCTAGAAATGAGAAAATTTAGATGGCACGGCATGTCACCCATTGAAAAGAGAGTAAGATCACGGTAAATTTCAGACATATAGCCCATCCAACTTTATTCCTCTTTCTTGTGTAATATTCTCTGTATTTCCATAGATTTCTCCTTTTGCCTGTGAACTACATCCAGCTCTTCTGCAACAGTGTAATTCCTTTGACCTCAGCCTTATTGTAAAATGGAGTCCGATTTCGTGTTGCATGGTTTTCACTGGAAAAAAAAAAAAAAAAGCCAATAACATGCATTTAAGTATCTCTCTCAGTTTATCTCTCCTTATAGGTCATTACATACTCATTACAATACCTGGGCATTTATATTAGCTGTAGATCTATAGGAAATTCTAGTTATACATGTATTTTAGGTCTTTCTGGGCTATCCCACAGCTGAGGAGTAATGCATAACATAGTTCACTGTTCCTGGCAGGCCTTTGCCTACAAGCTGTTCAAGACCGCTTGCATTTATCAGCAACACTGAAGCTGAGCTCTCAAAGACCTATTTTTCTATGAGATGGAAAAAAAACAAACAAAAACTTGTTCAGCAGCCTTTCAGGTCAAAGTCTGGGCCCCTTTTTTTCCTAGTGCAGTGGCATCCTTAGTTTGCTTGGAGTCTTTGGGCATTACTGCAACATAAACATTAAGTAATGATAAGAATACAATAGGAGAATAAAAAAACAACTACACATAGTAAGTTCTTCCCTCCACAACAAAGGCAGTTAATATCCTTGAAACGCTGTGGGAAAGACATTTTCCCACTGAAAGATTCCACAGGAAATAAGAAAAATAATCAACATTTTGATACGATTGTCTAATTGGACGGTTTCTCTTTGTGTGGGAATTTAATGAGTATTAAAAGCGTTACAGTTTGTTAGCGTGCAACAGATGAAACCAAAGACCTTGGTGACCAACCTCAGAGCAAATACTTGCAAATGTTAAGGCAGAAAATGAGGTGTTACTTAAATTAAGGCACTCTAAAAAGCCTCCCTAAACCACTCAACTTTCCAAACCCACGGACTGAGGATTAGCTTGAATTAATTATAAACTTCTCCATTATTTTTCTTTACTTCCTTGTGATGGATTTCTGGGAAGACTAAGGGGTCTCACATCCATTCCCATTAACTCCAGACCCTACTTGCCTCTGTGTACGCTGGCAATCAGACGCAATATTGCAGATTTGCTCTCAGTCCATGAGAGCTCAGGAGAGCAGGCGGGAAGAGCAGTGCCTAATTTCCAGAGCCGTGGGAGTCCTTGGGCTTTGGCCACTCTTCCCAGTGTCCTGCTGCAGGTCAGGGTGCTCCTGGCTGACACTAGTCACCCAAAGACACTTGTAGTATACAGATCTCTTCATGACCAACTCCAGTGCTGCTCAGTGGAGGAATGCTGTGTTTCTTTTTATGCTTAAAAAATACATATGAGCACTGGGAAGCAGGCAGGTGGTCCCGGCGTCCAGTTTAAAAGATGGGGATGGATCGATAACAGTATTTATCGCTTAGAAACCAGCATTAACACAAACCTCAGACACAGTAAAAAATAATAGATGTACTTACACAATCAAAATACAGACAACAGTTACAAAAGCTTTAAAGGTCAGTAAAAAGAAATCAAAACGTAATTACGTCTATCTATCCTTCAGATCAACTGCAGGAGACTTCAACCGTCTGCCTCTTAAGGCATTTACCTGACCATAGTGCTTTTTTTATGGACGTTCTTGTCCTCTGAGCCTGTAAAGAGGCGAATCAGATACAGGGAATATTTAACTGTTATGCAAACTGCCCTGATGTTGCATTTCTCTTTAAATCTGTCCTTCCTATCCCTCAATGATCTGTAGAAACATAATTCTGTCTAGGTGTTAATTTTAAACTTTTGCTTCTGGCTAAACACCCCTCATCTTTCTCTAGCTGTAAGATTTATTCAAATACCCCAGGCACAGCTGCCCAAAGCCATCTCCTGCCCAAATGAGCACCTTCTGTTTCACGGGGAAACTGATCCAAAGCACAATTCAGTTCTCAGTGATTGCATTAAAAATAACTCCTTTTTCCACCACCTTCTTTTTTACCTAAATGATTTCCACAGTGGGCTTAACCCCTGCAGCCACTCAAATGTGTGCACTGGTGTGGCTGCTGGGCCACGCTTGGAGGGAGGGAGCAGCCAAGGACCAGCACGGAGGGGGCAGCAAATGGGAGTTGCTCAATCCAGCCCCACAGCCTGGAGAAAAGTCCATGGGTGTGTGGCCTCTGCATGCAAATGCTTGAAATATCACTGCTCCCACAGGCCCCCCTACGCTCCATGAGCGTAGCACAAGGAGCAAGATTTGCAAATCACTGAGAGCAGAACGGCAGCGCTCTGATGCTCTGAGCTAGCTTCTGCACATCCCCTGCTCTGTGCCACAAGGGCACTGGGACATTGTATTTTTCCCCAGCAGAGACCCCAACACCATGGATGCTGTGCCTGGAGCTCAGTCCTGCAGTGAAACCTGTTTGTGGCCTCTCCACTGACATAGTATGATGGGTTTGCATTTATTCATCAAAAATATTGACACTCAAGGCAAGACATTGCTGGAAATAGTTTTGATTAAAGGTAGGGGCTACCTTTAGCCAAGTCATTTATCAATTTAGAGTCCCACCGTTTCAGCAAGAGTTTTTACTAACAGAATGAACCTGCAGCCATTACTGAAGACAAAAACCGGGTCCCAAGAACCTGAGCCAAATATGTCAACAGCAGTACAGTTACAAGTTCCTATATATGTATCATAATGTATATTGATGACTATGTGCAAAATACTTAGCAGAAAAACTGCAATAATGAAAGCAAAGACAGATGGACGTATGGATGGATGCAAGCCTGGGGTCAGTAGAATTTGGTGAGCTGTTCCCTGACCCTTCTCGTGCAACAGGGTACTCACACTTACACAGAAATGTTATGGCAATTATTGCCTTGGCTTGGATGCACATGGATTTTCATGATTGACTTACTTCACTGTCACCCAGTTACAACTTCAGTAAAGCAATGAAGCCAAAGAACCGCATTTCAAAAATAAGCATAAGCAGTGTCGCAAACTAAAACCTCAGAAAACATATCCAGAAAGGATGTAGTAAACATCTGTCAGTCTGCATCCTTTTAAAAAAATACCCAGGGGAAGTACATTTCATTACTGACCGTGCATATTTACCACAGGCTTAACCTTTTCATTGAATAATTGAGTATCCTTCATATTCCGAACCAGATGAATGGTTTGGAAGAGTTGCTAGGGAGATTAGACTGCTTGTAAATAATCCTGGCATCCATCTGTTCTGTTCTCCTCTCTAGAAAAAAAGTCCATCAATGAAGGAAGATCACTCCAGAGGGACCAGTTTCAGAGCAGCAGTTTATGTAGCCACAGTTGTTCAGGAGATGTCGAATCACTCAAGGAAAAAACTAATGACTGAGAGATATGCCGTATATTTATTTCAGAAGATTTTGGAGCAACCTAGCAGTCTTTTCTCACTTCAAATGTGACTCACACTGCATGAAAAAAAAAGGAAAAACCATTAAAATCAATAATTAAGCATTATTGCATGAATGCTATTACCTACAAGAAAGGATTACGGTTGTTTGGATTTCTATTAAACTTAATACTACCTGAAAACTTCCTATCTGTACAAAGCATTATTTTTTGTCAACTACAACATTCTCATAATATACTTTACCCAAAATTATGTGTGTATACTCTCCAGCTTGACACAATTTTAATGTCATTTGTCTTTGAAAACTGAATGAGGTCATATGGCAAAAGGACAGAGGTACAGACTATTGGATGTTTGTAAATCTCAAGAGGGTAGTTGTGTCCCTCCAACCCTATTTGGTTTGCAAACAGTCTATTTTTGAAAATCTTCTGCTCTACTGCCAGATGACGTGGTCATTAATGAGAGGCAGGAGAGTCAGCCATTGCCCAGCACCTAAATTATACTTTGCATTTTGTATATTTTAGGTTACGGTTTTCAATAGCTTGGAGAAACACATTTTGCATGTTTTAGACCAAAGGAACAAAGTGGCATTATAACCCAGCTAGTATTTGGGCAGGTAACTGAGGTACCTAAGATCATCTGAGATTGTCCCACTATGGTTGGCAGAGAAAGAAGCCCTACAGGGAGGCTTGGTGACCAGCTTTTGGATCATGTGTATATGCATGCACATGTAGGTGTGTCTGTGTCCCTCTAACTAAATGCCTGCCCTCCCAAACCAACAACCTCAGCTAAGTGCATACAGTGGTGGGGACAAATTTGGCAGTGAGGTATCAGTGGCTTTCCTGTCACAACTACATACTTGGTAGCTGCTGAGAGTCTGAAGAAGGATGCAAACATGGTTTACAGTTCTGTATTTATTTCTCTACTAGACTAAAAAGCTAGGACCTCTTTCTATACCAAATGAACCTTCACAGCCCTGATGTATGTTTGCAAATGGCATGAGGTCAATGAGTTTTGAGAGGAGAATTTGTGCAAATGACTGTAGGCATATCGTAAGTAATCAAACCATTTACTTCAGTTTTGCTCTTAGCAGAATGGAGCACGATGAAAGACGAGCCTTGTTTCTCCAGTCAGGCATTCTGGCCCAACCTGTGTGGCACTTCTGTGCAATTATGGCCAGAAGTACAGGACTTGATTCTTTCCAAAATCAGCAGTCAAAATCTGATCGTTTGGATGCATCCGTCTGTGTTATTCCCTGTAAGCATGTAAAGAAACTAACACAAGATTGCTCGAGGAGAATTGGAAGTGGCTGGATGCTGTGCTCAACCAGTTATCCAAATTACTGCAGGTAGAAGTAGGAGCTAGATGAGATATGGTAGAAAGCTTCTAAAGCTTTTTGCTTTTACCAGATACTGCTAGCACAAGCTAGATAACTCTGCTGCATCAAGGGATATATATTACTTCCATGTCAGATAATAGTGGGCAGTTGTTAAGCAACAAGACAACTGCTATTTTACTACCTATCCATTATAGTTTCATAAAATATCACCCTCTCATACTTTCTACAAAACAAGTGGGAGAATAATAGATATTCCATGCTACTCACTTCATTCTTGTGTGTCTTTTTTTTGTATGTCTTAACGCTTTCAAAGTCTCAAAACCAGTACCACCAGGAAAGAGCAAGTGGTTTATATTGCATAACAGAAATGTTTAAGCTCAGTCGAACCTGAACCTGAAAGCAACATAACCACATCAGTGCTGGTGCTCAATGACCCTGATTAGCTTAGCAAAACAGATACATTTTTTCAGAACAAGATATTCTCCATCCAACGTAGGTGTTCTGACTTAGACTGATGTTAGGGCCAGTATTTGCATCACTCTCATATATAAGTATGTCCTAAATCCCAGAGTCATCACACCTAGCTTCAGGCACCTAACTGAGACATAATTGTTAGGAGCATATTTGCCCTAGTGTCACTGTATATCGGATGAAGAGAGACAGATACTTTTCATTACCACTTGGATATTTGGTGAATTCTAAGACACAAGGTCCTGTTTTACTGAAGTGCTTTGAAAATACTGTCCTTTCTTTCCAACTTCCCCAGTTTTGAACCTACACTCAAAATTACAAGGTTGCTATAATTTCTTACATCTGCTATATTACTCTCCACTTATCTATCAATTTAAAATATATTATGTACATTGATACAAAATAGCATGTGAAAGCTTTGGAGCATCTATATGTGCTCTATATGGTTTGGCAAACAAATTCAAGGGCAGTGCATCAAAACCAGAAAGTGTATTACATACACATTTCCTCTGTGGTGCTGCCCAGGGCCCAGCTTCCTTTTGAAGCATTTTGTTTGACCATTTTCATTTCAGGAGCAACAAAAAAAATGCCAGCTGCAGACAGTTTCACCTTTCTGAATCCCAAAGGCCAGTGGAAAAAACAGTTATACACAGGAGAGAGGAACAGTGTGCTGGACACGGATTGTGCTGAATACTTTATGCTGAAGTAATTGATGTAACTCATTTGGAGAGCAACTCCAGTACCCAATGTTTGCATGGTGTGTGAGGGATGACAGGAGAAGAGGCGGCAGCAGGGTTCATTTCAGTGGGCATTGCTACCGTGGGGTGCCTTGACTCTGACTCCAACTCCAGTGTCCTTGTGCTCACAGTCATCTCTTCAGGCTGCCATGAATTCAAAAGTCTACATGGCACTTCATCAAAACATAGATCTTAATCATGAAAAGAGAAAATAAAGGAAAAAAAAAAATTTTTTAAAAAAGCTGCCAATGGGGACTTCTGCTGAGGATTGGTTAGTTGAAGCTTGGCGCCACGTTAACAGATTCATGTGGCCCTTGGCCGGCATAGCATGAATATATGATGCAGGCATCCTGGCAGCGGGGTCTGAAAGCATTAGATGAGACAGGAATGATTTGGGAACTGCATGGCCTTGTGCTACTGCAAATGTATCCCAGAGCTAACAGTGCCCAGACACCACATCTCCACCACACCCCCAGGGCTGGGAGGCTGCAGTCGCATGTGTAGCTGCTTTAGATCACATTAATTGCAATTTTTCCCAGTGGAAATCCCAAAAGAGAAGAAAGGAAGTCTCCCAGGGGCTTCAGTTATGTGTGAGCCAGGTCAGCTTACAAAAATACAAAAGGAAATTCTTCTTGCCAGGACGCCATCGAAGGAGCCAGTGGGGTTTCCTGTTAAATATTTGCTTGCTAGTCGTGAAGCGCACTGCAACCAGTATTTATGTAACATCAGGCATTTGTATGCCTTTTCCCTACTTCTTCTGCAATCCTCTGTCACTTGAAGACATTTTGAGAGTTAGTTCAACCTGCCTGTGTCCAGAGCTGGCTCTAGCACAAAGGGTGAGCCTGTAACATCTGTGGTTCATTCCAAAATCAAATTCCTTAACTATTTATTTCAGGCTCATTCCCAGGAAGCAAGAGACTCAGATGCAATTGTATTCTGCCTGAAATTTATTATCAGTTAGCACTTCACATTGCCTTTTTAATGCCTGAGTCTAGAGCGCATTCAAATCATATTCTGCACACTCATTGCAAGAGCAAAACCTATTTCACAGAGAAATAACACAGGTATTTCGCAACATGAAAACCTGGATGTCAGAGAAACTTTAGGAAATCCATTGTACCTTCCCCTCACAGCCCCATGGCTGCTGATTGTTACCTCTTCTTATGCTTTAAGCTGTTTATAAATGATGATCAAACAACTCCTGATAACGGAAAATGAATATTCATTCTTCTTCGGACAAGATTTCTTCTTGTGCCAAGGATCACAGCAATGAGTAAAGTGGTATCACTGCGTGCCCACACAGGCCTCCCTGCTGCCTTTGGTGAGTGATAGCTGTACGCAGAATTAAAGAGAGACTAGTACAAAAAGGAGACCTTGAAAGCAAGCCTTAACACAGATTTCCTTGGCTGATTGCTTCTTGCCTACCACACCCTTTACACGAGGTCACGCTGCCAGATTTGATACCTGTTGGACTGTGTCTGAAGATACCTCTGGCTCTCCCTGCATAAGGAGGCACAGAGGGCTGGGCTGGCAGCCCCTTCAGAGCCAGCCCTGGGTATCTCCTCCCAGGGTGGCCAGGGAAGGTGCCCTGGCTGTGTTATTCCACCCCAAAAACCTCAAGATTACACTTCAGCACTTCCTCTCCACAATCCCAGTGGGAAGCAGTGGACCCAAGAAGTGAAAATCTTCCCTCTCCCACGGCAGCGTGCAGCACACCCTGTATGGGCACTGCGCCAGGCCAGCAATTGTGCTGTGCTTAATCCTAGTTATTTTTACAGCACTTCTTGTAATTGTCAAAGACACATTAGATGTTTATCCTTGACTGTGGTGGTTTGATGTTGTTTGTTCAAAAGCTGGGCTACGAGAGTTAAGGTAAATCAATTTTTTGCATCACATCGTAATGAAAACTTCTGTCACGCCACCTCAGCCAACTTGCATGCTAATACATTGGTCATTTTTTTAAATAAAACTAAAAGCCTGAGTCAACTGCCTGTGCTTTTATTTTAGACACAATAGGGACCTAACGGTCATATAGAAAAACACAAAGAGAAAATAAAATATTCCACAAATAGAAACACCTTGGCACCTTTCAACTGTTCAACACAATTTACAAAATACTTTGAGTGAATAAAACTTCAGTTTGTAAAACACCCTCAGCTACTTTTGCCCTCAGATTAAGAATTAAACAGAAACCACCCCAATTCATTGTAGACAAGCAGTAATTTAAACAAAATTTAGAGTTCAGGCTTATTTACACTTTGTTGCCTGGTCAGTCTGAGGTGTTCTGCATAAAAAGGTGTTGATATGTAAGTTTTTTATTTATTTATTTCAAAACAGTTCATGTTTTAATGCGTGTTATTAAACCACTCCAGAACTGGATTTACATAGAGGCACGTGGTAAAATAGCATGGATACCTGCCTCATCCTACCATCGGGATGTCTGCTTCATCCCTTTCCTGGTTCACTGGTTTATCCCCCCTGCCTTCCTCCCTCCACCCCTCTCACTCTCCTCTCTAAACACCCACTCACCACTTGAGTGCCAGCAGGCACCGAGACCTCTGTCCCTTGCACAGTGAAATGTTGGCAAGTTTGGGTACCTAAACTGATGTCAAGGTGGTAGCCCCGGTTTGGCCACCTTTTGCCTTTCTGCGCCCAGGGCACTTGGGCACCATGCACCTCTGAGAGGGGTCTGCAAGGCTGTCATGTTGGCCTTCGTTCTCAGAATACTCTTGTTAAGCCATTCCCCTCCTCATTCCTCAAAACGGCAGTGGTGTCAGAAATTGTAGGAAGTTGGTCTCCTCTTTCCACCTCCAAATACAGCCAGTTGTAACTCACAGTGAAGGCTGCTATCATGCCCATCTCACCTTCTCCTCTCTGATTAACCTGCCACAAGCTAAGATGGGAAGCGCTGAAAGGGAAAGGATTTAAAGGAAAGTGAAATCCAGAAGAGAGAAAGTGTCAAGATTATATATCTTGCTGACAGTTGCTGTGAGTTTGGCTTTGATCCAGTGCTGGATAACGTACACAGACACAAAGAAAGAGAACTTGCACCCAAAGCGTCCCAGAAACCGTACAGCAGTCATCTGTTTAGCCTGTCTATGCAGCACAGGATTAGCTCATTTGCCTTCTATGCCACTTTTCGAAAACTATTTTCCCTGCCATTGGGCTATATTCTTCATGGCACTATTGTCTAAGCAAAGCACTTTTTCTCCTTTATTATTAATAACATTCAGTTTGATGTAGTCTTCATTGTTTATTTCAACATCCTTGAACAAATCCTTTACATCTGTAGTTCTGCATCTTGAGCAATTCTCCCACTTTGAACAGCATAAACTGTGAACATGCTTTACATAAAAAACTCACATGCAACATATTGAAATCGTCACCAAAAAAGAAAAAAGTTACATCCTTCCACAAGACATGATATTTGCAGTAATCATCACCAAAGCCTGTCAGAGAAGCATATACCTTGTTCCGAGGTGTCCCCTTTATAGGAGGAAGGGCATAGAGCATTGAAGACTCAGTTTGCAGGAGCTGTTACAGCATTTTCCAGGGCAGTTCAATGTGATTGATGGAATTTCTCAGCAGTCAGCCCACCTCTTCCGGCCACGCAGTTTCCCTTGCTTTTCAAAAAGTTTTGCGAACTATAGCAAGCAGCATTCATAGTAGGCAGGTACTTGTGACCTGCACAGAACCCTAGCAGTCCATCTTCCAAAAGTGCATTCCTTTCTGCAGCTATTCAGGTGGGAATTACCAGATCCTTTCTCCCACCCAAGTGCCCAGCAAAAAGTTTCATATGCTGCAGAAATAAAATATAAGTCCACTGCCCAGAATGAATGGAAGAATCTCAATGCCATAGGTGTTTTCTGACAACAAATCTGCCACTTGCAATCACAAAAAGCAGTTCAGATCTTCTGAAGTTCCTGGTATTTTAGACCTTTTAGGATATCCTACATAAATATTACGACGTCTTCCATGGCAATCAAATGGATTTTAAAATAGGGAGGGATAATAACCTTTTCTTTGCATAAAGAGATGTTTCTCAGCAAATGGCTATATGCTTTTTATCAATAGTCCCAATATTACCCAGTAATTCCCACTGTGAAAATCTGTTAAGGCCCCAGGGTGAAAGGCTAGTCCTATTATACAGGACAACAGCAACACATAGACCTAGTCCCACAGAACCACAGTATTGACTACTCACAGCAAACCAGTTAGCAACTAATTAATTATGAAAAGACATGGTAAATTTCCAGATGATGATTGTGCTTTCCTTCACACCAAGCAGGGCTCCTGTGAAGGTGTCCATTGGGGCAGTGCTGGCAGCAGCTCTGCAAACCACTAATAAAGTAGCCTTTGACATCCAGAAATCAACCTGCTCCTGCTCGCTGTGCCAGGTCTTGGGCTTCATCCTGCCCCAGATGCCATTTCTTTTCAGCCAAGCACAGAAGCATTTCTTCAGAAAGACCTGGGAGAATTTTCCTTTTGGTTTCAAGCTCCTCTTCCACGTCACTCGTATCACACTAGTACTGAAGGATCCTGAAAGGATCCATTTGTCTTTGCACTGCTTTCTTAATGAAAGACATGAAATACTAATGAATGACTGTGACGAAGAAGATACTCACTCCACAGAGAGTGGAAAAGATGAGCATCCCAAAACTCAAGAAAGAGCAGAACGCAAGAGTTACCAGCGTATGCTATAGAAAAGGGGAAAAAATCCAACACCCTTCAAGAGACCTTTCCTATCAACAAATCCTTCTGGCTTTGTCTTTTATAGAGAGACAATATGCTCATGAAAACGCCTGTTGCTTTGCTACACATGCACTCACACACACATCTCCCGCCTGCAATTCTGCCACAGTTCATCCATTAAAGCAGCCACTCTCACCCGAGTCATCCAACCCCTGTATATTTATAGCACTTTTGTTATTATTTCACTCTTTTAGTGGGTGATCTCTTGAGATATGCTTCCCCCTGCATCCTGTGATTATTCATGAGAGCTATAAATACACAGCTGAGTGGGTCAGCATATCCCTTCCCCCTCTCTGAAACAGATCTAATCTACCCAAATACTCTGGGCCTCGTTTTCTGAGCGGGGACCTCCTCACTGCTACAAGAAGATGCTTGCAGAGGATATTGCTGAGACTACAGTATCTCATGAAATAAAATTAGTGAGGCACATTTCTCCAGGTCTCCTGGGGAACAGGGCCAGAAGGAACAGAGGCTTGTACAAGAAGTATAGGCCTCACATGACCCACAGCACAGCATCTGTGGGGAAAGCTTCTCAACTCCGTTATCTCTAACCAGCAGCCGCGTGGTTGTACCTGGAATCATGCCACATTCAACAGCAACTTTTAAGATACTGTGTCATTTCTTCTTCTGTGTTAGGGAATCATGCCTGATTCTCCACTCGTGTAACAGGAAGAATTCATATCAAGCAGACTATTTTAAGCCACACTATTTTAAGCTGCCCATACATTAGAGGATGTTAACTGATAGGACAAGAACCAAGGTTCAACAGAAAACTCACCAAACAAGACTGTAAAAACATCAACCACTGTCAGCATGACCGCTAATTAGCGCAGGACAGTAAATGTGGATCACAGAAATCCTCCAAAATAAAAATCATGAGACTCTTCAGAGCTTACAGTGGTATGTAACTGCCCCACCTCATACGCTTCTGGTATCTGTTATTGTAGTCCACCTTCTTATCATATGCAGATCTCTTGAGGACTGCAGGAATATGCTGAACTTCTTCTGAAAGCAAGAGGCACATCAGGTTCAACTCCAAAACAAGCAGTATACTTTTTCCTTTCTTCTCTTAAAATGGCTCGGGAAAAAATCATATATATCCTTTCAAATGAACAAATTTACATAGAGATCCAGCTGAAGCTCTGTCTGGAACTTAAAAAAAAAAAAATTAAAATTGTTCACATAAAAAACTTCTGCTTATGGAGATCTTAAGAAACTGCTCTAAAGTGACACACAAACTACTTTTTAGTGACACAACAGTTGGTGCTTTCAGACTCTTCTGAAAACATCCCACTGACTAACCACAGGGAATGGAAACTAAGCTAAGAATGTAAAAGGTATGAGATGCACACAGAGAAATTCAATAATGTGGTTATTTTCAATGAGACTACAAAATCAACACTTGTAAAAATATGGCCACAAAGCAGATTTTGAAATCATCAAACAGCATTCAGACTAACACAGATTTTGTTTCCAAAGCTCACCTCTTGCATGCATACATTATGGATAAGATTTCTTAGGAGGAAATACTCTTTCAACAGTATTTCTCCTTGCCCAGAGTCCTTGGATATCCACTATGTGTTGAAGGAAGGTGTTGCAAAGACCATCAGACCTTTATTTCAGTCTTTCCTATATCTTGTCCTGCCCTTCAAACTTCACAGTTCACAGGATATGCAGGGTGATGCCACTGACAAGATTTCTTTTTTTATGCATAAGTAGGCTTCAAAGAGTTACGTGCTGGAGCCAGAGAGTGTGGACTCCCATGGACAGAAAAATGTCTATCAGTTTCAGTGTCTTCAGGCTGAAGTTTTGAACAGTTGTAAACCACTTCAGAGTACTACTGCATGGGCCATCATTTCTGCACCATAATCAAATTAATAGTTGAGAATAAGAACACTCCATTTTCTGTTTCCAGAAAGTAATTGAGGAAATTAAGTGAAAATTGCACATTGATTTAACTGTGCAAAACTGACAGGACTCATTTCTTAAACAAATCTCCAAAGTCTGCAAATAAAAAGGAGTGCTGTGAATTATTTTCCACCACAGCCACTATCGTGTTATTCCTTTGTCTTCCAGAACAAGGACAACTGTGTCTGCAGGCAGCACGAGAAAATGACCTATAAGAACAGGAATGGGCACAAACCAGCATTTACAGAGAAAGGGTAACTGGTATAGACACAGCTATATCTGTATACAAGGGTTAGCTGCGTGGCCACCGTCCCCTATACCCAGTGTGAGAGTAGATGTGCACGTATGGTTTCCAACAGAATTAATAGTGGCGAGGTGCTTAACTGAGAACAGAATACAGTTACTGACTTCACTGCTTTTTCACTTTGTGTCTGGTACAGGTAGTCTGTGCCTTTGTAGCCCAGAAGATTATGTTGCTGTTTGACAAAATATCACAACGCAGATCTCCTGACACGCTACTAGCAATACAACATTTTTGATACGTGCACAACTTCAATGCCATCTTCACATGTTGACATCCAATCCTAGACACATTGGTCTTTGACTGCTACCTTGTGCTGGTCCAGGTCCCACAGTTCTTGGGAGTACTGTAACATCAAACTCCTCCGTATTTTTGTAATGGCAGCTGATCCATTAGCCATTGAAAATAAATACCAAAATAGAAAGATACACAGAAAAGTGATATAGTAGTAGAAAAATTAAAGCAGTTACTTATTTTTGTCAATGAAATAGAACAATGACAGATGCTTGTAAAAGTATGTCTGGACTTCCCAAAAAATAAATACCACAAACATCAAACAGCTCTGAGTGAGATGTAAACAGCTTATTACATCTTTATCACATCATGTAAAATGTTCTCCTACTTAGGTGATTTTCTTTAGGAGACTTTCCTTTGGAGGAAATGCCAGCATGAGCAAGATTCACCAGCCCTTACACAACTCCAGGGAAAGTTGAAAGAGCATTGAAGAAAATACAGAGAAATATGACAGATTTTAAGCTGAATCTCATGCTGAGCTATGGATTCTGCTTCCTGGACTTCCCTGACAGACAACCTGAGCCCCTGAAGCTTTCAGCTGCATGGGGCTGAGGTCTAAATGTGAGACAAGCAACCTCAGCAAGTGGTCCTCTGCCCTGGGGCTCATTCCCTTTCTTATGTCAGCAGGGTGGGTGGAGTGGGTGTCTAAACTCGGCAGAGATCTGAAATTGCGTGGAGCAGAAATTCATGGATGCTGAGACACCGACTTGTATCTTTTACACTAATGTATTGTAGTAACTTACAGTGTAATAGTAGCGATGGTCCTGGTGCCAGTGGGGGTGTTTACCTCCCCTTTTCACAACCCTCCCCAGTGCACGCACAGTTACCCAATAAAGACTGGAAGATTGCCACTGGTAATGATTCTGTGCCCACACGCTCTACATGACCATCAGCAGAGATGCAAATGAAGGATTTGCTGTTCCTGAACCACAGAGCTCTGTATTTAAGCTAAATAAGACTTTGATTATGCCTTTTATTCCCAGACTTGCCAATGGGTGGGGCATAAATAACACTATTCCAAAAGCATCCCAGAAAATAGCATGCCCTGGAGATATACATTCCTACTTTCCACTGGAGGTGGGAGAAATTATTATGAGTAATGTTTCTCCTCAAGCGATATGTATTCAACACCTCACACATGACCTATAAGCTACGTCTAGTTCTGCATCCATTTACCTTCAGTGCTGCCACAGACCCAGGACACGAGGTTTGATAGACACCACAATTAGGCAAGTTGTTCCCGCTCCAGCAGGCACCTGGGAGCTTATGAGCTCTAGCACTAAAACTGACAAGAAGTTAACTTTTAGTAACATTAATATTTTAAATATTGCTGTCCCACTGATTCTTAGAAGACTTTTAAAAGAGCAGCAATGAACAGCTAAAAGAAATGAAAGGAGAGGGTAGAACGTGTGGAGAGTTTGAATATCGGCAAAAGAAGATCCATGTCAGAGGTTCTAGGTATAACAGAAAAAAGTAGAGTTATAGGAATACATAGGAATATAGGAAATTGAATAGGAAAAGAAGATCCAGTAGCTGGAGAACTTGAGTTTCTGAGAAAGGTAAGCATATGAAAAGCTGAAGTGTAAGAGAGAACAGAAAGGAGAAGCTGTGCATAAAGATGAGCCTTAAGAAACAGGAATGATACAAGGACCATTAATATCAGCGGGGATGTTTCTGTTGGTTAAAAAAAGGCCAATATTTCACCCTGTATGCATTAATTGGTAGGTGATATATGAAAGAAAATGAGGTGGCCAGCAGACCTAACCACAGGTTAGTGACAAAGATCTCTGCTAACAGAGCCCAGCCAGCAAATTTACTAAGGCAAAAAGGATGGAAAACTCTGATGGCAATAATAATAATAACTTAAGTGTATAGTATGCAGTAAGGACACGACCTTGAGTTACGATGCTGAGAATGTAACAGACAGGGCAGAAAAGGTGGTAGGATGTCACTAAGAATATGCGTTACTTAACAGAGCTAGTCACCTAGGAGCATCCCATGCCAGAGGAGCAATAAGGCTGCCGGTATCTGACCAAGCCAATGTGGGTGTTACCACGCAACACTGCCTCACGCTGCACAGATAGACCCAAGAGAACAGTGAAAAACACATTCAAAACTTTAAGACAACTTACCACTACTTTATGTGCAGTTACCGCATCATGTGGGTATGTGTGAAGGTGTTGGAAAGCCTCACTCACCTTCAGGTCTCCTTCCACCAGCAATCCCAATCCATCCAGTGATGCTATCAGGGACAAGTAATCTTCAGTCTGGCCTGCAGGCCATATTGTAAGCTGGGCACTATTTACAGGGTCCCTTACTGTGACACTTCAACCATCACGTTCCATGAAACAGCAACAAACATGCCATCCATTAGCTCTTAAAAGCTCTTAAAGTCTGATTCACAGAAGGGGCACATTAGTGCTTCTGGGGAACTTCTTGTTTCAGAGAGTAGTAACAGTTCTTAAGAATGCTGTGTGGTATGGGAGGAATTTATCTCCTGTATAAAGGGAAACAGATGTTGAAGGGAGCAGGACATGAGATCATTAAGGGGCTGCTGTGAGGGGTCAAGGGTTCTTTTCTGAAGAGTGCTTGTTTTATACTTTTCTAAATCATAATGTTGAGTCATTATTAAAAACTCAATACATATGCCTGATTTTTAACATTTCCTTTTTAGCCCTGGTAAGAGCCAGAATTTCGCAATGGCTTTGAAAACCAGGTCCATTATCTCTTTTAAAAGATGGGGTTTTTCTCTCCTCCCCTCTTCCACTTCTCTATTTCTTCCTTATAATCATTCTCAGTGTATAAATTACGGCAGAGACAGCTAGCATTTCAGTGCCTAGACTGACCTCACCTAAGCCTAGGTACAGATTTTAGCCTAGCATGCTACCAATACAAATAGTGGCCTCTGTTTGAAGTGCTTTCCCCCTGTGGCCATGTCCCATGGCCACTGTAGAACAGACAAACTGGCTTATGCAGAAACATGTGTTTCCTAGGAGGTCCTGATCTTCCCAAGCAGGTCGTAGCGGGGGTGTAGCTAGCCTTAATCCAGGCTGCCCTCATTTGCAGGTATGCTACAATGCTCTGCAGACATGGAGAACCTTAACAGCCTCTTTCTTTCCAAACCACTGTTACCTGAACAGCTTACATCTAGCCAAGTTGGTTATTTATTTGTGCTGTTAAGGGAATAGGTGTTAGGTTTCCACAGCTGAGTTCCAGATGTCCTGGTACGAATTTCCTTCTTAGCTCCTGACATGCCTTGTCAGCAGTGACTTGTCCCAACTGGTGGTAGCCGAGATGTAACTGGCCACACAGTCCCTGTACACTGCTGGTGAGCCTCAAAACACAACTTTGATTGCATTTTCCAGAATAAGCGTTGAGAGAATTTGGAGACAATTAGAGGGAACTGAATTAGCATGAAGGTCACTTGTTAACTGAATAAACTTGATGTGGGACACAACCACGTTGTTTTAAAGCATGGCATACCACAGAGTTCTGATTCACAACCCCTCATGGGCTCAGCAGAGGTGATTCAGTGTCAAGGACCTAGGGGCAGTAATCACTGCAGAGGCTCATCTCCAGCCCCAGGGTGGCCGTGGCCCCGTGACCTGCTCTGCACCCTGCTCTGCACCCTGCTCAGACCCACGGATGATGGCTTGGCTGTGTAGGATGGCCCCTGGCAGGACAGCCCCTCTCCAGGCTCCCAGACATTAAAGATGTTATCATTACAGCCTGACCATACCTGCTCTTGCAGCCCCTTGCAAAGGAGACAGCAGGGTTGATGCTAAACCCACCTTAACCCATGGCGTTCTGCAGCCCAGGGTACAACATGGTCACTGATGGTTTAAAGCAACAGACCAAGCTGTAGACTGTCTTTATGGAGGAGGTAATCACTTCCAGGTAAATGGTTGATAAGATAACTGTGGGCAGCAGTAGCTTCAGCTTAATTTAGCAGGGCTAGAAAGCCCCCAGTATTATGGCAGTTAAATACTGCACATCAAGCATCGCAATGAAATAAAGTCCATTCTTCCAGCATTGCAAAAGTATTATTAACATCATATCAGTACGAACTCAGGGGAAAACTTTGGCTTCTTGCTTAGTGCTTCTTTGGTGTCCTAAAAGAGTTCTGTTTTCAGCAAGACATCCCAAGAACCTAACCTTTGCCAAATTTGTTTTTCTCTGGTTTTTTGCTTGCCCCAGGCCTCTAGGACTCCTAATCTAAACAGTTGCATCCTTCCCTGATGCAAAGCAGTGATGCTTCTGTGAATAAAGCCTGCTGTGTTACATGATGGCAGATGGCAGCCAGGGAACTAGCTCCCCAATTTGCTTCAGTGGAAGGAAACTTTCTTGAACTGTGCTTCAAATGAACTGTTTCGGGGGGAACCTAATTGTCTCTGAAATTAAAACTGCCCCATTGACTCTGAAAGCTTTTTTACCACCAATATCAGGGTCTTGGCAGACACTTTGTTAGCATTTTTGGAAAGCCTTTAATCTGAAATGCAGAGATTCAAGTTTGCTGCTTTGGCTCCGTTCTTGACCAGATCTCAGATGGAAAGAACTTCTTTTCCACTGGCTCAAATTCTTCTAAGCAACCCCCATCTCCTGCTGCTTCCAAATGGTACTTTGTTACTCTGCTGTTCTGAATACTGAAGTTATTAAAAAAGTTTGAATGTGTTAATTCTGTATTCTGTGGATGTGCCATTTTCGTTTGCAAATGTGACTGCTACTTGAACCAAGACCCTTGCCAGGAATGAAACTATCCATGTATGCATCTCCATCTTCACTGGATAACATCTGCTTGGCCTCTGCTTGGTTACATGCCCTGTTAATTAAAATCTGATTTTTTACTGTACACTCCATTAAAAACACTCAAATTTATTTTAATTTTTAATCATACAATAGTCCTTGGTTAGTTTAGATGGAGTTCAATCAAATCACCTACAGTTTTAGTTATTTTTCTCTTCAAACAAAATAATCCCTACTTTTTGCCACCTCTGCTGAGAGTTGAGTTAGTTTGTACTAAAAGATAGACAAAATGGGGCAGTTTGCTCCCATCACATAACGCTGCATTAGGGAGGCATAGCACTCCTCCAGGGATGGTGCGCATGGTGCTACGCCTATGGATTTGCCTCAGCCATGCTCTGCTCACTTTTTTGGGGGGGGCATAGATATCTGTGGCTGGGCCGGGGTCCCATGGAGGCAGCCTGGGGAGCAGGAGGTCTGCAGGAGCTGTAAGTGATGGGTGATGCTGCAGCGGTAGCATTCATGCGAGCTGCCCAGGTCTCCCTGGGGGTCTCCCCCCAACGTCCTGAGGCTCAGTCCACAGGAGTGGACCACAGCTACTGGGGAAGGGTGGGAGCAATGTGCAGAAAAGAAAGGAGGGACAAGCCTTCAGGCAGTGATGTAGGCTTACAGTCTTCATGTCTGGAGTGTTGAGCCGCAGGATGCAGATGGGGAAACCCAAGGAGCTGTTTCACTGAACTCATTTCCCCTTCTCCTTTCTCTGCATTTCACTTTTTACATCATGTCTGGCTGGAAGTGCTGTGATAACAACTATCTTTTCTTTCAATATGTGCAATACATACAGCACTGTACGTTGAGATGAGTCTCTCAATGTGACACTAACGATAAATATCTGGCCACGCTCTGAGCATCTGTCCCGTTATCCCTAGAGGAAGGTGTCACTTGCAGAGCAGACAGACTTCAGCTTAGCTAAGCAGGTGATTCCAGTAGTTAATATACAGCATGAAGCTGAAATACATCCTATGAGCATATAGTGTATTTATACATGATATGTACAAGACCATATCTCTCAAAAATGCCATTACAGTTATAGAAAAGAAGATGAAGAAAAAAGGATGTCCAAAGATACAGTCTTCATACGAGCTTGTATTCAGCTTATAAAAGGCCAAATTCTTTCCATTTTCATCATCCCAAATAATGATCTGATGGAGCAGAAAGTAGATGTGAATGTAAGAGGTGTATGTATTTGGTTACTGTGGTTATTGGCCATTTCTAAGACAAACTCCAAAATGGTATACTAAAGCAATGTCAATATTTTAAGGTGCTTTGAATCAGAATATTATTTTCCAAAGACACCAAATTTAAATATATTAATTCAAATACATTATGAGATGCTGTGATTCAAACAACACTCATAAAATGTCAGAAATGTTGAGGTAACAGGATTTGCAAGCTCTTGGCTTCATCATTCCTGTGGTGGATTTATACAGTTAGTGTTTTATAGGGTTAGTGTGTCAGCTTTACTGCTGCTAAAGAAAGGAGAATACGTATCTTAGGCACAAACAGAGAAAGTCAAAAGAATTCACCAAATACATAGCCATGACCTACAAGTGCATGAAGATGTGACAAAAGTCATAATTTTTGAAGTTTCTAAAAATCTCCTCTGCTTATACCTAATAGTGATTGACAGGTAACTGCTTTGATGCAGTAGCCAAATTTATTTTTATCACTGCAGATTATGGTTCAACAGCATTCCAAAGAAATGTTATCTCTTTTTAATCATTATTTTATTTTATATTAAATCAAAATACTAATTAAATTTCTTTTTTTCTTTTTTAATCATTTCTAAATTAAACAATATTGCATTTAATGTTGGCTTAAAACTGAGTTGAAGGCACAGAAATAAGCACAGAAATGGTGTTACAAAAATATGTTGCAGCACTTTATCACCTAGACATAACAATGCATAATACATCTTGTTAATATAAAAAGGTAGCTCAGCAGAAGTATAAAATTTCCCTGCTGCTGTTTTGTTTACATACCAAGACAGTCAAAAATAAATGACCGATTTTCCAAATGATGGAGCATTCCTTCGGGAACGTCAGGAAAGTAAATCAATGACAGACCTGTAAAGCACTGGATGAAAGTCAGTATGAGGAAATTATAACTAAGGCATTAATAAAACACTGCATGAATGATTTTTTTGATCTTGACAGACAGAAATTACCAAAATTTTATCATGCCCTAAACCATTCAGAAAAAGGAGACTCCTCAAGGATTTAATTGTAACTACTACATGAGACAGATAATATTAATCTTAAAACATGATCTGTTTTGTCTGTACAGAAACCACAAGATCTTTCATCTGAGGGTAACTTCAGCTTTTATCGCATATTTATATATTTCATCTATCTGTAAACAGAAATAACTTTAACCACTTTTTAAATTTATAAGCATGTGCTGAAAATCCATTTATATCAATGGCATCCATCTTTCACCCCATTCATTGGATCAAATGCCACATATGCAAGTAAAAAAACCTTCTTTTGATCAGTTATTCTCCATGTAATATACATTACAAAAAATCAAAGTCATGGGCTATCACAGTGTGCTGTGAAGCCCAGGACCATTCAGACAACTTCACTAGGTCATTTTCGGAGTCCACTGCTTTAGCTGAGCCACCTCTCTCTGAGTCACTCTGCTGATTCTTCCTCTGCCATATCCAGTGTAAATCCCCTACAGAAACCTTTCCTTTTTTCAACACCTGCAGAAGTGGGCAATAGTCATGCTGTTACTTGTGCCATGGCTTGTCCTCTTAGCCAAGACCATTGCCTTCTTGCAACACAGCAGAAAGACCCCAGACAGGATTCAGCCCATGTTTACTTTGGAGATGAAAGTGTGCAGGGCACCTACTGCCCCTGCTTGGGTCCCCCAGCCTTCTTGACATGCCCTGTCTTCTCATTGTATTTAACAGCCGTTGATGGGCCTTTACTCCATGTGGTTTGTTTAACCACTTTTCCCCTTTCTGTCCTGCAGTGTGTTCCACAATTCAACGGTACGCTGACGGAAATTTCTTTCCTTTTGTTTTAAACTACTCTGTCTTGGTTCACTGTGGTTTTTGCCTTCCCTCAGACCATTTATTAGACCTAGCCAACTTGTGTTTTCCCTGCAGGGACAACTTTTATAACCATTCTGTTCTCTTTTGTGCCTTTTTGTGTTTTATTGCGTTCACGAGGAGATGAAGCAACCAGAAGCACCCATGTTACTCAAGGTGCAGTGCTCACATAAGAGCTTAACCATGGCTTGCGTTTTGTCCTTCATTTCTTAATCATTTCTAGCATTCAGTATCCTTTTGACAATTAATGAATGTGGGATGTTTTTGAAGAACGATCCACAAAGACCTCTCTTCTGAGCGATAACAATCCACATACATTTGTGCATGTATTATTAGAATTGTTTTTCCTAGCAGCATGGAAATGAACACACCATTTTATCAGCAGGTCACTCAGGACCCCCAGGTCTCAGCAACTTCTTATCCTCAGTTTTAGTTTCACTGTCAAGTACCCCAACAACATCAGCAAATGCTGCTCTCTCATTAGTCATCCTGTTTGCCCACTCACTCATGAATTTCCAGGGCACAACAGACTCCTCATCCCCAGGAAATTCATCTGTTAACCTCCTGTTGCTGTGAAAATTGATCATTGTTCCTGTCCTTTCCTTTCTTTCTCTTACTTGGTTATTAATCTTTTTTACCCCATAAAAAGATAATGTCTTTTAAGAGTACCACAAGGTTGAGAGCTTCGTGGAAAGCTGAGTATGGTATGCGTGTCTCACAGGCTGTAGAGTGATGTTCAGAAATGAACTGGTGGGTTGTATCAGCTGCTGCCGAACATGCCGAGCGCCCCGAAGGTTATTGCCAACAGCTGCTTTGGCCTGAGATGCCACCCCAGGCAAATCCCTGGCAGTCTTTGTGCAGGAGCTCTCTACCACACTTTGCTCCTGGGTGGAGCACTGCACTCCAGCTTGCGCTGCAGTGTCCTGCCATATGTAGCCTCCGGCGGCATCAGCAGCCACCGCAAACATGGGGACCGAGGCAGCTGCAAGAAACCACTGCGGGCTGACGAGCCAGACATCCCTCTGGCACAGCTGTGGCTGAGGTCCGTTTCCCATGATGGAGAGGAGACCTGGGGCATGAGATCTGCGAGCTCACTGATGAGACTGCTTTGCCTAAGGTGCTTTGCAGCAGAAGAAGGGCTTTTACACACCACCATTTCAGACACCCTGGAAGGTCTCAGTCAGAGATAATATCTGGTCAACACCATTAACACACCACTTCCCAGGCATACTCCTCTGCAGAGGAGAGTCATTTCCCTGTACTACAGTGGGGCCTTGCTGTGGGCTCCTTTTACGGAGTGGTGGCAAGCCCAACTGAGGAAGGCAAACCAAATCCATCACAGG
This sequence comes from Burhinus oedicnemus, assembly GCA_008921705.1. Lineage (NCBI taxonomy): Eukaryota > Metazoa > Chordata > Aves > Charadriiformes > Burhinidae > Burhinus > Burhinus oedicnemus. Next base: position 2,930,219 of record VFFE01008422.1, on the reverse strand, counting down.
CAGCAGGGCAGAGTTTGTTACCTCCTGGCACCATTGCCAAAAACTCTTTCCGGTAGCAGTATCTTGTCCCCTCACCTACTATAGTCTGACCAGAATGACTATTTCTACTGGTTTCCCTCTCCAAGTAGCCAAAAGGTAGTGAAGAAAAAACAAGGATGTAGGGAAAAGAATAAGGAATAACAGCAGACCACAGAGCAAGGCCAGAGGCTGCTTACCAAAACATCTCCTCTGCAAGAACTGAGCCTTGACGACAAGTGGCAAGGGGCTGCCAGGAGGACTTGTAGGGCTTCCTGGGGTGGTTTTCAGGCTCCCCTTTGCCGAAAAAAAAAAAAAGTGCTTTTATGTGGCGTGGAAGTTTTCCACTCCTCTTCCCTTCCACAGAAGAGAGCAGCTTTCACACAGCACGTGTGATGGGAGGACAAGGAGACAAGGCCAAGACCACCACATGTTGCAGTATAGCCCTACCCATAGCTAAACGGGGCTGTATCCATTGGGTCCATCAGCTTCAAAGTGAATTTGCCAGCATTTTGCCTTATTTCCTATCAAGGTCCTAAACAAGATGACTTTTATTACTCATCTTCAGCAGATAAAAAGCAATCACAGAAACACACTGCTTGCTCTGCTGCATCAGCTTAAACTTCTGGCTATAAAAAGTCTAGTTCTGCTTTCTTTCAGGACTTTTCCTCCCTACCAATTAGCAGTGCAGGCAACCCGTCAGCCAAGCCTGTGGCATGAGTCCCAGTGTGACGATGCTCAGTTCCAGACAGGAGGCTCCCAAGAAAAACACTGATTGCAGTGAGACAACTAGGCAACCCTACATGCCTGCCTGCCCTTAGCAAGGCTGTTGCAGTGTTCCTGTTTGCCAACTCATTATATCCATTTTTGACAGACAGCTTTGCTGTACCCACAGGCATCTTACAAGTACGTTGAAATTAGACGGTTGTAGGATCCAGGTTTCAACTTCTTTTCCAAAGTGCTGCTCCCATCACTGAGGCAATCTGCATGCCTATCGCGCTATCCTGGAGTTGCTATTACTCAGTCAGTAACTCTGTCAAGAGGTACCTTACTAAGAGCGCGCTGTATTTGGCAGCTCAGGGTCAAACCAGACGTATTTTTGCTCAGAGTTTCTGAATGCTTCACCCTATGTCACCCCCCTCAAGCACTCCGAAGATCACATTATTGGACGCTGCAAAAACAGAGGGGCAGAGGCAGGAGAGGTAAACCTCACTCCAGCATGCTAACAGCCCGAGCTGAGTAAGGACTACCCAGAATTTCCTCCCTCCCCCTCGCATTTTTATGGACGTTACAAATACTCGGCGGCGGGCTCCGCCGTCTCACATTTCACCCCCGGCTGCTGACAACGCCCGGTGCTTCGCCCGCGGCCGCGCCCTGACGGCAGCAGCCAGCCCCGCGGGGGTACCC
>VFFE01008422.1:2886274-2928777 GCA_008921705.1 Burhinus oedicnemus | reverse complement strand
GGCAACGATCGCCGCAGCGGGGAGCGAAGCCTGAGCGGGGACGACGGCGGCGTGGGAGCAGCGCGCCGGAGGCAGGAGCCGGGGGGCCCGGGCACGGGGCGGGGGTGGGGGCAGAGAAAAGCCCGGAGGGGAGGTCGGGCGGGGGTACGCGGCCGCGGCGGCTCCGGGCGGCGGCGGCGGGGAGCGCGGAGCCGCGAGGAGCGGCGGCGGCAGCGGGGCAGGGCCGGGGCGAACCCAGCCCCGCCCGGCCCGGCGCAGCGCCGGGGGCCGAGCGGCGTCGCGCAGCCGGCGAGGTCGGATGCGGCGGTCGCAGAGCGGCGAGGGGACGCGGCGGGGACGCAGCAGGTACTTTCCTCCGCCTTTCCTCCGGGACAGCCCTGCCTGCAGCCTGCCTGCCCCCTTGCCCCCTCCCTGCCCGCTGCCGGGACGGCGGGCCGCGCCCTGCCCGTGTCTGCCCGCCCCGCAGCCCGCCCGTCGGGGCCGTCGGCGCGGCCGCTCTGTCCCCCTGCGGCGGGCGAGGTGTCCCCGGCCCGCGGGGCTGGCAGAGCGGCGCCACCCCGCCTGCCTTGCTGGTTCTCGTGGGAGCGGGAGGGCCACCGAGCCGGCGGTTCCTTCGGGAGGTCGCGTACAGGCGTAGCGGCAGGCACAGAGCGGCGGCGGGTTGAGTAGAGCCCGAGACTGTGAGTAATGTTTCCCGTGTGGGACGGTCACACCGCGGACACGTCGGGGGTATTCTTGAGTAGCTGAGACAAGGTGTTTGTCACCCCAGAAAGTTCAGGTCGCTGCAGTAATGCGAACTTTCGAACGGAGTATTGGAGTGTGGAGTGTCGGGAATAGGTCGGGAGCACTGGGAGCGGCGACAGGGAAGAAGTGGATGCGCCTTCCTTTAACGTGCAAGAATTAAACCAGCCGGGAGCTCCTCTGTGAGATATGCCTGTGTGCTGCTCGGAATTGCAGAATAGAAACTGATGTCTAAAATCCAGAAGCCAAGAAAAATAACTATTCATTAAAGGCTTTTCTGCAGCTGTAAACTGCCAGCACATTCACTTCAAAAAAAGTCTTTTTAAAGTTTATTTGAGTTGTCCAAGACATTGTTCTGCAGCAGATGTTTGTTGTCTAAACTTTATTTGCAACTAGTACAGCTCAATTTCAGAGTGGAAATGTGTATTGAAATGTGCTGCTGTTCTCAAAAGCCTTTTCTGTTCTTAAATTTAATGCTACCAGGGTGTGCCTGATAAATTACACATTTACTTTCCATCTGGAAAGGCTTTAAAAATAAATAAAATATACAAAAGGTTGGCTTCAGATACACATTCTTGACTTGCTGTTTGTCTTTCTTAAAATTGTCATTGGTGGCCAAAGCATATGGCTGTGTGTGGAAGAGAAGGGAGAATCGCAATGTGTGTGGTGGTGGTGCGGGTGGTGGAAGAGGGTCCGGTCTCTGTGGTCAAATCTGTTTGTGGATGTTTAGAAGGCAGGAAAGTATGATTTCCAGCTGAACTACAGTGAGTGTACTGAACGCATAGCATCATGTGTTCTTGTATAGACAAAAGTATGTAGCAGAAAGTTAAGTCCTGTTCTCACTTGTGCTTTATTCTCACTTGTTGCTTTGACTTCAGGATATCACAAAAACTGAGAGCAGTTTGGCTCACTGTTTTGAAAATAGAAATTTCTTATTCTTCCATCTGTAAAGTACTCAGTGACTCATGAGATGGTAAAAGCCCTCAGCTCCCTATGGGACTTTTACCAGAGCGCCTGCTGGGAACAGAGAGTGGAGACGTACTGAGGATGGTTGCTGAAGGGCTTTGGCATCCCCATTATCACCAGTTCCCCGTTGCCTCCTAGCACTGGGAATTACATATTCCCAGAGGAAAACCGTAGGTTGACTTCAGTTGCCTTACCCAGGGAGTTATCTGTGGGGAGCTGGTGAGAGGTACATCCCTGAGTCTCTGCCTGTACCACTGTGTGGTGGGGGTGGAGAGGGCAGTGGAGGTGTGCCTTGCCATAGGGCAGATCGAGGGGTCCCAGCCTACCACACATCACTGCCCTTTTCATGGCACATGTGGCACGGGGACCATACAGACCCTGGTAGACTCTAGAGACATGACCCGTGGTGGAGAGCCCCTGCTCCAATTTGGAAGGGTGCTGGACCCTACTAGGATCCTTGACCTCTGCACTAACCACACTAACGGCTATGGAAGCCCCAAAGCATGGTGGTGTGTAGGGAGATTTCCCAGGAGGGCAAATGATGGTGCTTACTGCTGGCCCCAACTGCTCCCTCCATCCTTGGAGCAGGGAGTTCAAAGGTCAGCCAAATAGCTGAAGGAGGTGACTGAATTGTCCTCCAGATTGCTGTGGTTCTTCACATTGTACCACTGCCTTTATTGGAGTAATTTAGAAAACGCAGTTTTGGCCATTGCCAGATTTCCCCTGCACTGCCAATAGGTTTATCTTTCTAGTGGTTCCTGGTGGTGAAATGATAGGGATCCTCCGGTTTGCTTTAGAAGGAATAAAACTGATTCCTGGCAGTATCAAGAGCTTGGGGTATTGAGGTGCCTAACAAAGGCAATGGTCAATACACAACATGCCACAGACAGGCTCTTCAGGTCATTTTTCTAGTATTTCAAGCTGAGGTCCATACTTAGCAGCTAGTGGCTAGTCCTCTGTATGTGACTGGGACAAAGATGTTTTGAGGAGTGAATTGTAGAGCTGTCAGGAAGCAGTGACACAGATACCCTGGACCTGACTGCTGCTGTCTTGTTACTACAATATACAACCAACTTTATTTTTTCTAACTAACTGTTGAAAAATGAATGTGCTTTCTGAGTTACTGGCTACAAAGCAGGAGGAAAACAAAAAAGTAGTATGGCTGGAAGATATTACCTGGAAATGTTGCTGTCAGAAGAGAATAAATTTTAATTTATTACATTATTATTTATGTTAACTTTCAAGTGGCTTGTGAGTGATACTCATTCCCTGAGAGTCCTGGCACGTAGTAATGTTACCGCCTCCATTACCTTGCCACTAGCCTGTCAGAGGCAAAGATTTACTTTTGTGATAACTAAGTTTGCTGTAATAATTTTAACAGAAAAAGTAATTACAAACAGTGGAAGAGACCCTGTATGGTTTCTGCTGATTGAGTGCATCATCCCTGCCTTCAGCCAGGGGAACTGGTATAGTACCATTCCCTTCAGCAGAGTCATGACAGTTTACAGCTGCTGAGTTGTGGCTGATAAAGTCCTAAGTCTGGCATATTGTTTTCTTCACAGAGAGAAATATATTTGTGCTTTGATAGACCAGTATGATAACTCTCTTTGCAAAAGACTTACAGAAACATTTATTTTGTTGCATGTGGTGCTCTTAAATTATATTATTCTCTCAAGCAGGCATCAGCCTGTCTGATGAGTATTGCTAGTTGAGCTATCGTTAACAGATACTTTTCTAGTCAAATGTAATTGTTTATTTTACAGTGGAAAGCACTTGCAATTCATACCAAAACAGTGGCCTTTTGTTATAAGCCAATACAGTGAAGGACTGTGATAGTTTCTGTGTTAACAGTGTGCAGATTGTAACTGAATTATAATTAGACTGAACCTTAGCTGAGGTGAAGTTGTTCTGTTGAAGAGCTTCACTGTTACAGTGCTTCAGAAATGAAGTCAACAACTTGAGGGCCCAATTCTGCTCCTGGGAGATGAATGAGACGGTTGCTGGCATCTTCAGAGTAACAAAGACGGAGGACACCAAGCAACAAATGTGTTTCTTGGATAATATGTCTCTCACAGCAGGTCTCTTCAACAAAGTAGTTTGGACCTAAGAACTAGAATGGGGAAATAATAATAATAATAATAATAATAATAATAATAATAATAATAATAATAATAATAATAATAATAATAATAATGGCTAAATTATTCCTCTCCAACCTGCTCAAGGTGAACCTGCTTTGGCAGGGGGGTTGGACTAGATGATCTCCAAAGGTCCTTGCCAACCCCTGCTGTTCTGTGATTCTATAAATATTAAAATATTTTCTCAGAAAGTCATTTTAAAACATCCTGAATGTATGAAAGAATTCCAGTCAATTCAGTGTAGGCTTTTGTCAGATTAATTCTTTTCTGAAAGAGGGAATCCAGGAAAAGGATGGAAAAATAAGGTGTAGGTCATCCTTTAAATCCCTTTACATTCATCTGGGATGTGGTTTGCTCCTCCCCTCTTCCAGAAAGTGCTTGAAAATGCATCTCATGCTTTTCAAGTGCCCAAAACAGAGGGCTGGAGCAGTAGTGGCTCATATGTTTTTGTGATCTTAAGAAACCTGTATATGGAATCACAGAATGGTTTGGGTTGGGAGGGACCTTAAAGGTCATCTAGTTCCAACCCCCCTGGATCAGGTTGCTCAAAGGCCCATCCAGCCTGGTCTTGAGCACTTCCAGGGATGGGGCATCTGCAGCCTCTCTGGGCAACCTGTTCCAGTGTCTCACCACTCTCACAGTAAGGAATTCTTCTTAATATCTAATCTAAATCTACCCTCTTTCAGTTTAAAACCATTATCCCTTGTGCTATTGCAACACTCTCTGAAAAAGAGTCTTTTCCCATCTTTCCTGGAGGCCCCCTTTAAGTACTGGAAGGCTGCTATTTTCCAATGAAAGTACAGACACTTCTATATTAAACCGAAGCCTGTTGACGGTAAGCCTACTGTATTACCCAGAGTAATAAGATTTTCCTTGGGAGGTACAGGATGTAGGCTGAAAACCGTCGGTGTGCTGGTTGAGATCTCAATTTTTTCCCTTGATACCTATCCTTTGAAAGTGTCTTTCATGTGTTTGGGAAATGCTTGTAACCCTTGAGTAAATAAATTGTAAGGTCAGGAGCTGTAGTTCTTAAAGAGTTCCCTAAACTAAGCTATTTCATTTTGGGCAGATGGAAAGCATCCTCCCATCCAGCACAGCTTTCTCAGAAAAAAATTAAATCTTTACGTGTTTGGTTCCGATGAAACCATTTCTCTCCTCATCCCTGTCCTGGTTTGGTTACCAAGCTGAAAAATTTATTATCTGTGCATCGTCAATACATACGTTTGGGGCATGAGCACTGATTCCCATTGAAGTGTGGAGCAACTAAACTGTAACATTTCTGGTAAAACAGTAAGTGCTTCCAACATCCTCTGATATTTTTACAAAGCTGTGTATATCTCTTCCAATATTTATGTATGGGAATGGAAAAAAGACAGCTAGGAGAATCTGCTGCAAAAATGCAGCCTATCAAAGTTTATAGGAAAATGTTGCAGTTAATCTCAGTCATAACTTAAAGAGAAACAGAAGTAAATTGAGAAGGACAATTACAGTTAGTATAACTATTTTTTATTTAACAAAAACCCCAACAACATTAAATGTGTCTTGTATACACATGGAAAGGAGAAAAGAATAAAGTGAACCGTAAAGAAAAGCGATACTTAGGAAAATGTGACTTGCTATGTTTATTTTAAAAGGGTAGCAGAAATCGAACTAATTTGAATGGGAGGTAGGATTGGTTTTATGATTACTGGCTTTCAGAGCATGTCCTTAATTGTAAATAGCATAGTTTTTTACCATTAAGGGTGGGAAGTTCTTTTCGGCATTGGCAACGTGCACACTGGCATCAAGACTTGTTCTCAGGCTCTTTGCTGCCTTAGGTCTGCATGGGGAACAGGGACAAGCGTAGAAAGCAGTGAGCTTGCCCTGCTGCTGCTCAGGCAGCGATGGTGAGGTAGTGTTTTGATAGCGCCATGTACACTTAGGGCTTTTTGTGAAGGAGTGAGCTGGTTGCCGTGCAGACTGGGGCTTGCTGGGACCATTTGCTAAGCCTTCTCACCGCTCTTCTGCATTTTTTTCAGCATGGAAGTTTTGTAGGGGGAAACACCTATGAGCAGTTCTCCATGTTGCCTTTGTCTTTCGCAGCAGAGCTGCATCTGTGCAGAGCATGACTGATGGCTTACCCACAGCTACCTTGATAAGCATGCAGCAACGTTAGACCTCGTAGTCAGCCTCCCTCTCGGATCCTGGGTGTATGTTGTTGCTTGAGGACCCATGTGGGCCTTGGGTGACATGGCAAGACAGTGACATTTATGTTGCATTTGTTGTTTTTATTTTCAGAGCCTGGTTTGCAAGCCACTCTCCTGAATTAATATGCGAGGCTTGTTGGAGCTGAGGATATCCACTGCTTGCCCAGAGGAGTGCTGGGAGGAACGTGGCTTGATCTCCCTCTTGTGGAAAATTATCGGAACTAAATTCTCCTGATCCTAAAGCAGAAAAATCCAGCACTGGTGAACAAATGATGGCAGCAGTTACCGTGCCACCTGATGCTCTTATTGGCTCTCAAGTAAATGAAGAGATGGACTCTCTGATCGTACTGCATTATAATTACACAGGAAAGCTTATTTTAAGGGAAAAGGCAACTGATAATATAGACCTTTCCGCTATTGCATTTCTGATCCTATGTAGTTTCATAGTCCTGGAAAACTTGATGGTGTTGATTGCCATATGGAAAAACAATAAATTTCACAATCGCATGTACTTTTTTATTGGCAATCTAGCTCTCTGTGATCTTCTAGCTGGGATTGTTTACAAAGTAAACATTCTTATGTCTGGGAAGAAAACTCTGAGCTTGTCCTCCACAATCTGGTTCATTAGGGAAGGCAGCATGTTTGTGGCCCTGGGAGCCTCCACTTTCAGCTTACTAGCAATAGCTATTGAGCGGCATTTGACCATGATTAAAATGAGGCCTTACGATGCAAATAAAAAATACAGAGTGTTCCTTCTCATTGGTACCTGCTGGCTTATTTCAATTTCCTTGGGTGCCTTACCCATCCTCGGCTGGAACTGTATAAACAACTTATCTGATTGCTCAACAATTCTGCCTCTATACTCCAAGAAGTATGTTGTGTTCTGCATTAGTATCTTCATAGCCATTTTGGTTGCCATTGTCATCCTTTATGCCCGTATCTACATCCTGGTAAAGTCCAGCAGTCGTAATGTCACTAACCACAATAACTCAGAGCGGTCCATGGCGCTCCTTAGGACTGTCGTGATCGTTGTTAGTGTCTTCATTGCCTGTTGGTCTCCACTGTTCATCCTCTTCCTCATTGATGTGGCCTGCAGAGTCAAGGAGTGCTCTATCTTGTACAAAGCCAACTGGTTTATTGCTCTGGCAGTCATCAATTCTGCAATGAACCCCATCATCTACACTCTGGCCAGTAAGGAAATGCGTCGAGCTTTCTTCCGCCTTGTTTGTGGCTGCCTGGTGAAATCCCAGGTGGCCAGATCTTTGCCTATTCAGCCCACGCCAGATCACAGTCGGAGTAAATCCAGCAGCAGCAATACCCAGAAGCCAAAGGAAGATTTCCCACAGATGAACATTCCCTCATGTATCGCTGAGAAAAAAGAGTCTTCATTTTACAACGGAAACTTCTGTAAGTAAGGGACTCCTCGAGACAAGTACCTTTCTGTGGCTTTTAGATTTAAACTATAAGTGTATTCATGCACTTAAGTCACACGGGAAAACACTAACCACTTATTTAACTTTGAGGAATATTTATCGCCAATCATTTGCTTTGGGTGTTCATTCGGTAACACACCTGATTCAGAAAAAACCTTCCATGCTACCCAACAGGCAGTACAGAGTCCATGCGTATCTAATGACATGGTGCACCACGGTGGCATTGCATGATGACGCTGCATGTGGCACTGCCTGATCTTGCAAGACATCAGTAAAACCTGTTACAGACTTCAGCATTCGCTGTATGCTGCTGACGATCACAAAATGAGCCTGATTATTGCTGACAGAGAAAAGCTCATTACGTATGGTGGTGATTATAGTTCTCTATATGTATCTTGCTGTTATGTTAATGGCCTTATACGTATGTGGTATAAATAGCTGTATATTTGTACAATTCCTTATTAAAAAGTCATTGTTTGGTAAAAGTTTACAATATGCTAAACATTGTATTGCAGTATACAGTGTAAGGTGACAAATTATACAAATAGATAGATGTGTTTCAATGGGGATATTTGAAAATATATGAAGTAGTAGCTTTTAACTGACAGGAACTTTAACATGTCATATCAATGCAGTATTTTTATTTTTTCCACTGTTACTCAAACTTTTTATGTTTAGTGAAAGGCAACATGACAGTTGTCACTGTGACATTTCACAACTTATTTTAAACAAGCAGTAGTAAATAACCATTGAGAGAGACTATATATGTTTGCTATTTAAAGTAGTTAAAATGTGACCCAACAATATACATGTATCAAGTGTATGTACTGTTTCAATGCATATATTTTTCCTTACTATTTCCAATGTATTTAAAAACATACGTCAAACCTAAGTAAACCTGTGTACATTGTGAATGCACTACCTAAGCTGAGATTCTTCAGTTCTGAAACAGAGACTTATCATTTCAGAAATCAATGAACCACAAACAGATGCCTGTGGAGTTCCTTCTTTTCTCTCCAGGCACTACCACAGCATGGGATTGTGTTAGAAATTCTCCCTGGGAAAAGGTCCAGCCAGTGGGATGAAATCCCATTTTCTGGCAGTGGGACCCTACGCTCCTACGGTCCCGGGCACTTTTGCAGATACAAGAGGGAAGATGCGGTACAACAGGATCCTGCTGAAGAGCATATCTCCATTTATACCTAACCCTGCCTTGGATCTGGAATGAAAGCCTGTTTAGTTTGGAAGACCTTCCAACTTTCCTGGAGCCCCAGACTTACTCTTTTGAGAGGCTGTTTCAGAGAAACCTGTATGAAAACAACTATGTGGTTCATCACTGCCTTACCAGCCTCAGTACAGGATCGTGTTCAGCATCAGAGGGATTCCCTGAGACCTAGAGCAGTTAGGACTTCATCAACATCTGGTTTCAAGTCCCCATGGAAGTGGCCTGTGGTACTTCCATCAGTGGTACTTTATGGCTGGAGGCTTCAGTGGAGGTTAATGGGACGTTCTGAGATGAGTTCCCATTGTCTTTCAGTAAGAATGTAAGCATCCAGATTTATTGAGCTCTTTCAAAGATTTGCGTTTAGTGTCTCAAACCACATCCTGCCTTATGCACAATCAGTAGTAGTTGAGGCTTTTTTAATACACAGCCTGAAAGAGCTCATCCTTAGCTTTACTCCGGTCTTAATCATTTAAAGCAGCAGCATTAGACTCTTCCCAAGTATGTACAGTGTGTAAGTTGTGTAATGTGTGTAGCAAAAGCCTTTAAAATGCAGAGGTTGGATTGTGATTATTTTTTACAAGTTAAGAGTGCGCTTGTAAATGTTTTAACACTGTTAGAAAAGTGTAAGAACAAAGAAAAACTGTATTTGAATGAAATAACTGTGAAAGAGAGTAGTAAATACGAAATAATTTCTGGCAAAAAGGTTGAAAAGCAGTGCACTTAAGAAGAAAAAGCTAAACTAAGCTAAGCATGATATAACTGTATGAACTGCACATACAGGCTGGGTCAGCAGCCCTGTCGCTTTGTGTGAAATAGAACTGGTGACATTGCATTGCCATGGCTTGCTTAGGTTTTTAGATCTTGCAGTGCTATTTGGCTGTATTTTCAGTGTGGAAGTTCTCCCCTGAAGTTGTGTCTTTGAAAGCTGCAAGCTAAAGTATTTGTATACTTCTAAATGTTCATGACATGGTGGCATGTGGCAGTATTCCTTGCTGTTGTAGAGCAGAAAGGCCTTAGCAACACAGCGGTTTGAGAAAACATGGTGGCTGACCCCACACCAGCTCTCATGTCAAGCATGTTACATGATTCTTGCTATTTAGGTGGAAAAAAAAAAGGAATATATTTAGTAGCCAAAATCCAAGAATGTGCACATAAAAGTGAGTTTTAACATCTGGATTCTAGTCTTAGCTATTGACAGAGTTGATGCAAGGTACAAGTAATGCAAGCAACTCCACTGTTGCGGCCATGTGATTGCATGTCAGTATAAAAACCTTTCACTCTACTTTGATTTTCTTATCTTATTTTGGAGCTGTGGGGATATTTTGTTAGTTCACTACCCTGCTGTACTTGAAGCAGGCTCCTAAGATTTGTGGGTTCACATATAACACTGATAATATAATTTACAAAGTACTTATGACTGGAGAGAAAAAAACCTGTTGTGGATACACTCTTCAGTGTGTACATCCCACTGGGACATGTTAGGTAAAGCACAGATTCTGGAAGATCTCAGAGCAAAGTTTTAAAGTAGGACAAGCCTACAGCGTAACAGCAGTGGACCATAAACAACCAGGAAGATGTCCTATCCTTAAAGCTGTAAAAAGATGGAGAATAGCTTCTTTCACCTTAAAATATTAGAAAATTCCTCAAAATACATCCCAGAATCCAAGCTTTTTATCATCTAGGCTGATTTGAGCATATAAGAAACTGAATCAGGTCCCCCTTTCTCAATTGGTTTTACATGGAGCAAAAGTTACAAAGGAGAATAACTTTTCATTCATATTATTTCATGAATTGGAATATTTATTTTGGTTCTGGATTACAAAAGTAAATCAAATCACATAAGAAGAAAAAAAAGCTTTCACAAGATGCTTTCCAAGAGTCTTTTATTGCCATCAGTCTTACAGAGTATTTTCAACTCATTAGGTAAACATTTTGAAAACTTTTAATTAAATCTCAAACCTTTGAACTGAAGTTGTGTAGCAGTCATTTTTCAAAGAACTGTACAAAAGGTTTTGGCCTTCTATGGAAAACATGCATTTAAACTCATGCCCGAAAGCAGTACCTATGGGAACGCTGTGCAGCTGAAGGCAGCAGGCTCTGCCTCCGCCACCCTCGGAGTCGGAGGAATGCTTTGCTCATGCTTTCCTGGGGACAGACTCGGTCCCTTGACTCCCCTGCTCAGAGGGCTGTCTGCTCCGGCAGCATGGCGTGCGGCTGCTCCCTTAGAAAGGCACATTTTACAGGGAGTGACTACGACTGGGGTGTCGCACTGCCTGCAAGGTTTGCCCTTTCCAACTGCCCTAGTATGGAAATGGAGAACATGCTTTGACATAAACTGCCAAAAAGCCGGGATCCTGGGAGCAGCCAGTCAGCCCCTGCTGAGCGGAGCTGTGCCAGTGTCTGCCCTGGGTAGTGCCATTTAACCCACCAACACAACCAAGGGCACAGCTCGGCCCCTTGACTTTGCTGGGGGCTGTGGACCCCCATGGCCACCCCAGGCCTGGGGAGACTCCCTTCTCATGGCAAAACTCATGGGGGATAGGCACGGCAGCAGTGATTGGGGGTTTCTGCTTGGCCACCACTGAGCCATAAGGCTTGCCACAGCCCTGAGGCCTCCTGGCACCTGAAGTGGTCTGAAGGCAGTGTGCAGAGGCTTTCAGAGGCATGCTGGTGCCCATGCTGCCTTCAGGACTGCATTTCTTCTTCCCAAGAGCAACGTAACCTCTCGGGGCATCTCTGGGCTCAGCTTTTCTCCAGGCAGGTAAGAGGGAATGGCCTTTGCAGGAGATACTCAGGCAGTAGAGGAAGAGGATTTGGGGAACATCAGCCCAGTTAAGCTTCCTTCTGACATGGAGCCTTTCTCCTCTCCACAGTACACTAAATAGCTGCTCTTGCATGGACCTTGTCCTTTCGGTCACGCTCCATGGAGAGACCATGGAGTTGACTACCTTTGGCTACCCTCACCTATTCAGTGTGCCAACCAGGAAAGCTGCCTTTTCAGGAGAGATCATCATCTGGCCCAGAAAGAGGACCTGTACGAGCAATTACTTACATCATGAAAATGGTATTTATTGAAAATGAACTTGTGGAAATCAATGCTGCCTCTGTCAAGGTAAGTGAAGCTCCTCTGGTGTAAAGGCAGTGTAAGTAAAGTCAAAATCCTCATGTGCCGTTTGGTCCTCTGACATTTTTCATCCCTGTTTCTACTGAGGTGAGTAGTTCATTGACTTAAATTCAATATCCAGGTAAACCCTGTAGAATTTCGTTTATTCTGCTATAAAATGGGCATCCCTTCAGGTAAATAAAAATATCCCAAAAAACCAAATGAGGCCATTAGGGAACCTGGGCATAGGAGAACAGACTCAAGCCCACTTTACATGCATTTCGATTTGATAGTAGTGCTCATAATTTTATTACTTTGGTTAATCATACACAAACTGAGTAATCAGAAAACAGTTGCATGACACTTATATTCGAAATTCTGTTGCTCAAGGACTTCCTCAGAGACAAAATTGGCCTCTATAACCAGAATACCACAGTCAGCAGACAGGCAAAAACTTCAGATTCACAAAAGTCATTGGGAATATAAATGATCACAATATGTCCACATACATGGTTTTTCCTGCAATTCTCAGTTAAAAATGTTTCTAAAAGTAATAAATATTAATAAATAACAAATGTACAGTCAAACTCCCTTTTACAGCAAAATAGTAACTTTTTTGTTTTGTTGTTGCCCACACAATGCAAAGAAAAACATTTACCTCAAAAGAAGAAACCTGGCTTCTGCAGGACTTCACTGAGAAGCAGTTATTACACCAATCCAGCCACAAAGGACACAAATATATACCAATTTTAACCTTTACATTCTTCATTTAATGAAAGATTTCACTTATTTTGAATGAGTATTTGCCTGGGTGTGCTTGGTGGGTTTTGCCTCACAGAAGAAAAAGGAGGACTGCTGGAAAAAGCTATCATTTCACCTGTATGTTATTTGACCTTCATGATATCTACATAAGATGTAAATCTGCATGTTAAAATCTGAGGCTACCTTCCTTTTCTGAGTCATCCATGCTGTCTCCCACAAAGTGGAGTAGCAGAATGAGTCACCCAGCTTTAGCTTCTTTCTTCCTTTGGTTTCCATGGCCTGTTCTGTTTTTAAACAAGGTTTAAACACTCTTTATTTAGCTTTTTCCCTATATGGTGCTTTTGCTAGAAATGTGTATCTCTGAAATCTTATCCCCCTTACTGAGACAAAAAAAAAAAAAGCCCTGCTTTTTCTCAGTGGAAGCATACAAGGTGCTTATGTTGGAGGATGCAGAGGAACAGATCAGGGCTTATGAACATAAATGTCTCAAAAAGAGATGAGCTGTAGGGATTGCCTAAGTATTTTGCAGTTCCCCTCCCCGGAGGTTCTGGTTTAACCCTATCAATCAGCATGTTTATAACTTGATGACAGCTCTCTATTCTCATAAATGACTTATATGCCTATTGTCTCATGTTTCCAGGCTTCACATTTCTTATCCCTGGGGTTTTCTCTCCCAAGACAGATTTTCACTCCCTATCCAAGCCTCTGGTTAACTGCAGGCAAATTTTATGTCCATGCGATCTTTTCCACAGGCCTGCCCTCGTTGCAGCTGCATCCAATACAGATGCGAGCAAGGTCCACAGACAGCGCAGAGCATTCAGTGGGAATTTGCCCATATCCCGACAGCTTTGAGCAAGCAACATTTGTGGAGAGTGCAACCCTAGGTTTGGCCAAAAAGACCATGCAAATCAACATATTTCTGACAGAATGCTAAGGTAAATCTAAATGTGGATTTTATGTAGACATATGTTGAAAAAGTCTTGAAGATAAAAAGGGAAGTGTATCTGTTACTTCAGCTTAGACTTTGTTTATGCAAAGTTACTTAATATAAATTCTTGGTCCTGCCACTTACTTCAGATAGACATTGGATGCTAAGAACAAAGGCTTGAGAGCAGAGCAGAATTTGTAGCCTGTTGTCAGAACATTCACAACTTCCAAATTTCCCCTTTAGAGCTGTGCATTTCCTGGAGGCTGCAAAACTCTGCTAGTTTTCAAATGGAGCATTTGCTACTTACAAATATCTAAATATGCATCAATTCTATTATGAATACATTGTAGCTGGCATCTGGCATTTGATGTGCCAGCAGCAATCGCACTATGGTATAAATTTTATAAATTCTCCTCATCTTACTGCACAGCATGATGCCTGGGGACCATGATGATAAGAAATGTGAGCATATTATTCTGCGGAGGAGAAAAAGAATGAACCCAGGACATAGAAAATTTAGTGCTGGCAGGTGTCATTTACCAGACATTGTTTGTAAATGTTTTCTTCTGGTGACAGTGCACATTTTGTATGCAAATCCTGGTCCCAGGACTATGTCCTTTGTTCAAGCTTGTCTTGAACATGTGTGGCAGAGATGTTTCTGACAGAACCGGCATTATCTCCCATTGTGAACCCCATAGGATGTGAAGTGGGGGGGAGCCACTGTATAACCTTCTATCCTCACTGTGTGTGCAAAGCCCTGGGCAGGGAGGCAGGCAGTAAGCCATGGAAATTGCACTGATTTCTGTTGAGTCTAGTAAATTTGTTCTTTCAGTAAATTCCCAGTTCTTGAAGTCTTGGTACTGAATTATCACCAGCAAGTGTCCAGCTCTTGGGATTGCATAGAAGAGAACAAAAACAAAAGGTGAGGGGACTCAAAATCAAAGGAAAACATTAAAAAGCTCAAATTATGCTATCTACCATCTGGTTTTCAGCCAATTGCACAGCATTTGAGCCCATCTCATAACTTCTACATCTCTTAAATTGCTGGCAGTGTTGGCTCCTCACAGAAATGAGCCCTGCCTCTCTAGCACGTTCACTTCGCTTTTGTCAAGATCAGTGTGAAATAGTCTTTGACTCTAACAACAGCAGTTTGGAACTGCTACCCAGATGGCTATACAATTTCTATACTCTTTTCATATAGGGGAAAGCCAAATCTACCAGAGTAACAGTGACAAAAAGCAATGGCAGGATCAACAAAAGGAGCATTGATTGGCCCATGTGCCCTTCCTTCTGGACAGCTTTGAGATTCCCAGTGACTTAGAAAAGCCTCTGCATCATCACACCTGGCCAGACAGGATCTTCTGGCCCATTGTGGCAGCAGGGCACTGTCAAAGCCCAAAAGCGGTACCTAGGACCAAACTGTATCTGATCAAGCTGTGTGTAACCTTTGCATCATCAATGGGCATGCTGAGCTGGGCAAATTGGCTGGGCTGACAGAGCAGTTTAAAATAGCCACGTTTTCCTGGAAGCAGAGTTTGTGAAATGTAGTCTAGGGAATTTAATATTTCTGTCAAGATGTTTCATTTTGTATCTCCTTGCCACCTGCTTTAATTTCCAAAACTTGCAGCTAGACAGCTGCTGTTATTAAAGCTACAGCTAGAACAATGGTAAAAAAATTCTAGATGCTTATTTCAGTGTATGTTTAGTGCTTTCATTCATACACCCATATCTTGTCACATTTTTCCAGGCATACACTGACAGGATATTTAGGAATCTAAAACAGGCATAGGCAGCAGGTGGGATTTTTAAAGGCACCTAAGGGAGTTGGGCACCTGGCTCTTACTGAAGTGATGTACAACATTCAAAGTACAAAAGAGGCCTTCTCTTGTGGTTAGTGGTATCACGCTAAAGACTTTCCAGAACATGGCTGTAAGGAGGTGGAAGCATGGAATGACAAATGTTATATATGACAAAAAAGGTGGCAACTGAGATACTTCAAACTGGAATATAGTGAGACATGGCTGCTCTTAAATAAAGTCATTTTGATGAACAAGGCTCTGGCATATAAGGTCTCTTCACCTTCCCTTGCAATTTCCAACCTGATAAAAGGACAACCCAAATTTTGAGAATTCCTCTAACCCCAGTGCCATACTAATCTGGTTTGCAATACAGCATCTAATTTCTTTCCTTTGCTCTCAGCTCCAACCCAAACCTAAAAATAACAACTAATAGCTATCTGCAATAAAATTAATCAGAAGCATTTGGTTCACTAAAGTCTTAGTTTGGCTTCTGAATGCCTTGATTACAGAATCAAGTGTATTTTTATTGCACGGATCGCGTGACTAGTCTTAGGTGCCTGAATCATTTTCGTTCTGGAGATCAACCAACCCAAACTTCCCAAGTTGCAAATTCACCGTATTTCAAACCAGAAGGTACAAGAAAATTATTTCAGAATTTTAATATAATGATCCTACCTGAATGGATTCTAAGTGAATCCTTCAGTCAGTTTGGTTGTAATTTGACAATTTTTTTAACTTAGCAAATTCTTAAAATCAAATCTAAGTTTAAGTGTATTTAAGTATTGTCTGCTTCAGCGTAGGCAGGTGCTTAACCTAGACTTCACCTGCTGAGTCTTGGCCTTTATGAATAAAGTCTGAAGGTTTGGTTTCAGGTATTGGTGTTAGAGAAGACCTTGGAATGCTGAAAGCTAAATCCTGACTCTGGCACAAACTTTGCTTTACAGGAACTGTGTCTGTTGAATTTGGCTCTTGATAAGCTTCATAAAATGGGAAAATAACTTCATATACTGCTTGCATTTGAATAGTACAAAGCTTCCTTAAAACGTTTCCCAGTACATAAAGCCAAGGACATTTCTGCCATAAATGCATCTTTAGTATATGTGTGTTTTTCAACTTGATATTTAGAGAAAAGCAGTGTATTTGTAATACCTATCACTTGCTGAAGGCCAAAGTCAAGTCATGCCTAGGCTGGTAAATGCCAATGACATCATTTGCAAAACTGACCACTGAGTCATGATAGTTTTCACTGTTTATAAGATGAAAAGATTTGTCAGATATGTCTTTTACCAACCATCTTACATTAAACCTGTTAAACACAAGTTATTTGAACTTGCCTGATCGGTATGTAACATCTCTTTGGAGACTGGTAGTCAAGGACATCTAGATCTTCACCATAAGCAGAGAACTACTTAAAATAACCTTAACACTGAAATTAATAAATTAAAGTTACAGAATATTGTTATATTATCATTAAAAAAATCAAATGCACACACCTCGTACACAGATCACACCAAATCATTGTTAAAGCAAGATACAAATGTTTTGAGTAGCATCATATAAGAATTCAAATGTGACATCAGAAAGATAAAATGCTTTTGATATCAGTGACACTGAATAACGCTTTTAAAAATCATTTTATGCTAAATTTCCGAGTTGGAATACTAGTTGCTGAATTCAGATTCCTTCCATGGTTAACCAGCATAATCCACCTGTAATCCCCATAGTTGTGCTTCTTAGGTAAAATCAGAAATAAGATTCCTAATATTCATTTTCTCAAGAAATTGAGACTGCTGAATTCTATTTCTATCTCAACAATCACAATTGGCATTTTTCTTCTGGTAAAAACACATGGCACAGAAGATAGTTCTATACCATCAACAGACTGACTTGAAAAATACAAATATAGACTGTATTTGTATATATAATGTGTATATATACACTATCAATATTCACATTAGAGAATCTGAACAATTTTACTGAAATTACTTTTTAAGAAAGCCTTCTGCTGTGACTTCATGTCTACATAAAGCATTGAGAATTTTCAAGTGTACCGTGTGAAATGGGGCTTCTAAAACCTAAAGAAAACATACTGGTGGATATGTGAATATGCTATTTTTTTTAATGCACATCTTTTTTCAGATCTGCGATTTCCACCAGTTGTACCTTGCAAATTACAAACACTAAAATAGTAATCTGGAGTCAGTGTTTCCTCTCAGCAGGCTGCTGCAGGCAGAGTTCACTCCCAGAAGAAACTATTGGCAAATTATTCTCGAGATGATGATTGATGAGATGACTTATGCTGTCAAAGACACGATCTTTTGTACGAACCTTCAAAAAAAGGATGCAAGAAGATAGATTAAAGAGCAAAATACTTTTTCCCTCAACTTCGCACTAAAATTCTCTAAGAATAAAATAGGACAATTAATCATGTTTTAAAGACTGATCCTTCTTCCATCAAAATCAGTGGAAATTTGGCATTTCTGGAGTTGTAATTCTGTTTTGTCTCTTATTCCCTCTATTCTCTTCAAACAGATATTTTGCATGCTACCTATGGGCCAGTCTACTACTATTATGCTTTCTGAATAGGTCTGCTTGAAAACTTTCTGTACAACATTTTGTTTTGCTATAAGTTGGATTTTTAGATCAATTTTTCTTCTTCAAGAGACCACCCACCTGCTTCTTCGAAGTGTTTTCACCTTTCTCATTAGGAAGAGCTGTCCCTCTAGAGATGCCAGAACCTAATTCTTCTCCATGTGCGTCAGCATCTTTGTGCTTTCCTTAACAAAGATCTGGTTCTTCAGGTGCTGGAAAATTCCCTTTCCTGAAAGTGATCCAGCCACCATGTGTGCTTGGCTTGGCTTTGCCCCGTGCTGCATGGTACACCCCTGTGCCTTTGAAACTGAAACACTTCAGGGCAGGGGACATCATTTGTCTAGTGAATTTACCAGCCCTCTGCACCAGAATCCTGCTAAGTAAATTATTACACCCATGATAAGAGAAAACTGATATTGCAAGGTAAAACAGTCAAAAACCAGGACAGGCCAAAAACTAATCTATATTGCAAAACAATCTTTAATTATTTAACCACATCTTCACAAAATATCTCCTTCCTATGTTTAAAACAAGTTAGGCATAGAGCTTCCATAGGCAGAGCAGAGGTCCTCTCAAATCAATGTCATGCTGCGGTAAAGCTTTGTATTGGGATGCCTATACGCTGCCTCAAGCAAAAGCCTGTGAGCACTGTTCTGAAGTGAGGCATGTCATCTGTTTTCCTTGACTTCTCTCAGAAAGAAACAACTTTTGTTAAAACTTTCCAGAGCCAGCTTAGGCTGTGGTGAATGCCTCACTTGAAATATTTCAGTCTTCATCATTAAGTTTCTAGCAGTTTTGCCAGAACTTAGCACAGGATGTCAAATGGTAAAAAAAGAAACAAGCAACTTTGATGGCAAACAATGCTATCTGCTCAGTCCACATGTAGCTGCATCACTGAACAAAAAGAACAGGCTCTCCCGATTTCTGAAACATACTGCTTTGAAACATCACTTTCTCTAATTATTCAAAGCTATATTTTCAAAATGAAAATATATCTTTAAAACAGCAGTAACTTTCCTTATCTATGTTCAGATTAACACATATTCAGTCCATTTCATGGGGAACAGGAGCAGTGCCTGAGGACTGGAAGAAGGCCGACGTTGCTCCAATCTTCAAAAAGGGCAAGAAGGAGGACCCAGGGAACTACAGGCCAGTTAGTCTCACCTCTGTCACTGGGAAGGTAATGGAGCAACTCGTTCTGCATGTCATCTCCAAACACATTGAAGAACAGGAAGTTATTGGAAGTGGTCAACATGGATTTACCAAGGGTAAATCATGCTTGACCAATCTGATAGCCTTCTATGATGTTATAACTGGTTGGCTGGATGAGGGGAGAGCAGTAGATGTCATCTACCTAGACTTCAGCAAGGCTTTTGACACTGTCTCCCATAATAACCTCATTAGGAAGCTGAGGAAGTGTGGGCTAGATGAGGAGACAGCGAGGTGGATTGAGAGCTGGCTGTGTGACAGAACTCAGAGGGTTGTGCTTAATGGAGCAGTGTCAAGTTGGAGGCCTGTAACCAGTGGTGTCCCCCAGGGGTCAATACTCGGTCCAATCTTGTTCAATATATTCATCAATGACCTGGATGAGGGGACAGAGTGTATCCTCAGCAAGTCCGCTGATGATACCAAACTGGGAGGGGTGGCTGACACTCCAGAGGGCCGCGCTGCCATCCAGCGTGATCTGGACAGGCTGGAGTGCTGGGCAGGGAAGAACCTAATGAGGTTCAACAAGAGCAAGTGTAGGGTCCTGCACCTGGGGAGGAAGAATGCTAGGCACCAATATAGGCTAGGGGCGGACCTGCTGGAAAGCAGCTCTGAGGAGAAGGATCTGGGGTCCTGGTAGACAGTAAATTATCCATGAGCCAGCAGTGTGCCCTTGTCGCCAGGAAGGCCAATGGAATCCTGGGCTGCATAGGGAAGAGTGTGGCCAGTAGGTCGAGGGAGGTCATTCTCCCCCTCTACTCGGCACTGGTGAGGCCACAACTGGAATACTGTGTCCAGTTCTGGGCTCCCCAGCTCAAGCAGGACAGGGAACTCCTGGAGAGAGTCCAGCATAGGGCAACAAGGATGACTGGGGGATTGGAGCACCTCCCTTATGAGGAAAGGCTGAGAGAGCTGGGACTCTTTAGCCTGGATAAGAGAAGGCTGAGGGGAGACCTTATTCTTGCTTATAAGTATCTAAAGGGTGGGTTGAAGGAGGATGGAGGCAGACTCTTTTCAGTGGTTCCCAGTGACAGGATGAGGGGCAACGGGCACAAGTTGGAACATAGGAAGTTCCATTCAAACATAAGAAAAAACTTCTTTATGGTGAGGGTGCCAGAGCACTGGAACAGGCTGCCCAGGGAGGTTGTGGAGTCCCCTTCTCTGGAGATTGTCAGGACCCGCCTGGATGCAGTCCTGAGTAATGTGCTCTAGGCATTCCTGCGTCAGCAGGGGAGTTGGACTAGATGATCTCTAGAGGTCCCTTCCAACTCCGAAAATTCCATGATTCCATGATTCAACTCAGCTGAGAGTTTTCTCATCATAAGCAATATGCTCTGCCATCACCAGAGTTCAAGCCCTAATTCTAAATCCAGCAAAAATCTTGCAGTCTTCCATTTTAAGCATCCTTTACCTGAACCAGAGATCTTTTTATTTTTGTCAGCAGGATGAGAGCAGAAGCAACTGGACAGTTAACTCTGCTCTGAAAACACACTCTTAAAAGCTGTAAAGTGTCATTGGGTAATTTGTGAGTGAAATGAATTTTCGGGCAGCCTTTGTGTGTATCGGATTTCACAAACAATCATGCTGAGGCCACGCAGAAGAAATGCAAGCTGCTGGCATGCTGCTGTGGCTGGCCACACACTGGTATTTTATTGACAATTCTCCGCTCTGACAAGTCACAAATAGGGCTGCTCAGGAGCTGTGTCAAGATCCCACAAATCACATAGGCAGCACAGCTAACCTAAATACAGCTGCAGAAAACCCGCTCTTATCAAGCGGTGGCTCCTGAGCAAGGAGCTTCAGAGCCATTTTGGCCACGATGGCACATCACCAGTAGGCTGAGGGAGGGGATAGGTGCAGAGAACAAGCAGGTCCCTACGCACGGAGGTCAGCAAATTAGTGCTGCTCGTAGGGGCAGTGCAGAAAAGATGGGGTGCCTCTGTCCTTTGCCTAGAGGAGGGAAATGTCCTGGGAGTCACCGCAGGGCCTGAGTACTCCATGCCATTAGGCAGAGCAGCAGAGCTGCCAGTGGGACATAGCACCCCTGTGCTTGTGCGTCTCACAGCCGCGTTTTCCCTGCAGTACCCTGTAACAGCTGTTTGTTTGTGCTGAAGGGAGAATTAGGGGGCTCTGCTGCAGGAGTCACAAAATTGCTGGCAGAAGTTTAGCAAAGGAGGCTGCCCCCCAAGAGGCGTAGGGCCAGTCCGCCAGGCTGGTGTCCTGCTCAAGCCCAGGACTCGGCAGCTGGCACCTAAAAACTGCAAAACCATTCTTTGACTGCCCTCACGTGGCAAATATAATTACAACAAGTACATTCCTCATCGAGCCGTTACAGACTCTGCAGGACCGGCATAATTCAGCTGAATGCTGCAGATTTCTCAGTGGAGACAGATGCCAACAGGCCAACTCCTTTAAAGGAGTTTCTCTTTTACTTTGGAGCTTGTCATCTAAAGTTGTCCTTCACAGAGGAAGTGGAGTTGCCCACTCTTAGCTATCAGGAGCCAAGAATAAACAGCGTGGCGATGCTTTCATTCTCTCAGACAAGACTAAGCCTCCCCAGAGGCGGGATGGAACAGGACAGCTGCAGAAAACTGGAGCTTCCTTGCCTTCTCCATCCTGCTGCTGGGAGGGTCCCTTTGTCAGCTAAGGGAGCCCCTGTGAAGGATAGAGATGGAGCAGGTTTACCCCAGTTGTCTCCTGGGCTTAGGTACAGGAAAACACAGAGGGCCTGGTCCATATCCTGGCTGGCAGAGATGTCATGTGGAAATTGCCAGCATGCAGGTTGGCTGAACTGGCACAGCCACCAGCAGGTTCTCATCTTCCAGCCTTCATTAATCTTTATTAACCAGTGGATCATCAGGGAAAAGTAGTATTAGAAAACATGTCAACTAGCTGCACTTTTGACTAAGACTGTACAGCAGTGGCCAAAGCTTAACCTTGCTGGGAATTGGGTCCCTAAGGCACCCTGCAATGTGCAGAAATCATGTAGTGGGTCTTCTGCTACGCATCAGGGAGAGAATTAGAGATGTGGTGGCGTACTAGAGATATGAGGCTGTACTTACAATCAATTGTGAATAAGCTGTAAACAAGATTAAACACATTTAGAGAAAATGTGTAGTGTCAGAAACCTCCTGTATTACTGAGGAGTCAGCACTTACCGTTCCTTCTGGGTCCACCAAAAGAAGATGCTTGGCTTGTCCATTGTGCATGCCTGTCAGCACATAGGAGCCGGGATTCGTGGTACTCTTCCTTACAAGGAAGTCTCCACATTTTTTTAACAGCTGTTCTGCTTCTTTCCTGCTCATCTCTCCTTGATACCACGGCTCTGTACTCAGCTCTTCGGCTACAGTCCAGTCCGATGCTCTGGATGAGAGAGGACTGGTGCACCCAGCGGAGGTGGATTTACTCAACACAGCCTCAGACGTTTGGTTCTTGAGGGCATCTTCAAATGGTTCTGGTTGTGGAAACAGAAACAAGGGCAAGATCATTCAGAGGTAAATCATGTTACAAAATGGTGATACTCCACTCATTTTTAACAAGATTTATTTTGTGTTATAGCCACTTCCCTTGATGAAAAAAATGAGGGAAGACGTACTGCTAGGCCTACTGATTTATGGATTCTATGAACACCGAGGAATATGTTAAAAATGTATGTTATGCACAGAAAGATGCTGATAAAAATCAGAGTGAACCTTGGCGGGATCTTTTGGAAGGTAGTGATTTTATTTCAGTGATGGCTATTGTCAACATTTGCATTTATATGCCCTGGTACTGGGCAGAGCTCTCCTTTTGTCTTGCCCAGTACATCAGACAGTTTAATTTCAAATAAATTGCATAATATGGGTACCCAATGTCATTATACTCATATCTGGTCTCTCTTCAAGCAATACGTTCATTCAAAAATTATCCATTACGGAGTCTCCAGCCCAGTATGTCTAGAAGCGATCAGTTGCCATTATCACTCAGCCTACCCCTGGCCTCCACCTAGGAAGGGGACTTTGCAATATAGACACAGTCTAACACCTTTACTGTGATTTACCTAGCTGAAATCAGCCTCAGGGAAGCATCTTTTAAACTTCAGCTAAATCCTGAACTCAGTGTTACTTTCTGTAAAGTGGAATGAAAAGATGTCTCATTACAGGTCCCAAAAGTCTTACAGAAATAGGAAATAGGTCAGTACGTGATTCATTACATGCTGTACTGACCTATTGGAAGCTATTTTCCCTTGCAAGACCTTCATCTAGACAACTAGTGCATATTAAAAAGAGATATTGTTCTGTGCCCACTAGACTCACTAAAGGACATCTGCAGAGCAGTACCATGAAGAAATACACCAGCTCTAAACAGACTGCTCAGATGTGAGGACTATATAGCCATGTTTGCGTGGGGCCACAGAGAGGTTAATTTAGCTCAGAGAAATATGGTAAATATTATGCTGTCACAGCTTGTTGATATCTCAGCTAATTCTTAAAACCAGCTTATGTATGCCTTCACTACCTTGCAGCCTGCACAAAGCCTAACACGTTTAGCTTGACAAACCACTAACTTAGGGCTAGTTGACATGTTTTCTAATACTACTTTTCCCTGATGATCCACTGGTTAATAAAGATTAATGAAGGCTGGAAGATGAGAAAACAGTTTTCTCAATTTTTAGGAAAATAATGTGTATAAAATACAGGTAAGCATGCGCATGTTTTAAAGGCATAGCATGCTAGAAATCAAGGTTAACACCCCTCATTTCAGATAACAGAATTTTCTCATTTCAGATCTATATTCACAGATAGATACTCTCTCAACTTTCTTCCCTCACCCCTTCTTTCAATCCAAAATCTCCTGAAGCTGTGGCAACAGAGCCGTATCTGAGTAAAAACATGCCAGAAAGACAGTTTTATGTATACTGAGATAACAGAAATGTAGATATATTATTTTACAAATAACATATAGGCATCAACTGCTTTGTCTCACTGCCTTTTAATTATGTGAACTGAATTAAATAAATCACGTGTCAGCAATTGATTGGAGGTAGGAAGAGTAGAAAAGCAAAGAACATTTTCTGTGCATTAAACTGTTTTCCCCAATTTCCTGTTAAGTATCTCTTCAAGGCTGAGAACAATGTGTATAGGCAGCACCAACATCAAATTATGACTGATGCTTAAACCATTGTTTTATGGCTATGGCTATGATTCTGATTTTGGAAAAGCTGACTTCAAAGTTGGAACAGATAGCTAGACAGGATAGTAGGCCTACACAGAGCAAGGGATAAAGCAGCCTTTTAATTTCCCTCCCAGCTTCCTTGTTACACAAAGTTTTTGCAGTATGTGTTGACTTCCTGGTAACATATTCAACAGGACAGGCTGGAGCTAATTCTCCAGCCATTCACTCCTTCACTTCCCTGCATGACAAGCCTCCTAATTTATTTTCCTTCTGATGTGGTTGCCTGTGATGCTAAGGACAACACAGACTGCAACTCAGCTTAACTCAGATATAATACAAACTAGCTTCAAATCTTTGGCCACTCTTATTTTAACTTGGTCACATATGAAACCACTAAAATTCACCATAACTCCACCAGGAGTACTAAAATTTGGATAATTTTAATTTTTTTTTCATACAGAACTAATGTGTAAACATATTGGGTTGCTTGTTAGAGAGGGAGTGAATAGAAAGGGAACTCACTCATATCAAACAGATCTTTTCCTGGGCTGCTCTCTTTGGTGTCATCTGCTGTTCCACTGATGGTACTTTCGGCATCTGCCTGAAGTTCCAATAGAGCTTCTATATTTATATGCTGGGTGTTCACATATGTTGGCATCTCTGCTGTTGTGGTTACTTGTGATTTCCCTTCCAGCATAGTACAAGTATCCAGAGATCCTAGAAAATTCAAGACTTTTTTCTTCTTTTTTGTATTTGACAGAACATGGTTGTTACAATGACCGAACACCGTTACACCCCATCACCACAGCTTTAAAATTCCCTGGAATAGGAGATGTAAAGTCAACTGCAGGATCTAGTAGAAACAAATGTTGATGAATGTATTCAGAACTGTGTTTCAATGAGGGGTTGGGGGGTGTGTGTTATTATTCAGGAGGAAAGGAAAATTTTTTAAAGACTGTCAGTTTCAAAACTGATACTCAGTTGGGAGGTCATGAGAGGAGAAAATGGAATAAAATCCTCAAATCTGTGCAGATTAACAACAGATAACATATTCTGGCATTTGAAAAGAACATGTCCCCCGAAATGCAGTAAAGCTGTCACGTAGAGGTAGAAGGGGTGA
The DNA here is from genome assembly GCA_008921705.1 of Burhinus oedicnemus. Taxonomy (NCBI): domain Eukaryota; kingdom Metazoa; phylum Chordata; class Aves; order Charadriiformes; family Burhinidae; genus Burhinus; species Burhinus oedicnemus. Next base: position 2,903,424 of record VFFE01008422.1, on the reverse strand, counting down.
AATTTCACACATATGTTTTGACATGATTTGCTTAAAATTCACAGACAACAACAAAAAGAACATTATATTTGTTATTTGTGGAGCAGAGATCATGTGCAAACTTATGCATTGTTCCACATTTTAAAGAAGCTTCTGACTTTAAGCTCTTCCTTTGGAAACTCCATCTTGCCTACCCTAGTGGATCAGATTTTCAGAACAGACCACGCAGACTGTCTTTAAATACCATGAGGTTTTAAGACATGACCAGCTAGATAGCTGAAGTTTTGGGGCAAACCTATGTATGAACTACTCTGCAAAAGACAAGATTTTATGAAGGTGTGCATTTAATAATTTATCCAGAGGTAATAACCAAATGCTTTTCAAGGATACCAATGCTAAAATTCAGACAAAAGGAATCTATCAACAAAGTGCAGTTCATTACCTTAAGACTTTGAGGCATCAGACTTTCACATGCTTTGCCCACCCAAGACCTCCTGCAGTATTAGAGCTAAAACTAGCAAAACTCACCTTGCTTAACAGGCCCAAGATGCCAGTCTTCACTGAATTTGTCTCCTAAGTGACGACTCTGGTAATAGGTTTGCTCTCCTCCCACTCCTGCTGCAGACTAGAATGGACACATGTGCAAAGAAATTTTCAATTACCTTTAAAATGCTCAGACATATTATGAGTGGCTCTGACAATTTCCTTGGCTGTATTCTGTGTACTCCCACTCTTCATTTCCGATTCATCACAGTGTCAGAATATATATCACACAAATGCATTTGTGTAGGAGTAAGATATTACCGGTGACCTTCATGTAAACTCCCTGCTTCCTGCTTTTATTAACCCCCGCAATCCCAAATGATGCATCATCTCCACCAATATATTTGTCTTCACATAGCGAGCCTTGACAAACCATGCCTGGGAAAAGCATTCCATAGAAACACACCTGGGAGCAGAAGATATCCCCAGCACCTTCCAAAACCTGAGCCGAAAGACTCACATTGGTATCAGGAGACACACTTGGGTAGTGAGGGGAGGATGCTGTCTACAGACAGGACCCCTCTGGATTTGAGCAGAGTTGTGCTAGATCTGAAAACTCCTCTTAGGTGGCTACATTGATACTGCAGTCAAATTTGCCACAGCAATGCTGGTAGAAATATGCAAGCTGACCTCAGTTCAATATGAGGTGGAAAACCTACCTAGGAACCTGGCTGAATACTGATCGCTGCTGAGTTGTTAACACAGTGAACAGTTAGTAACGACTGCACTAGATTGTTTAAACGGTTCTGCATCAAATCTTTCCCAGTTAGTGTGCAGTATTTTACAGTCTCTGAAGCAGACATGGTTTCTACAAATGTGGTAATCCTCAGTGGATTTTCTTCCCTTGAATCTGTGTAATCTTTCCACACCATGAGAAGCTCACGTCCTTTTCTTTGTTCTGAACCTGCCTAATTTGTTGCCTCCTAGATCTTCAGTGCCCATTCAAAAGGAAACTGGCCACAGATGAAAGGCTGTGAGCTACAAATAGTCCCAATGTATACGTTTTAAAATACACATTTTTAAAAAATTTTGGATCCATCAGCAGGAGGGCAGAGATGTAATTGCACTGACCTGAGCTGTATCTGCAGCAGTGGAAAGTCTTGCTTTGAGCCTGGCATCAATGAAGCCGCCAGGGGGGGGCATTTTGTTTGGGATGTTGTTGTAATAGGGATGTTCTGTTGTCTCGTTATCTTCCTCCATCCATGGCTCATCAAAACTCTGCACCCTGTAAGAAAGTGACTGCTTTATTTTGCCCCTTGCTTGCAAATCACTTACAGATACTTGCAGCATGTTAAGACTGCCTGTGAAAGGATCACTATTGCATATTATTTTGACAATTCAGCTACCATTATAAGTCAGGAAGTAATGATGGATCATGTAGCAGATCCTCTCCGTTTAGATAAACTTGATCTACACCTCCTTTGCAACGGACTAAATCCTTTATGCTGAGTAAAGAATGTTTTTATTTAGCTTTAAAGACCACTATAAACTGCATTGACAAAAATTTTTTTTTAACCTTACAGTAGCATTTGTAATATTATTACTTGATTGATTGACTAAGCCCTAAAACTTTGTCTTTAATTATGGCTGCTCTATCACCAATATAAATCTGGAAGAACTTCACAAAGTCAAGAGATCGGATCTGTGGTTTCAGTCTACATTTAACACTAATTTACACAAGTCTAAAGTTAGTACAGAATGCTTCCAGATTAGGATAGTAGCATTTTATATTCACCATACACTCATTTTACTTTGATATAAGGGATTACACAGGATACCAGCTCACTGGGATTTATAATAATGTTAGCAAGCATATAGCAATCCATGTCAAAAACACAGCTCACCAGAATGCTCTATCCCAGCCTTTTAAACACACACAAGCAGACAGATTTTGTACCCTCCAGAGAACAATGCAGTCAAAGCCTCTGTACAATATATCACATTTCTAAAACCTTCACCCTGGCTAATATCAGAAATAGTGAAACATCACTAGCCATTTTGGAAGCCCAGTAACTCTAGCTTACTTCATCTAAACTGACAGAGCTGCTATGACAGCAACAACAGTGAGGAATCATAGAATCATAGAATAACCTAGGTTGGAAGGGACCTTTGAGATCATCGAGTCCAACCATCAATATAACACTGCCAAAACCACCACTAAACCATGTTCCTCAGCACCACGTCTACCTGTCTTTCAAATACCTCCAGGGACGGCAATTCCACCACTTCCCTGGGCAGCCTGTTCTAATGTTTGACAACCCTTTCAGTGAAGAAATTTTTCCTAATACCCAAACTAAACATCCCCTGGCATAACTTGAGGCCATTTCCTCTTGTCCTATTGCTTGTTACTTGGGAGAAGAGACTGACCCCCACCTCTCTACAACCTCCTTTCAGGTAGTTGTAGAGAGTGATAAGGTCTCCCCTCAGCCTCCTTTTCTCCAGGCTAAACAACCCCAGTTCTCTCAGCCATTCCTTATAAGACTTGTTCTCTGGACCCCTCCCCAGCTTTGTTGCCCATCTCTGGACTTGCTCCCAGTCCCTCAATGTCTTTCTTATAGTGAGGGGCCCAAAACTGAACACAGTATTCAAGGTGCAGTCTCGCCAGTGCTGAGTACAGAGGGGTGATCACTTCCCTAGTCTGGCTTGCCACACTGTTCCTGATACAAGCCAGGATGTTGTTGACCTTCTTGGCCACCTGGACACACTGCTGGCTCATATCCAGCCCACTGTCAATAAACATCCCCAGGTTGTTTTCTGCTGGGCGGCTTTCCAGCCACTTTTCCCCAAGCCTGTAGCATTCTGTGGGGTTGTTGTGACCCAAGTGCAGGACCCAGCACTTGGAAATGCCATGAAAATGCCATGAATAACATCCATTCTTGACCATCCAACTCTGCCTACTAACTACAATGGAAAATGCATTATCATTTCAATAAGTTCACTGTGAAATCCATATTTAGCCCATTCTTCTAAAATGACTGTGCTCCCTTCACATTCATTAAGCAAGCCTTGCTTTCCTAATTCAGCAGAAATCTCTTTTTAAAGAATTTAAATCCTGTCCATCTCCAGGAACATTGTCCACAGCACATTTTATTAAGTAAAGAAGATCCTTTAGCAGTCTTCTGCAATTGTACTCACCTATCATGAAAAGTAGGTATCTTAGAGGGGCATCTTAAGTATTGCTTGAATCGAAGCTCGAATGCTTGCCCTATGGTGCTGATGACATCCTGAGCCAGGCCATCACAGCATTCCAGTATATGACAAGCTAAATGAAAAAGATTTGACACATGCACATGCAAATCATTGTTTATGTTATGATAGAATGCACTGACCTATGACAAAACACCTACACAACAGGCATAGTTGCCCTATTCATGGTGCGCACATTTCAATAAAACCCAAATCTGGCACAGTGAATTTCAGGCAATGTGGTCTTTTTAAAGGTTAAATAAAATTGCTCTGGCGTGTAGCTGCAATAGGCAAAACCACAAATTAGTTCCACAATCTTAACAAGTCCATAAAGACAGGAAACCTCATTAAATTTCACTTGTTATTACCTGAATGCAATAGATTATATGAGAATTCTGAGCTTTAAGTTGAAATTCTAAAAATATTAGTAGATGGTAACAGCAAAAAAAGCTTTCTTAGCTTTCCTCAATTTTATCCCCACTTCGGTTTTATGTCTAATCACCCAAAGTTTGCAAGCTATTCACTTCCTTTGAGTTTCCAGAATTTCCCAAATTACAGGCAGAGGGAGGAGCAGTAACTAGGATCCTCCCTAGATCCTGGTCCTTGATCTGATTCCAGTAGTACAGATACTAGTACCTTTTCCTGCTTGTCTGCATGGACACAGTCCCAGCAAGCTGTGGGATCACTGGGGAGCACAGAGCCAGGGCCCCAGTGAACTCCAGCACTGCCCCATGTGCCACCTCTCTGAATCCACCGTTGACAGAAGCAGTAAGGAGGGAGGCTGGCAACACAAGATCGCTTCCTATGGGAAACCTTTATCAGCTGTCTGTGCAGCCAAATCCATCCCGGTTTTAAATCAGAGTGTGGCTCAGAGATATCATCTTATGTGACAACATGAACAGGTGAACTCGTGAAGATTTCACCTAACACTGCAGGAACACAGACGGGTGTTAAGACCTGGAAGCTAAAGATCTGAATGAACAACATCTCAGTCATATTCAGAAAAGCCCAGGCAAGTTCATTTTCCATATTCAGAGCTGGCCAAGCACATGGTCTACTGGACTGGATTTGAAACTCTGGTTCTTCTCCAAGCCCTGCTGCAGCATAGTGGGACCTCATTCAAAGTTTCTAATTTCTATCATCCCTGACTGCTTTAATAACCTGAATATAAATTCTTCAGCTGAAAAACTGCATTTTAGTACATGCCCAGTGTCCAACTCAGTGGAATCAAGTGCTTTGGATGCCAATGTCCCACAAATAAGGATTGGTCATGACATTTGTGTGACATAATTTTAGTTAAAGCAATATAAGGAGACTAAGGCGCTTTAGCAATGATTTAGAGGCTGATCTGCTGGACAGACTTCTGAAGAGGCCAAAATAAAGGGCCAAGAAGCCTGCAGTTATGCAGGTACGGAATGACAAGGGCACCAAGCTATCCATCTCCCTCAGTAGCAGCAGCACCTCATGCAGCATGAGATGGCACCAGTCACAGTGCTGCCCTGCTAAACAGATCCAGTGATGCTCTCTTCGCACCTTATAGCATCTGCTGTGTCAACCCGCAGGCTGAAGCAATTCCTGATTCAGGGGAAATGTCCTTAGCTGCATGTTGAAAGTGGATTCAGTAGCCAAAAACAGGACCTCCACATGTCCAAAGACAGAGGCAGACATCCCTGGCTAGCAGCAGGATGTTTGCTGTTTACCCCTTCTGCACCACTGCTGGCGACAGTGAACAATCAGCCTTTAGATAAGGTAAAAATTTATCTCCATGAACGTGGACCAAAAGTAGTTAGGCCAGACAAAGCTATACTTTTTGCACTTTATAACTAGAGCGGGGATTTAAAGGGGCTACATTGCTCACTGCTAAACCTGTCTGGAGATGAAATGAAGCATGAGTCATTAAGTAGTTTCGGTACGTGACATAATGAGTAACCTGTTTCCTTGGATACGTGAATGGACTTTCAGCAGGTAGGAGATGTGCTTCTTGTAAAAGGATGAGAAGGTCTGGCTCACACAGAGATGATTTCTTCTGAATGTTACAGTGGAAGACTTTAGTTTGCTAGATCCAGAATATAAAGCATTAGAGAGCTTTTCTATCCTTGGGAATAAATGAGTTTAATATGCAAGTGAAAGCTATATTACAGCATCGGTGCTAGTGTCAGTAACAGCAGCAGTAACATTTTCACTAGATACAGAAGTAAATCGAACTCACTTCTAAAGTAATTTGCAGATAACACAAGGATTGACAGAATAGCTAGTGACAGTGAAAGAGGGCAATCCAGATCCCTTGGTAAACAAGACCTTTTAAAAAGATGTGTTTTCATACTGGTCATATACAAAGTCACTGATCTGCAAACCACTGATGTACATACACAAGTGGGGCAAGCTCCCATGGAAAGCTGTAATGCAGAAGGCTTAAAGATCACAGCATGAAAGAATTTCACGTGAGGTAACAGTGCTCCACTGCAGCAAAAATGGCTTAGGAGAAACCAGCTAATGATGAGGACAAAAGCAAGTAAGAATAGGAAGGAAGAAGGGAAGCCTCTCTTACAGACTGCTGACATGAATACTAGATTACTCCAAACAATAACTGGCATCATCTATCTTTTTAAAACAATGCAGAAAAATGAAAGAAGGAGGAACAGAAATTATCTGAAGGGTGGAGGACGTGCACTGCAGCTGGAGACCTACAGAGTTCATGCTGTCAAACTCTTCCTTAAGAAAACTGAGAAACGACTTGAACTAAATACACCACAGGAAGACAATACCAGGTGCTTAGATGACTCCTCGATCTAGGGTAGACCAGCTCAACAAGGGACAGTGACAGAAAGCTAAGGCTAAACACATTCAACTTAGATACAAGGAATATAGTTCATGAAATATTTTTTATATAAAATCCACTCACACAGGAACAGAAAACAGAGCACAGGACTCCTCCAAACCCTACAGTCCAAATGTCTGGTCTGCAATGCCAGTCCACTACATTGCCACCGAGATCTCTCAGTACAACTAGATCAGTCCTCAGCTTAGCAGAAGGGTACCGCTAAAGCAGGCAGAGTGGAGAGCAGCTCTGCACCACAGACCCTACAGTCTGATGCCGGAGCCTTTCTAGTGGGGGACACATGATGTTGGAACATAAACCACGGTAGAGAACTGGACTATCTCCCTACCTCCCACCCCCCTTAAGTTTTCTAGGTGTTTCACTAATATTCAGCATATTAACGTGCTAGTGCAAATATTGTTTATGAGCTAATGCTCTCAATTCTGGACAACTCTGCACATGGACACAACAGATTGTTGAGGTATCCAAAATCATTAAAGGTGACACAGTATGGAAGCTATTGAATTAGTTGTGCCCATGGTAAGGTGGCAGCTCAGGGTTTGCAGGGTTGACATTTTGGAGTTAAAGTGCCTGAATTCTGCAGAAATCCTATTGGAAGTGCTTGAGTCTTTTTTCGGAGCTAGTCTTTTTTTTCTTCATGAATCTATGAATAATAAATAGATTCTCAGGCACGTTATACAATACTTTGTTTCTAGCATTAAGACCTCAGGATGCCTTCTTCATTACAAGCAGGAATGTTTTCTGTACCTATTATTTCAGACTGTAATTTACACTTTCCATAATTTACTTTTATTTTTGAGAATCTGAACTGGATCTTAGTCTTTGAAGAAAATCAACAAGGGGTTCCCTCTTCCTGACCAATTGCTCATAAAGCAATACAATCTTGAATAAAACTTCACTGAGAAAGAGGATTACAGCCTCCAGCAAGCTGGCTCAAAAGCTCACTACTTGGTAAAGAATCTGATTCTGCCAGGAAGAATTAAGCAAGTTCTGAGAAGACCTAGCAGATTCAGCTGCCTCATCAGAGGACTTAATCAGAGGACTGCTTAGTTCTTGCATAGTGATTGGGTGTAGGTAAGAGTTAGCTGTTGCCTAGAAGCTCACGCAGCCAACTAAGGCAAGCTTTTGGTTTAAGAGATGCAGAGAATCCAAGTGATATTTGAAGATGAACTACAGGCAAGATCCGTTCCGGGTTTGAGAACAAACTTGCCCACGGCTGTTCCTTATTGCTACACAATCTCTCCATGACTCTGTCAAAGGCAATCTTTTTATTGGGCTGTGTTTATTTTTTTCTGGGGAAGAAAAAAAAAAAAGGACTGAATTTTATCATGAATAATTCATGTTTCTCAAAGGAAAAAAGATGCCAAATAGATATTTCTAACTTACCTCTCCGATTAACAGGATCCTTAGCTACATATGCAACATAGTCAGTTGTATCCTGTCAAAAATTAAGATATCTACAATGAATGCAAAAAGTCTTTGCACTGATCATAGCAAAAGATCACAGTCCAGAGTGTGCATATTCCTGTGGGTAGACCCTCAAATGTCATGTTTTGCTCTACAGTTACATACTGTTTAAACCCCAGAAAAACATTTATGGGTTTTGGTACTGATACCACCACTTTGCTTTCTCCAGAGCATGATCTATTGCAGCAGAACTTAAAAATCTCTTCCAAGGCCTTTGAAAATCAATTCAACAAAAGTAGTAGGATTTGGATCACTCTTCATTTAGAAGGGAGCAGAATTACAAGCCCTCATCTTCAAACTACCCAGAGATTTTGGTTCAGGACATGAATAATCAATTGGTTCTGTGGCAGAAAGAGTGGTAGTAACAGCCCTGCTCCCCAGAAATACTGTGCAGTGGCGTTTATTCATGTGTGACAAGCAGGTATGTTTACTTTACTGACTACTGTGCCACATGGCACAGAGGTGCTCAGCCACTGCTCCGCTGTGGCAAGCAGTCTCCCAGGACGCTCTCCCCCAGCCCATGGGCTGCTCCCAGCCATCCCCACTGCCACACATAAGGTGGATTTTCAGGCACGAGCAGGCTGACATCTTCTTTGGGCATTTTTTTGCTTGCTCTCCTGCCACCCTCACGCTCCTGTGCACAAGCAGCACAGACTTTTATCATTCTGCATACGAAACAGAAAGGCCAGTGCTTCCAGGAAATGTGAGGCCTGCTGGCATATCCAGAAAATGCTACATATCCTTGATGCAACCAGGAAGTCATGGTTAGACCTGGAATTCCTGACTTGCCTGGCTAGTCAGGTATAGCTAAACCTTACTGAGGTATATACAGGATACACTACAGCTGGCTGCATAAATCTACCCAAAGCCTCTTCAGGGAACTGATCCAAGACTGTTGACAATTATGTCAAGATGTAATGTCACAAAAAACATCAATCCTCAGTTAAAAGATAGACTTCCTTAGCTTAGCTTTCTCTGGTGTAAGCACACACCACCACCACCCACCCAAAACCAAATCACTGTGCTGCATGTATACAACTTCTTTCCTGAGGAGAGGGCAAGGGAAAGGATGAAGCACATTCATGGTTCTGGTGACAGATGTGTAGCCATATCACTTAATGCACTGTTGGAATGCACTCAGACACAGCAGTAATGAGGTTGTTCTGTAAAAAAAGCAGAGCAGAGAAGAATAGCCCTAGCATTTTGTCCAGTAATTTCTTAAGCACCCAGTGACATAGTGGCTGGGCAATGACTTGAGTGGAAGTAATCATGCATATCAACATGCATGAGAAAAGTAGCTATGTCCACAGTAGTAAATAAAACAGAGCCAAGGTAAAGGCTGAGAGTTGTCCCACAGTTGTCCATACTGTTTAATTGTTGCTACTCTCCCTTGCCTGGCTGTGCTGGTTTCCCACACCATGCTCAAATTCTACAAGGGACCAGCACATGCTGGACATTGATCCCAAGAGACCACTGGGAGGGAAGAGAGTGAATGCGTGGATGCAAATTGCACTGTGCTATTTAGTTTCAGAAAACAGGCCACAGATCATTTTATTTACTAGTACAGACATAGCTAATGGATACATTTCTGACTGAGTAAATCACAGATCTATCTTGTAGCTAGCGTGGGTGTGAGAGACTGGAACCACCTACCCTTTATGTCACCTAAAGCTCTCAGATTCAAGCTGACTATGACAAACCATTAAGGGCCTAAGGTAGGCACATTTCACAGTGGATAAATTAGAAGACTCCCATCTAAAGGCTATGCACGGCTAGGCTGATGCAGCAAAGTGGTCTCTGACATTCAAGGACTGTAGACAAGTATGAATGAGCTATAATTTTCACCTCAAAGAAATTGCATTGCAGTGTTAAAACTTGGAGGCAGGGCTGAAACTGAAAAACTACTGCCCTCAGGGACCTCTGAGAGACCTGCCTTATTAGACCTTATGAGATCCACCTCTCCGAAATTTCAGCAGGCGTCTCCAAAAACAGTTGTCTTGCCTAGCAGCCTGGAAACAGGGACCTGAAATGACTATGGATGAAAAATACTTAGTGTATCATAAGGGGAGGCTGAAGAGAGCTAAAGCAGATCCAGAACACAGTCTTGGAAGTGAACTAAAAATGATTCTGAAATGGTACGTAAAAGGATTTGGTGGAGAGATTTTTAAGCTCCTGTGTACTGACGCAGCCAGAAACTGTCTGACTCATTGCAAAGGGGAATATTGCAAAAATATATATGGTACTCAAGCTGTTCTCCAAGAGTGTGGAACACTTCTCCAGTGGATATATTTCAAATTATGAAGGTTATTAACATTTAGGGAGTGGGAGGGAAGTTGCAAAGCTAATTGCTGGCATGCATGTGTGGCAGATACCCAGAGCAGATAATTGGATAGGTTGAGAAGTGGGGGCAGCCTCGCTTCTAAATAAACCAAACTGCAAAATAAGTGAAGTATTTCCTGAAGCAACATGGGCACGGATCTGTGTTCCTTGTTCAGTATGGCCTTCATCCATCCAGTTTAAATCTTATATGAGGAGATATGCTTATGGGCTGGAGCTCAACTGTGTTTGAGGGATATGGTTTGGCAGTGGTGGTCCTCCACCAAATAGAAATCATTAAGGGCTGATGAAAGTTATGTCTGGATGAGCCTCAGATAGTTTAATAAAGCTGCGACTTAAATCACATCCTTGCATCTTGTCTTCTGTGTGCGTTCAGGACAAAGGAACCACCTGATTTATGAACAAGCTCTTGATTCAAAGTTGTGCCAGACACTAGCCCACTGAGACAAGCCTGTAGAGCATCATTAGATATTCATACCTACCCTCTCCAGCCCTAGAATGATACTGGGAACACAACTTTACAATTTCACTGTCTCTTGCAGGCTCCCTTACACCATGCAACTTGATTTCTGTGGTAGCTCACTGACTCAGTAGCATGATTTTTATCTCTCTAAAACATCTCTCTAAGAGCTTGTTTACTCCAAATCCAATCTCTACTGCTGCTTCTCTCCTCTTTCCTGGTAAATCACTCTATCAGTGGGCAGTGTGCAATGGTGTTTCCAGGACTTAGCATTTGGGATGGCAGATGGGGAGCGAAGAATCTTCTTATGGAGGCAGAGAACTGTGCTAATCACTCCTCTGCCCACTTCAGGAATTGTTCATTTACAGCATCCATTGCAATCTGTTGTATTTCAAAGCTGCTGTTGGTCCATTTTTTGCTCCCCAAATTATGATATGATGTCCTTTTCCCTTCTGGAACTGAACTGAGCTCAGCAGAGCTATACTAAGAATGAAGTTTGCCCTTATGTTTTCTGAGGATAGTGAAATGAACAGAGGAAGTGCCAGGGGTCTTCAACTTAACAGAGTTGAACTGAGACAATTAACTCACAAAGCAGGCTAGAAATTGCCTTACCTCTAGTATATGACTGATAAATGACAGATAATCGTAAGATGGAGGAAGAGGCAGACTCATTCAATTAATCTAGGTTTAAAAGCTTTCAAACCTCTAAGGTAAGAGGTGAGCAATGTCTCTGTTTTATAACTCTCCCATTGCTTCCTGAGTGACAAATACTTTTTAAGCATATTTAATATGCCTTTGGATGGATTGCTCATAAAAACAGGGAAAAGCACAACAAGCAGGAGTCTGCCCTTTGATCTAAAGGAACCAAATGTGTAGGTGTACCTGAAAGCTTTGCAAAACTAGAAAGAAAGATCTGGGCCTTTCCTGAAAGCCTGTATTCAAGTTGCATGAGTGTAGTGAATATACCTGAAGGCAGTATTTAGCACAGACTTCTCAATGTACACTTAAAGATGAGAAGAAAAAAAATGAATGCATACGTTGCTATAAATATAACTGCAACACAGTCTATTACTGTAAAAAGTACAAAATAAAAAACAGTCAGGACAAAAATTCACACAATACCCATATGACTATACTACATTACTCTGAAAAACAGAGCCCTGCTTATCAGTTACTATATGAATGCTCACAGCCCTTTGATACTTTTTGTTTCAGTCATTCAAAGAGGAGGATTTATGACTGCTTGTCAGTTGTTTCCCTCAAAAAGAGTTTGATGGCAACAATCAAGAATAATTTATGAAACAAGAAACAGGAGCTATTGTGGTTATATTTTTCTTTCAGGAAGCTATGCAATAAATTTTGTCACACAGTCCTCATAAAGCAATATCTACGTGGGGGAAAGCTTTAAAGAAATGCTTACCGGATCACCTCCGGACGCAAAGGAAATAGATTGCATATGGTGATTTGCTATGATCTGTATGGATCAGAAAGAATAAGTGTGAGTCAGTACGTTTTCTTACAGTTTAGCCTTTTGATTTCTTTTTTGGTTTCCATGGGGTGAAAATCCAAAACCAAGATCAAAATGACCTCTGCATTTCACCTGCAACGAGTAGTGTGATAATATAAAAAAACTTAAGGATGAATATATCTATTCTGGTGTTCTTTAAAACCTAGGAGGACATGGCAGAATTGCTAAGTGTGCTGAGAACTCCAGTGGATTGTATGGATCTGTCATACAGTATCTTTGGAGAAATTTTAATCTGCTAACTCTCACTTTCTTTATTACAGATAGTGATGAATGGAGCAAAGGGTCCTATTCATCAAAATACTTTTCTGCTGATGCCAGTTTGGTAGCCAATCTGCACACCAGCTAAGGATCCTAACATTCCTTCCAATACCTACTGTGTCATTTTATGTTTCAAACACCAACACGTTTGCAATATGCAGAGAGAATTTTGAATCTAGCTGCAATGTGACATTGTGGACAAAATCTCAGGCATACTCCAGAGCGTTTGAAATTCCATTTGCTTACGTGCAATTTGAACTAATATGATATTTCTCTGGGAAGAGACAAATTATCATGAATCTCTAATACAAGGAGAACAGCTCTGCTCCATTGCTATTTTGAGATTTAACTTATGAAGTCTTTTAATAATGAAACCATGTAACAACTAAGAAACAAAAGGTCATTTCAAAGAAAATTTCACTTGATCATTTGAGTCACAGAAACCTTGCCAAGGAATTTGTCTGGTATAGGACAGGCTCCTTATTTAGTGCCTCAGAGCATGTGATAACAGTCATTTGGATCTTAATCGCTCACTTTGGAGAAGATATCGCATACTTTAGAAAACCATTTTGGAAAAAAACGAGGCTGAGAAGATTCTCTGTGCTGTTCTCCCATCCTGCATCTTAAAGACCTGAACTAGCAACTATCTTCCTTGCAAAGAAAAAAGCCTGACATGAGTTACTCTGGATCTTGCTGCTTCACCAAGTCAGAAGGAGTTGACAACTATTTGTAGTGCTTCTTTCCTGTAAGGAATGCTTCATTTTCAATACTCCTGCTTGTCCCCCAGCAGGCTCTAAAAATGTGGTTCATTTTTAAGTGTTCAGTGGTGAACCATCGCTCCCTTACTCATCAGTGAGGATTTCCTTCTTTTTTTCCCATCAAGAAGTGATCCTAACAAGAGATGAACTACTGACGATTTGTTACATATTTAGTATTATCACTATGTTGAATTTTGCACATAACCCGATCTTTTAGTTCAGCATCATAAAAACCAGAAGTTATTTCAGATTGCCTCAAAACTTATTTTTCCAGACTTTAAGAAAACTGAAAAGTGCTTGAAACCATCAGTTCAAGTCAGACACTTTTTTTTTTTTTTAAAAAAATTCCACAGCCAAACAGTTTAGTTTAGTTTGAGGAAGGGATATTTTTCCCCCCTCCAATACCAAAATTGAAACAAGGCATAGCAAATTACCAATGCCTTGCATTGTTTAAAATGAAACGATTCACTAATGTTGGCACGTAGTTTAGAAACATTTCAGTCTACCCAAATCTGCATTTCAAACACAGAAACAAAACAAAATAAAAATCAACTTCCACTCACCCCTGCTTAACATGTTCAGAAAACTGTTGCGCAGGGATACATGCAATTGCTTTCCTGCTACCCCAAGGGCCAACAACACTGTCTTGTCTTTTCTTGCCTTCCAGCTCCTCTGGGAAAAAGAGGCTACTACAGAAATTCACAGCCATCTTCCTGGGTGGTGCCCCAAAGGCCAAAGCTGCTGGGCCATGCTTATTATCAGATCAAATGCTTGGCACAAAAAAGAAACAAGGGAGACCACAGCCAGACTGGGGATCTCTGAGAAACCAGATGTTTCCCAGGCCTGCGGCACCCAGACCCATTCTGTCTCAAAAAGAATGATGTGAGAGAAAGATAAACAGTTTTGTCAACTCAGAGAAAAGGCAAAACATCTGGGGAAGGATTCTTCCCTGGGATAAATCAGTTTAACTCCATTTCTACCCTGATGTCGGCTGAAGACAAGGTGACTTTCAGGGTTTGGCACTTTTTTAGTAGATCTAATTAACATCAAGTTCCTATGCTTCCGACTGCGGGCAACTGTCCTTACGAAAAGCCCTGCTGTGTATATTCCATAACAAGGCTGCAAACTACTGCAACCAGCTATAATGCGGCTCCCACAGTCTCAGTGCTCACTGCAGAAGATTATGATGTTTTCTAAATAAGGATAAGAATGAAGATAAATCAATGAAAACATAATAATAAACAGCAAGCTTTTTAATAGACAATGTATGTATTCTTTCTTATTCTTTAATCCTGAGGCTCCTAAGGACAGTAGGAATCATTTTTTTTTTTTTCTCTGTAGCTGTATCTGGGCAGAAAGTTGCATGCCCTAATGCAGTATGTGGCTCACAGCGAATAGCACAGCAGTGACTGCGCATGTCTGTCTGCTTTCTCTTTACATATACCCTGAGCAAGGATTTTTCTCATCTCATACATCATTCACAATCCACTGCAGTGATTCCCTGAAGTCTGTCTGTACCTTCAGCACAATGAAGAAGAAGAAACCGGCTGCTTGAAAAAGGCTGCCTTGTCTCTCTAAAAGACTGGCGTTTCACTGCACTGCAAAATCCCTGAGGCTGTATTTTTAGCAGCGCCTCAGGAATAGATTGCTCTTTAAGGCTCTAAATGGAAGGAATGACAACAAAATTGGGGATGTGCATTCGGTCCTTTAATCACTTACTCCAAATGCATCCCTTTTAACACAGTGAAAGTTTGTAACTGTACCCAACAAGAACTCCCACAACCAGAAAATACCATTTCATGCCATAGGTCTTTTAAGAGCAAAACTGAGCTACCTGAAATATGGCAAGAAGAAAATAATTCATCAAAGCTGTGTTGAATACTGGAATAAACTATGACTCCTACTATGCTTTATATTCTGTTTTCATTCATTTTATAGATGTTATTGTGAAATAATAACTTTGAGCAACTGAGTATTTTGGCAGATAGCAAATAATTGTGCAGTAGGCTGTTCATCAAAAGCCTCACAAATTAATATGGCAGTTACACTCACCTGTTTTGTATCAGGAGTCATTAGGTTTAAGCTGGTGGTGGAGATATTCAGCATTATGCTCATTCCTGCAAACTGAAGATTGCTTTTTCCCAAGATGCTAGAAAGAACTTTGCTTGGTGGCTGTGAGGGGAGGGAAAAAAGCACGTTTTTGTTCTCTGTTTATTTGGGATGACCTTCATTATATGCAGGGTTAGCTGTAATCTTATAGGTTTCTAAAAAGTTGCTGGCTTCTCAAAGATCATTTCACTGCAACATCTGCTTTCCTCTGGAGATAATTTCTTATTTATACTACTGCTACTAATAACAACAATAATTGCTACGCCAGTATTCATCCACTCTTGACCTAACAAAATAGGGTTTTTGTGAGATAGCAAAGTCTCATCTTCACCAAGGGACCAAGTGAGCAGACTAAGATGAATACCCTAAGTGTCTTAAAATGCCATGTTCTTATTCTGTAAAAAAAGCTTCAGCTCCTGAAAATAAATCTGTTGTTTGCTCTGCATCTACTGGCTGATCTACCCCCTTCCCGCATGGAAAACTGCACTCCAGTGATACTCATGGGATGCTCACAAAAAGGGATACACAGTGTCATTATGCTTGTAGACTTCTTAGCATAAGTCTGGGTAAAATCCCAGCCATAGCCTATAAACCTCTCTATGCTGGGGTATAACATACATCTCAAGATTACTCCTAGCTCAGAGAATAAGTACAAAGTATGGGAATGTAATAAAGGGAATGTAACAATATTGGTAACTTTTGTAGGCCTTTCAGTAGATTTTAGGAGGTTTTTGTAGCAACACAAGTTATGCTGCCAAAGCAAAGTTTACAACTCCTCACCTTTGACAGCTAAGGGGAACCACACTGCTGCATGACAGCAGCCTTATTCAGGTAAGCCACAGCCTGTAGAAAATCAGGCTGCCCAGCAATAACAGACCAAGTCCTTCCACTTTCCGTACTTGCACTGGTGAATATTTATGTTGGTCATTAGGATATAAAAGCAAAGCTGTGACTGGAGGCAGTGTTCTTCTGCCGCTGAATTTACATTTGTCCTAAGATGCCTGCAAGCTTAGAAAGTTTTGTCCCTAGCAGGATGGACACACTAGTTCTTCTTTGCTCCTTAAAGCTTACATATATTCAGTTTTAGCTTCTTTTCCTTCTGTTTAATTGATTAATAATACACTACCTACATACTGCTTGTATGTAACATTTGTGCTGCACTATTTTAATTTTGCCATCTTACAGAGCTAGTATGTCATTAACTTCTCTTTGAAAGAAGCCCTTTTGAATATTCTTGTTTCTTTTCTTTCCTTAAACCCTCATGATTCCTCATGCCTAAGGTTCACCTGCCCACAGTGTGGTTAAAGTGTGAAAACTTGACCTCAAGAAGTACGTGTCACCTTAACCAAATTCATAAGTCATTAGTGGCAAAACCATGATGAAAGTACAGACTGGCAAAAGATATGTCT
The DNA here is from genome assembly GCA_008921705.1 of Burhinus oedicnemus. Taxonomy (NCBI): domain Eukaryota; kingdom Metazoa; phylum Chordata; class Aves; order Charadriiformes; family Burhinidae; genus Burhinus; species Burhinus oedicnemus. The sequence goes on along the minus strand of VFFE01008422.1, from coordinate 2,886,551 downwards.
TTAACATTTATCTGAAATTCTGTTGCCGGGCAATTTTTTTTCTCAGCCTGTAGACTTACTTTAAAAACACTATTTCATTTAAATAACAAATAAGCAACATTGCTTCTAAAACCAGTAATACAGCAAGGTGTCTCACTAGGCACTTGGGACTTTGTTTAACCTACTTTTCCAATGGTATTTTGCATCATTTTTCTTTCCAAGGAAAAATATATTTTCCTCTTTACTTTCAGGTTTAAAACCAAAAGACAGAGAACCTAGAAATACCAATGAGATAACC
>VFFE01008422.1:2870898-2883386 GCA_008921705.1 Burhinus oedicnemus | reverse complement strand
CTGCGTCTGCCTTTGATCCCGATCCTGAATCCAGATCCGGAATCCAGTTCCCGTCCGTCACCGAGTCCAGTCTGGGACTTCCCCAGCACCTGCTGGTGACGTGATTGTCATCCTGGGAGCTTGATACGGTTTTGTATATATTTCATTATTTTTCTTTTTATTATTTTATTATCAATATTTCATTAAAGTAGTTTAGATCCTTCTAAACTCTTAAGTCTCTTTTTCTCTCTCTCTCTTGCCTCCCGAGCGGCGCAGGAGAGAGAGAGCATCTGTCGTTCCACCGGATTAGGCCAATTTGGCCCAAACCACGACACACAGCTTGTCTTTTTCTCCCCCACACCCCCACTACATCCACTCATCTAATAAGACTGCCTCTCACTATAAACCTTGGCTTGCATATGGTTTCAGACCATCATAGCTACAGCCACACTCCATTTCACAGCTCAACGCTTGTATTTAGTTCCCACATTTAGCACAATGCTTCTTTGACTCAAAACGAGTGTTTTAGTTAAAGTAGCTACTAACTTTTCTCACAGAGCAAGTAAAAATCAATTGGTTTAAAAGTGCAGCCCTGATGCATCATAGAAATACAGCACAGCAAGCATCACACGCGCTGATCACCATGATACTGAGACATAGGTTACTCCTGAAAATGTAATCAGGAAAAAGAAATACTCGTCACCACCACCAAAATTGCTTTTCTTTGACTCAGGAAAAACAAACAGATGTTACATTACGTTACATTACGTTATGTTACATTACATTACGTTACATTACATTACGTTACGTTACATTATACAGAGCCATCCCCTCAGCCTTGCTACTGAGCTAAAACTTGCGGTTTCCCATGTGTTTCTTGCACCGAACCAAACCCTTTCCAGGCAATGGAGTGGGAAGTCCAGGCCTGTGGCAGTCCCCAGCCCACTGCCGTCTTTCAGACCCATGCCTCTTGCTTCCCCAGCTGTGTCTAAGCTGCCCGGGCATTTTGGCTGCAAGTGGCTGACACAGAGGCTTCACCAGCTCTTCATCCTCTTTATCTCCTCCAGTGCTCTGATTAGCACATTGGGATCCCTCATAGGTTTTCCCTCTCACAAAAAGAATTTGTATTTCAGAGGAATGAACTGTGCTTGAGGGTTACATTTGCCTATAACTTCCTTTCTCTTCCTATTTGCCTCCACCATCTTCTCTCCCCAGCCGCAACATAGAGCAGGTAGGAAGAAAAGGGAATTTTCAGGTTACCACACCTGACAAAAAATGTTTACAGGCTTGTTATTTTTCTGGTGCAGGGCTGGGATTTGTAGTGGTTTTGCTAATACCTCTTCTGCCTGCCAGCTCCTGATAATCAGACATAAAGCGTGTTACTCAATAGACCCATCTGACTCAAGGACCTTGTTGATCAAAACTGCCACTTGAGTGTAGGAGAGGAAATGCACCAGCTGAAGAGGCTGAAGCCCAGGGCTGAGGGTTGGCAAGGCAGCCTTGGCTACTGCTCGTACGCCCTGCCATGGCAGCACGGGGAAAGCACTAAACAGCTGAAAAGCTAGGATACACATCCTCTCACTCAGTAACAGGGCACTACAGCTCTTTCAACTCCCTCTCTTCCTTTTAGTAAAATACCTCAGTTTTACTGAACTCAGCATTCCCAAAGTCTGCAGGAAGACTGGAAGTGGGGTGGAAGGACCCGAGAAAGGTGACAACTTGTTGAGATACATGTCAGATGAGACAGGATGTCAGAACTTGAATTTGACAATTCTTTAACTTTGGTTTTTGAAGCTCTGTGAATATTAAACGTACCCAAGCAACTGCAGGGTTTAAGTTAACCATGCTTTTGGTGAAAATGCTAGGAATTTCAGAAAAGCTATTCATGGAGCAATTCTGCCTAGGCAAGGTCAGAGCAGCCTGGCAGCAACTCTTTGTGTACCTGCAACAAAAGACGCACTACTTTTCCCACCTGTGAGTTAAGGAGTCTTAAAGAAGTATCTGATGAAAACAGGAAGAAAAAGGATGGCTGAATATCTGCCACCGCACTGATAAGCACTTTTGCCAGCAGAAGGTTTCCTGGATCTCTCTGTTCAGAATATTCTAGATCACTTTGGCAGGGAGGTCTTTACACAGATAGCCTGGTGATGAGGAAAAGACATCATAAAGATTTCTTTTTATCTTGCATTGCCAGGCAGCACAGGGCAGACGGAAGCTTTTTTTGCAGCAAATCAAATTTACAAATGCCTCTGTAGCACGAACACCTGAGCCACAAGTCAAGCCCAGAAATAGATATTGCTGCTAGGTTGAGAGTGCCATTACCTGACTTGTGCATGAAAACGCTTGTCTACGGAAGACAAAAGTTCTGGACATATCTGCATGGCTAAACAGTTGCACAGAGTTTGGGAAAGTTGGATGTGACTACATTTACTTCCTTTTGAATAAGAAAGTTATTTGACATAGACACACATTACACCTTTCTAAGCCACATGCTGTTTCATTAGCTAGGCTCAGATAAATACCAGTGTAAGTTATCCTGATCTCTTGTAAAATTAGCTACTGTGCTGTCTGCAGTAGGGACCACATGCTGAGTTCCAAATCTGTCCAAGAGTATTTTCTGCTTTGCAGATGGTCATACTGTGGAGTCATTTTCTTGGCACAAAATATGTTGTGTATTTTGAATATAATTTCAGCATGCAAATTTATCCAGTGAAAAATTACAATTATGCATTTTCTGAGACTGACCTATTCTGCTTTAAAGTGACTTGACATCTCTCTGAGACAGAAAAAGGACATTTTACATTGCCATTTTGTTCCATTAAAAAGGCTAATGCCCTGATATTTTTCATAGCTTTAACTGTATTTTACTCTGACTGTTATATAAAGTAGCCCACTCAGGAAGCTCAAATCTGTTCCTCTATGAAACACCATCATATGAAAATACCCTCCCTTCTTGTGGTTTCAATGATTTTTTTGGCTGTGATGCTAGGTTTTGTTGTTGCTGTTTTTAATTAATATGATTTAATTCATTAAAAACCAGAATTCTGGAACTAATTTTTCAGGGAAATGACAGGCACACACAAATTGCACAGATTTTCTCAACATATTTGGAAAAAGTATAGCCATCTCAAATATTGAGGCAAGAAACTGTGACTAGTTTTTAGTCTGAAATATTTTGTGCAACGAGACTTAAAAACTACTAGTATTCTCTTGTTAATATCTTCTAGTATCCTATAGTTCCCAAGTTTATCTTTGCCACCTCCAAAGCATAGGGCTTCACAGGTTAAAAAATCAGACATCAAAAGATGGACTTTTTAAATGAAAGCATGACATGTCTAGAAGAATTGTACAGAAGGCTCCCAGTTATTTCTTAACGGTATTATATTCCTGCCAATTTTTTTTAATAATTTATAAATCATTACCACGTGTTGTACCAGTATTTGATGAGGACAAACAAAGTCTATACCAAATGTAAAAATAACTAGCTTCCGAAAAAGAAAAAAATGGAGTCCAAAAAACATTTTTAGAAATATGTTTAATAATTGAAATATTATTTGTTCATTTGCAAAACAGGCAAGACGAGCATGTGCTGTCTGAAGAAGCACAGGGGACATTTACAAGCTCTGAAGACTAAACCAATATATTACCATTTACAGAACTTTAAATGCCAACTGGCAAATTGTCCTTGTCTGGAAGGTGTAAGGCTGGTGAAGTAGCTAAGGAAAACAAAACCGAGAGCATGGATAGGAAAGGGAGGCTAACTGTGTGGCATGGATGCACCTACTGCCACAAACTCAGAGTACTGTGCCGGGAGTACCCCTGTGGGGCAGCCCCCTGAGAAAGTGGCACAGAGACCAAGCAATACTATTTGTCACACCAGTCTGACCAAAGTAAAGCCCATCCTGATCACACAAGTGACCGAAAGCCTGGAAGAAAAGGTTTGTGGAATAAGGCAACATCAGCAGATGTGGCATGCAAGCTGTTGTCATTCGTAGAGTAAGGAGGCGACGACTCCTCCTTTTTTTCCTCTCTGCTCCTCATTTTGTTTCTTGAAACGGAGTTGTTTTCACGTGTAGAAAATCTACAAGCAGAAAATGAAAGGAAGCTGGCCGACTTCATTTTTGGTTTACTGAATAAACTTTATACAGTAAAAGGGTTGGCTTTGGCAACTGTTAGACATAGAGTACCACATGCTATTAGGTATGTAGTATGCAGTCTGTTCAATGGTTGTTATTCTTACACTCCTGCATCTTCAGTGTGAGACTTACATCAATCTGCTAACAGAATTTAATGCAGCTTAGAGGACTCTTTTGCTTTTAATGCCAAAGAAACTTTTTATCCATTGGTATGCGCTACAACAGCTCTGTTCTCAGTATTTATAGATGATCTAACTTCAAGGAATATTTGAGGCAATTTCAGCACAATCTGTACCTTCTTTTATAACATGCAAGTAAGTTTCAGAACCTGTTTCATTCATCAGTAACAGAGAAGTCTACCTGATCTTGATGAGTTCTTCTAATACAGTAGTTCTGAAAAACGGTCTTATTTTTAGAAATGTAGAGTGAAACTGTTTGTCCAGTAGCATGTGTTATTTAGATATATCTCTTCACTCTGCATGCACACACAGTCAGATTTGTGTTTAGCAAAACTGGAGCAAACATATACATTTTTTCCTTATCGCTACGACAAATGTATGCCACCAACAAATGATGCCAAAAAGGCATACCACTGCTCCTCCACTCTGAGAACAGAGTCATATATATCTGCAATTAACCATTATTTAGACTCTGACAATCTTGGTCCAAAATTTGGGGTACCTTTCAAAGAGGAAACCTCTTAAAATATTAATTGCAGCTTTTATGAACATAAAGGTGGGGGTATACAAAACCTTGATGCTGAATGCACACCTACAAAAGCCTTCCTTCTGCACAACCCTCATCTGTCAAGAGAAAGGTCAATGATACCAAAAACCTAAAGAAAAAAGTACTTGGAGGTTTAGATCTGTCAGGTAGCTCCAGTCCTTTAACTTCTTTTGTGACCTTCAGGCTTTTTTACACTCATCTTGGTCTCTAACTGTTTAATTCTAGTACTGGTCAGGGAGATGGAGAGAGAGAAATTAAAACTGTCTCCTGTTGCTAAATCAGGATCATAGTAACCTCCAAACTGGGTCTGGCCTCAGGTCATTTACTACAGTATCTTATCTGTCAAAAAGTAGCCCATAGGTAGGTATTTCAAAGGACGGCATAGGAAACCCTACAAAAGTAAAATTAAAAAATTTAGTCTAACAAATATTTTTCTTTAACCGCTAATTGGCTTTACGTCCAAAGCAGGACTTTGGAGATAGAGATCTTCCAAAACCTCTTTTTTATTAAAGGATTGAAGTTCTAACACTGCCCTTTTCAATAGCGCCATAAGACATATGACATTTTATAAATATACAAGCTGTATTTGCCAAAAGGGACTGTCCAGTGGTGAGGAACTGTCTGATGTGACTGGACATGTCATACAAAAGACACTCAAACTCCTTATGCCTTCATTTCTCTGTGTAATCAAACTGCAAGGTGCTATTAGCAGAAGAACTTGAGAGTGTCTCTGTTACCAAGGTGCTAGGCCGTAGTTAACTTTGCATTGCAATTTGCATTTAAAACACGTTAAGACCACTCTGCCTTAGCCCTTCTGCTTCTGCAGAACCAAGTGGAGTCACCAGCTTTCTGAAAACCCAGTGTGCAGCTACAGCTTCCCTGACCATTTGGCTTTCAACTCGCTACCCTCCCCATTCCCTGAGAGGCTTTTTGCTTTCTCACAAAGGCAAGTGGAATGGGGGAGCTCAATGAGGGAGCTCACTCAGGCTTTGAAGTACCATGTAGTAGCCAAATTAATCCAAGTACCAGCTAACATTTTCCCCACTAATATTACACTGAAAATGAAACATTTCAATGTTAAACACCCAAAACCCTATTAATTCTAACCTATTTCTGTGCTAATGACAGCTAAACTAGCAAATGTAAATTATCCCCTGACAGTATCAGGCACTATAGCTGTCATTGCCCCACTCTGAGGCGTGCTGTATGAATTACAAGGATGTCCTCATCTGCTTTTGGGAATCCTACTTCCTGGTAAACTGAGCAGTAGTCAGCACCCTGTGCCTCGTGGACCTTTGGCCCTGAAGTAACTGTGCACAAGGAAAGAGGATTCTCGTTCATACTCCTTCCGGCATACAGCTGTGTATCCAGACTGTGGTGCAGGTATGCATGTCCTCTTATTCCCTAAGCATCATCCCCTAAGCACTATTCCCATCCAGAGTCCATGTAGCAGAAAGCAGGGGTGAACTACACTCACCTTCCAAGCAAGAGAGCATGTTAAGGAGGAGACTGAATACAGAATTCACTGCAGATAACACATTACCTATCCGCCTTTAAAAATCACAGGGGAAACACTGTTTCTTTTCAATGTCTTCCATCCTTTTTTCATTGATGCTTGCTGACAGTGAATTTCTGCAAAGAATACAGATATAGTTGAAAGAAACACTACATGAACTGAAATTCATTCATATTGTTTAGCACTGGACTCGAACCCAGCTCTAAAATCTGGATTTCCGTCATCTCCCATCCAGAAGCTTGGGATATTGGCATAAATGGGTTTGGTTTTCACAATTAATAAAGTTCAGGCACAAAATCGGGAGAGGAATGTCTTTCAAATTGTTCAGCCCAACAGAGCTCATGGAGACGACTGGGATCAGAGTTTGGATTCGGGCCCACTGCTGATACGAAGTATTTTGGTCTTCTGATCTACTCGCTATTAACACAGCATGCAATGTAATGTTTTACTCAGCACAGGGAGGTGTGACTTTCTGAAGCTGCATGCAGTAAACTGATTGCATTCAACAAGATACCAATGAACATGCAGCTTTGTAGTCCAGACACTGCTGTACAACAAACAGTGCGTGCACTATTATTCTAATTCAATCCAGTGCATAACTATGCTCATGCATACAACACGGTTGTGAAGACTTATTACACTATAACAGATTTAACAATAAGCATACAAACATATTATATGAACTGCAAACACTGCACACGTTGCAAAATAATTTTACCTGATTTTTAATTTTTTTTTTTAATAAACAGCCTGAGGGCACAAAGGGCCTGGCCACACAAGCTTAACAGTGGACCCTTTCTGTGACGATGATGGTAGGTTTCAGATGAACTTAGGACCACTTGCCACCTGCGGTTAGCTCAGTAGTCTTGCCTGCTAGTCCTGTTCCTCTGCTATGTTGAAACTGAAATGCTTCTGTTCATCTTGTTGCCCAAGAAAGTCATCTTGACTTCACATGTGTTACAAGAATCATTACCAGATAATTAATGATGCAACATGTGGATTCAGCTGGCTTTTATTTATCACTATGTGTAATTGCTGACCTTTGGCTTGTGCATCCATTTATTTGCTTAAGAATTCACATGACATTACATTCACTACACAAAAGAATAAAAAAAATACAACTGATTAATACTATTCTAGTTCTCCTATTTCTCCTGTAGTGGAAGAATATTGAGACTTCAAATGTGTAATGACAAAGGGAAAAGTGTGTTATAAATTGTACAAAGCTGTTCATTTTTCCTCAAATCAGATCCAAAATTAGGGTAACAATACCTCGTGTCAGGCACCAGCAAGGTTGTTAAGATCCAATGAAGAGTATGACAAGTGAAAGTGCTTGCTCACTGCTTTCACACAAAGATAAATGTATTGCTGCAAGTTTTAACATTTTTATTTACTAAAAGTGAAAAAGTAAAACAAAAACAAGTCACAGGCCAGGTACAGCAGTGTTAGATGGCACAGGCTGATTTTTCGTGTGACTGTGACAAGGAAGGAAAGATCGCTGACCAAACTGTTTACACAGAGGTTTCAATTCAGCTCCTGGAGTTGAATTCACAGTTCTTCATTTGTCAGACTGGTCCCTCCATACACACTGACGTATATACTTCCCTAATGTATTAATTATGACAGCTGGCATTTTCAAAGCCATTCAAACAACCCTTTCCCATTAACTTCTTATTTAGAACGGGTGCCTAATTCACTAGATAATTGGAAATCTTAGCCCAATTTTTAAGTAATTTCTAAATGTTCATCTAAAAATTTAAGTGCCCTTTACAAGCACTAATTCATTTAATCACACAGTTGTCTGTGACTGCGACTAATGGTTTCTCAAAAATAACACCCAATGTTTGCAGCAGAGCCAGAGACTACACGTCACCCTCCCATGACTGAGCCACAGAAGTTTTTTCTTCTAGGGATTGATGATGCTCAGCGTACTCTGGGGTTTTGTTCCTCCTCAAGGCTAGCAGAGATATAAAGTGACGTACGCAATAACTAGAAGACAGGAAAAAGGCAAACTTCCTATGTTTGAACTCTGCAACACGGAGGAAAAGCGAGGGTAAGAAAGCAGGCAGAGACAGGGATGTGATGCAGTGCTAGAAAGGGAGTAACGTATATGTCAAGCACGATGTGTGCTTATTAGGAAGAGACACATCCAGGCTTCCACACTGAATCAGGTAACTTGGTTCATCTTTTCTAACCGTTTTTCAATTGTACTTAGTAAATAATGCATAATACCAGAAGTCATTCTGGCCCAAGATGGATCACTTTCTTCTTTGACTGGTGTTGCAAGATCTTGGAAAAAATAACAGATTAAACAGGTGTGACACACGCAGTAGGATCAATTGATAAAGTTATGGGTCAGAAAGGGATCAGAGCTGCCTTGACATCTGTTTCTCCAGTTATGGGAAACAGCACAGTTTACACAGCCCATACACAGAAAATCTTTTATTGCATCTATGGATCTAGGTTCCTCAGCTGGAGCAGTCATAGATAACATTACTAGATCTACAGACCCAAGCCTCAGCCACAGTCCATCATGAGCTGTCATGTTACAAGCACAGTTTTCTTACTGGTGCTGGGCTGCAGAGAAATCAGCAATGGACATACCTAAATATAAATGTATGACATAGCAGACATAAATGTAACTTTCAGGTACTTTTATTTTATTTGTAATCAAAGGGCTGCATGCATCATTTGGTGCCAGGTGTCTTCTTAAGAGGGAGTTGGTGCCTGTAATATCAGAACATCAGCCTTATTAATTCAGTACATACCTTGAGGCCTATGTTACGCTTCTTAATGCACATGAGCAAGTTAATCAGCCAATGTGAATTTTAATAATTCCGTAATAAGATTTTCTTAATAAAGAATAGGCTTGTATGTGAAATGCTACATGACAAAGCATGGCAGACTGCTTCCTCTGAGTACTTAAGATGTGGCATGGGGATTTCTAGCGCCAGATGAATTAACAAAATACAAAATAAGATGCTAGATCTTGATTCAAAAGTCACCTAAAAACTCCTGCTTTCAAAAAAGGTTTAGATCAGGAACTACATGATCAGAATGATGAGTTAATGAGTCTTCATTGTTACATGATAAACAGAAAATTACAAATGCTAAATAACAAGTGAAATAGGAAGATACTGTGCTTTAGATGTGGTCAGAGGACGATGAGCCAAGAAGATACCCACTATGTAGTCAAACATGCTATAACTTCAACAGAAAAAAATGTAATTCCAAGTCTGTTTCACAGTAAAAGCCAAGTATCATTTTTGTATTGAAAGAATTATAAGACAAAGATACTTTGTTTGTGCAGACCATATTGCTTTAGATCAGCAAATATGCCTGAGTATTAATGGCAGAGTTGTGCCTTTAAGCTAGATAATAAGAAAAGTGCAACGCTATTCCAATGAAGACATATAGTGAAAGAGACTGCGCAGAAAAATAAAGCTGAATTCAGTTCACCTTTAGGTACAGAATAAAAACCAATAACTATCACAACTGTTTCATAGGCCAGTATCATTTAACTTCCAAGTGGTAAACACAAATGTGCTGCCTGCATTGGAACTACAAGTCTGCTTAGATATGAAATAATTTTAAAAGGTCACTGCTGCAAACACCACAGAAATGTACACAATGAGTTTAAAAAAGAACAGTAGTAAAATTATCAAATGCCTCCATAGTCTACGTTGCCTGAAAACCAGAATTCTGTCATTTACCTGTCCTTGTGTTTTTACACCCCTCATCAACACATAGCTTGACAAATTAATGATTAACATTTTGTGAGGATTCACAGGGTCCAATTCAAAGCTGCTGTATGCAAGTGTAACTCAAAGTCAATGCATATAGACCATACAATCGGCATCCAAGCCTATAAATAAGTAATCTTTCTCATTTAACAAAAGTAATGCTTAGCTGTCTATGTCATGACAGATGATTTATGACAGATTATTAGCAACCGTAAGACACCTCAAAGAGGTGAAATGCAAGCACTGTATCCAGTCATATCACTTTATATGTGTTCCTTTGGAAAGGATTACTTCATTATTTCAATGCCAGAATTTGAAAACGTGGTCTCCAGTTGCTACAAGACGTCAGTGCTACAGTTCTCTGAAATCAATGAGCTCAGCTTTTCAAGTGAAAATGCCTGCAAAACACTAATTCCTATAGTTCCCAGAAAACAGTCTCCTAGAAAAAAAAATGATTCATGGACACTTCTTAAGATAGCGCGGTACTGATGTACCGCACTTACAAAAATACCAAGACAAGTTTAAAAGAATTGCAATAAGAACCTAATACAAGGTTATTATTTCTTACATACAGTCTGGAAAAGACAACATTCTTTCATTTGTCTCTGGTATCAGTGTGGTCATATATTTTCATTTATATCCTCTGTAAAGCCAGTTTGTAATCTGACATCTTTTCATAAGAAATTACTATAAAAATGTATAAACATACGGCTCCAAAACGGCTCCCTAAGCTCATTTTGACAAATGCATTGTAGATTTTAAGAATATTCTAATTCTTGTTGGCTTAAATGTCACGGAATTGCTACAAATAAGTGCATTTGGCATAACAAACAGGTGAAAATTTTATAAAGCAGTTCCTGGCACATCAATGAGCTATATTAATACCAGGTGAGAAATTTACCTGTAAAAGCAAAATTTAAAAGTAGATTTATGGTATCCAAAATTTATTTACTACGTGTTTTGCCATCTTCCTGGCCTTTCCACTTTGGGGACACAATTTAGAAGTTACTTTAAAAAACACATTTGTACAAAGTCTTACCTTGCAATCTGTGTTCTAGTATTGAAGTCAAGAGATCTCATTGAGCGTAAGACTTCTATACACCCCAAGTACTGAAAGGAAAAAGAAACAGTTGGAAAAGGTGTTATTATTCTTGAGTTCTGGGAGAAAACGCAGCTTATCATTAAAAGGCATTGTACAAGTCTTATTTTTACATTTTATTTACCCTACATGTCAGGTAGGTTTTTATGATTATGATCTTTTATGTCACAGAATTGTTCCATAAACATTTAATTCCATTTAAGTCCCAAGTTTGGTTCAACATATCTTTATACATTTAATCTAATCACTGTAATACACCTAGTTCACAATGTGTTGAAGCGCTTTTTAATTTTCCTCTATTTTAATTCTGCCATGTTAGATATAATGCTAATCAAAGTAAAAAATAATATTAATGAAAAAGGAAGTGTGATAAAGTAAATTCATCTAGTACTGGTTAGTAGGAAAATCTTATTTAAGAGGGAGAGAACTAAGCCTCATTAGTACCAAAAAGGTAAAATATAGTAGTGAAAGCTGAAAAGAGCACCAGCAATCCAAAGAGGATTCCTTAATAACCACCTCAGGGATAGATGGGATTTAACATTTCATTAATGACACTAGTATAAAGATATAGGAAAATGCTAACAAGATATACTAATAACCCACGCTGGGAGATGGCTTCAGTAGCCTCGTTCAAGAGAGGAATGACATGAAGGTTAGCTAATACTAGGAAAAGACCAGACTTAGTGACCCAGATTTCTGCCTTGCGTCTCTACAAAAAAGAGGGAGTACCGTGAGCAAATACGTTAAAATATAACAGTATCTATCACAGGAGTGAGAAAAAACTCAGGTGAATCTTCCGGAGTTGCTTCCAAAAGTGGGCATAATTTGCATGTGCTAAAGCCTACATGCAGCTACAGCTCTTCTCAGACATTTGGATAGTGGCTTTATACAAACCAACTCATGACTGGCATATCCCATGGCAGTATCTTTGCATGTAGGTTAAGTACTCAACCACATACCTGACATTTGAAAGTCAGGGTAAACGGGGATGAGTCTTTACATAATAAGCCTGATAATGCTATTCAAGTATCGTGGGTTTATATCAGCTTTTGTATCAGTTTTATATCAGTTTTTATATCTATTTGCAGCATAATGCAATTTATTTGGGTATGAAAATGGTGCAAAAAAATCAAGTGAGGCCACCATTTTATGTCTGTTTGGGAATTTTATTTATACTGAAAAAATGATCTTTTAATTAGAGAATCACTAACTATACTAGCTAGAATTTCAGCAATGCTTTTTCTATAGGAATGTATGTCACAAACTGTTTACAAGTCAAGGGAGTATCT
>VFFE01008422.1:2774671-2870878 GCA_008921705.1 Burhinus oedicnemus | reverse complement strand
ATGTCCATTATTATTTAAATTATTGCTATCAAATGTTATGAAGTCATTACAACCCTGAATAAAATAAACTAGACTATCAAGTTACTTGTATTGATTAAATCGCTCAAACTTGGATTATAATAACCCACAATTTCTGGGAAGGGTTGTTTCAAGATCTATTTCCTCAAATTTTTTAGAAATCTCCTGCCATCTTATCTTATGTTTTTTGAAAAGCTTGGAAAATCCTCATGGAAAATGTCCTGTCTATAGATATTATGGCACATGGAGCTTTCAAGCTAAGGGTCATACTCTCAAGCTGTTCAGACTATCATCACTCCTCTATCAGTGCAAAATTAGGTAACCTTTGTATCTTATTACAAGTAGATTCCTTTTTTACATATACCTCTGCCTGAGTACTTAAAGCATCCAGAACAACATTTTCGTGCTCTGGTGCAGGAAGTTAAGCCATTAACTCTATTTTTAAGTATCTCAGAGCGTGATTTCATTTGCTCAGAGGTAAAGTTTGTTAAACATCAGTTGAGTTAACTTATGCCAATATTCAGGAATGAAAGACATTTTCCTGTACTCTTCTGTCATTTTGCTTTAGTTCTAGGACACTTTTATAGATAAATTTTCCAAAATATTTATTTTGTATGAGATAGTTTTATAATTAAATATGCTGTTAATGGTATAACTATTCAAAGGTATCCCAGTGATTTTTTTGTTAGTGAAATACTTGGTTTTCATTATTTCATCAACCTGTTCATTTAGACCACTCTATACTAAAACACTCTTGGATTGCACTTGTTCTTTCATTTATATATATTTGCCACAAGTCTTTTAAAGCAAAGTAATTGTACAATTTTCAGAACCAGGTTCAACATTTTAGAAGCAAACTCTGGAAGGCAGTTTGACAAGTACATGCAGGCGTGCAAATAAATACACAAACACATATACACACAAGTCACTGTCAAAATAAACACACAAATAATTAGACAAATACCCATAAACATACTTAGAAAGCGTGCATTTAGACTCCTTTGAGTTATACTACCTGATCTGCATTAACAAAAGTAGAGACAAAACCAGACTGAAGGAAGGTCAGATGGAAAAATTACCCTGTGTTTGTTTTATGTATAGCATGGAGACAGCTGAACACAACATAGTAAGGCTTGCAGTATTCCTGACTGATCAAGGCAAAGATGGCAACTGGTTTTCTGGGATAAAAGATGTGAACACTTAATCACCACGGTATGCTTTCAAGTAACGAAATTACTATAAAAACTGACATTCAAAAGGTCCAAAGGCCAACTACAGGGACATATAACTCACCTACTGCTATGCTTCAATTATTCCCCAAGACCAACATTGCTCTCTAAAAATATCCATTTGAAGTACATCCTGACAACGATCCACAGAAAGGAGACATACAACCAAGATAGCAAGTAAATAAATTATTCATTTATGTCAACAAATAAATATCCTGATTAAAAAGAAATGCTATCTTTTGCTTTAGGCATTCCATAAAACATTTAAAATACAGTTATAAAACAGGCTACTTCTTAAAAAGCTCCTCTTCCCCAGCACTTAATGTATATTCTAACCAATCAGCTACTGTGCACTGTGATATTTATGAGCTCACACTAGCATGCTCCCTCTCATTGCTCAGGAAACAAATATACCAAGATGCAGCCCACCTTGAAGTAGGAATATTTGCAACTACCAGTTCCAAGCTCTCTCAGATGATGTTCTGCCTACTGTCTGCTTTCTGATATTTGAATGAGTTTCCAGCTTATATACCTTCATTGAATGGTACTATGCCCTGAGGAAAAAGTCTTTCATATGAATGAATACCTTCCCATTCAGTGGTTTTAGACTCAAACTAGTACTCTGCATGCTAAACAGCACCTTGCAGGAAGCTAGTGTAAATCTAAAAGCAGAGTGCCACATACTCCCAGAACCATACCTCTCTCATTGCATGAAGTCCCAGCATCCTTACTAATTAAAATTTTTCCAGGCAAATGTGAGAGAAGGCCATATATCCCAGGTTTCTGGTTTGTCCCATAGGTGAAGATTTTTTCCATATTCCCTAAAGTACCTCTGTCTTCTCTATGACTCAGTGAGAAAGTTCTTGTTTAACAACTAAAATTTTTTACTGTACCCTGTGTAAGAAAGAGTATTGAGTTCTCCCAACATCTGTCAGAAACAGACAGTTCAACACATGAGCGCTGAGTACATTCATGTGCTTGGAGTGAAGAGAAAAGGCAAGCGAGGGTAGTCACTGTCAGAGATGCCTTTTGCCCCACGAACATGATCAACCTTGTTCAGTGTTTCCTAACAAGCTCCTTCAAAACACCATGTTACCAGAAGAAATCTTCCATTGTTTGACTTAGAAGCTAGTAGTAACAACATCAACAAATATTTTAATAAAAATGTTCTTTTTATAAAAATGCTATTTTTATAAAAACACAGCAAGCAACACAGCACTGCAGCAGTCCAACCTCGCAGTGACAAATGCTTGAACACTTGAATGGCATATGCATGTCCAACAGCAGGCAAATGTCTGCCCAGAACATGGGCAGCATGAAGACATGCCCATCACCTACTCTCAAACAAACTAAGGACTCCTAATCCCTGAGTCAGAACTACTGGAGTACCATTAGCTCACCAAAACTGCCTGCGTGTTCTTAGTACATTAAGATAGACTGGTTTTAATCCGTGTAACCGGAGGACCATGATCAAATCTGAGTGGTTCACAACATTGCAGATTGTACCGGCAACACACAGAGCCTCGTGCAAGTTATTTAAGAGATAACGTGGTTACATCAGCAAACAGACATGCACTTGCATTGTTAGCCAAAAATTAGCTAGTGTCTTCAAATACTGATGTATATGAAATCTGCACCAATGTTGCACAGCTTCTGCTAATAGCCTGCAGGCTCAAAAAATAGATTGAGATTTCCAGGGTTCTGGGTGGTGTACATAGATCTAATTTTTGAAAATAGAAAACTCTGAAACATATTATAAGATACCTTGTAATAAGCCAGTCAATTCACTGCAAGTTTCTCACCCACAGGCTTAGGCTGTGCTTTTACTTGGCAAGTATGCAAAAGTGAGTATCTTCTTACTTGCCACATCTGTTCCTCACACGTATCTCAAGTCATATGCCTACATTTTCATGATTCCTCTTTCTTTTTTTTTGGGGGTGTGTGTGTTTGTTTGTTTTTGCAGGTTTTTTTGTTTTGCATTTTATTCCTGTTAGCTAAAGAGCTAGTTGGGAATTAAAGTATGCCATGAAACTAAATAAGTAGTTAGTATGAATTCACTAGTGCTAGTTAATTCCAGTTGAGGATTCCCTTATTTAAAAATAAGAGCTTTTGTTTCAAATTCAGATTACGTTGCTTCTATTGCAACATGTATTTATTTATGCATCAAAATGACAGTTCCTTATAATTTCAAATATAATCATTAACACCCAAAGGAGCTTGTGAAATGAGCACTAGGAGTACTACAACATTCCGCAATACTTACAGCTTACTTTCATGTTTGCCATCAATCCTAAATCATATTAAGATTCAAGCCTAGATACACCCTAACAAGCAGCCCAGGACTTGATTTCAAGATAGTAAGTTTCTCCACGTGTAACTGGGGACCCAGTCAGGATTTTTAACACCCTTATCGATGCATGAAAGGGAGAAAAAAAAAAAACACAAAACCAACACAAGTTGTAGCCAGAGACTGCAGCATTGATAATTACAAGTATCTTATAAAATGAGTTTTTCTTTTTAGCAAATTAATATGAAACCGTAAACCTGCATCCTTTTGCTATCACGACACAAATTTCCCAGCTTAACTGAATATACAATACCCACTCCCTAAAGCACTGAAGTGAAAAATAAAACCAGAATGAACAAGAAACTGTAATCAGAATTTGTTCCCTTTAATAAAATAAACTAAGTAAAGGAAAAATAATAATAAGTGCCACAATGCTTCCTAATTTTTTTAAATTGTGCTTTAAATGAAGATTTACTGTCTTGAATACCTTACTAATTTGGCTGAGACAGGCACCACAAATTACTTAACTGAGCTAATCAGCAGGAAAAGATCACAAAAGAGAAGCTAGTTTATCAGAACATACATTTGCTTCTTTACTTCATAAGGGGATCATGGTGTAGTTATATGTATTTGATTAAACTACATTGTATCCTGTAGCAGTAAATTTAATACATTTGTGGAGGCAGTGGGATCTTAGAAGCATTATAAATTCATGAAAACACTAAACTTTTAGGTTGAGAGAAACAGTAAGAAAAATACATTTTTCTGAAATACTCCAAGCACATCTGGCAATACAAAATCCCAGCCAATCCATAAAATAACCCTCTGATTGGCAGTTACTAATCTGCTGAGTACTTCATAGCATCCATCCGCTAACAGAGGCAGTAAGAAGCCACTGACAAAAATCTGTGAAGAAATACAGTAACAAGGCAGTCCTTGCTATTTTTTAAGATGAACTAGGTACAGACTTATACCTAGAATTTTAAATACATAATTATCCTTTCAGTTACCTATAGCGAAATGCCTTAACCTATGGTAAAGCACTTCCACAGAAGGCTCCTGCACATGCCAGGAGGACCTTTCCTTCCACATCTTCAGGAGGAAAGGTAACTGCTTGGCATTTTTGCAAGTAAATCTGTCCTTTCTCATGCAGCCTGTACAAGGAGGACATAAAGCCTCCTCACCAATAGTTTTGCACCCTTTGAATTTGACATGTGTGTGTGCACACCCCTGTAACAGGCTAGCTCATTGGATTTGTGTGGGAGGCCTGGAGGCATGGCTCTGCATCCAGTTAGATGTGGGAATCCTCAGAGTGGCTCCTCATCCTGATCACAACAAATGGCCCAGACATAGAAAATTGACCTTCCTGAGTTCTTCACTTAAATTCTCCCATTAGGAAAGCAAAATGAAAAAGAAAGAAGGAAAGAGGAGAAGAAAGTGTGCTAAATAACAGTGGGGATGCATGGCATGTTACCCACAAACCCAGAATGCTTTTTCAGGGGCTATCCTCTTAAGCACAGTTAATGTTTAACTGCAATAATTCGTGAATACTACTTAGTCTTTAACAACAGGTAATACTGACCAGTATTTACAGCACTTACATAAGTTTGTATAAAATTTTGTTTCCAATAGTAATTATATAAAATATGAAGTGCTTATACAGCAGCTTCAAAAGCATAAATACTCTCGCCAGTTACCAGAATGACTTCCAGACCTTTTCAAAACAGGTAAATGGTCCATTTAGTCAGGCTAAATATGGAGGCAGCCAATGTTTGACTTCACATTGAATAAAAAGATTGCTTTAGAAGGAGCGGTACTCTGAAGACATCTCTACATAGCAAAGACTGAAGCTGTCATGCATATTCCATCAGTACGGCAGACAAGAGGTAGGATACAAGATGATGTCATGAGCAGTTATGATGACTGAAGACTGTGGGAAGGCTGAATTTACACTTGAAATCGTTTTAACATAGAGGTGCTGTATTCATCCTGAAAAAGAGTATATGTAAAGGGACTTAATACATATTAGGCTAGTCATTGACCTAAGGACATGGCTCAGCTACCTGACTGGGACATAGATATTGGTGGGAGCTCAGTAAATCTTTCTAGTCTCAAAGGTCAGCTAGCTCACTGGAGTGCAGGAACTACTTCTGAAGCCAAACTAGAACAAAAGGTAGAAGTATAGGGAGGTACTTCTCTGTATCACCAAAAAAGTCAGCATTTTCTGAAGACCTGCACTCTAGCATGCAATAAACTTTTTTTTTTTTTTTTAACCTTAACAGCTGGCCAGTGCTAAGAGGGTGTTTGCCAAATTCCAGGAAACCTTTTCTGGTAGGTGGAGAACTGCTGTATGTTGTCCTACCATCACTGTGGCAAACATGCCACCCAAACTCTGGCACCACAGAAGTCTGTGGGACACCCTTTCCCCGCATGCGGTGCTAATAATGCAAAGCACTCATTGGGCAGAAGGGGCAGCCTTTGGCAAATGCTGGCTACCATCAACAGAGCAGATAGTAGCGCGGTGGGAAGAAGGTCTTGCATGCACACAAGCGTTCAGATTTATGTCAGTGTACCTAGATATTTTAAGCAGAAGGATGGAATGGAAGATTAGTTCCGTGACATTTCTAATGTAGGGTGAGTTACAATATTAGAAAAAGCTGTGGGCAGAAGCAAGACTGGATATTCAGAGAGAAATAAATTTGTATGAGCACTAGTCACAGAGCTTTAAGTCAGCTGCTAGAGATTTCAGTTTCTCTGGTAGTTTGGGATATAAATATTTGCCTTGAAATGCTCTGCTTAGCTATCAAGACAATACTGAGATCTTACCTGCCATGGATGTTATTCTCACAGCCATGCCATAGTCTCCTGGCCTTCCTTCCCCTTGGGGCAAGACACATCTGGACTACTTGAAGACGCAGATCTCCAAGGATACCTGATGCCCATGCTCTACCAGTGTATGCTGAGGGATCCACTGCACACCTCTGCCCCGTGCGTCCCTGGTATCTGCACAATGGCCCACCTGCTAAGGGGAGCAGCAATCCTACATGAAAGAAAACACTGGCAGCCTTGTTCCAAATGAGGAAAAGGCCCTATATTTAGACTTTGCCAGAATCTAACACCAAAAATGTGTCATAAACACATCCTGCCATGAAAAACAGAAAGGCACTCTTCTGTTCTTTCATACTTCTGCAGCTGGCAATTTTTATATCAGTAAGTAATCATGTATAGAGCTTTACAGTGAACCAATATTTCCTGCAAAGGGTTTTTTCTCATTAAAGAATGCATGTTCTAATCCAGACAGAAAACTCTGTAAGGATTGATTGAATGGAAATGGAATGGAAAATCTAAAAACAAGTCTTCTTCCGGGTTCAACTACAAATAAGCCTTGACCCTTCGGCTGTAAATTTATCATCATAAATTGCTCCATGAGACAAGTAAACCAATAGAGCTTCTGAAGTAGTACAAACGATGAAGGATATGACTGTCACGTGCATTTCTCTTGGAAATAGGTGGTTTGCTTCTTCAATAACGGGTGAGAAGAGAACACACTTCTCACAGGAATACCTCCAATTCTGGCCAACACCTAGCTCTTTTCTATTTCCTCTGGCTTTTGTAGTATAAAAATATTCTAAATGTCCCTATGTATGCAGACTTTAACAGTTCTTAACTGGTGAATATTAGCCTCCTCTTTCAACAAACTGCCTTATCCTATTTGAACACAAGGCACAGGTGTGCACAACTGCAATAATGCAGGGATAAAGGAGGCAAACACGTATATTTTGTTCATGAGATCAGTACTTCCCAGAAATTACTTCTATGCTTTATATATTTTGATTCATTAATTAACACATTATTTTTAGTATATTTCAATGCTATTTTGGCAACTTACAATGTTTACAATGTATTGCTTCTCTATTTTATTCTTTGAACTGAATGCTTGGATTTTCAGTAACAGGAATGCTGCTAAAAGTATGCTATTAAGCTATTTTGGTAAAAGAGGTAACCTTCAGAAGCTCTTGATTTAATTATCACAGTAGAGTTATAAAACATTTTCATAAGAGACTGCAGGGAAATAAGACTTTCTCTGTATATCTATGCCTTGATATATTTTGATTCACTGCACCAAACAGAAACGGTGTTCATTTAGCATCCAGAGTACAAAATAATAAAAAGAAAGGTCACGTTTTAAAATTTTCACTGCATGACTGTGAGTCACTGCGTATTTGCTAGATGTCTAGCTTTAATCACGCAAATCATTGTACAGTGAATTTCCTGAAGATTTTCATAAAGGCTTTCAGTCATAAGTAAAGCAAGACTGACTTCCAGAGGGATTGTGGGATCAACTGTAAAACAAACTGCCTAGCATTGACTAATTAAGACTGAAAGGCAGTGAAACTTTTTCATCTAAATAAATTCATCCTAAGTCTAACCCACTGCCAGTAGAAAAATCAGCTTCTAAACAAAGGAAGACAACTATATTGTTCTATTTCATGTGCCTTTCTTGCACTGAGTTGCTTAAGTGATAAAAAAGAATCAATCTACCTTAACATGACAAAAATAATTATTTCTATATAAAATATAGAAATCTATAATTTTATGTATTATGAATATGTATTTATATATATATACACAGACCTTGAAATCCTATATATTGACTTCAAGCATGTACAAATATACAGTGCCACTGTTATTAAGAATGCTTATCAAGAATCCTTAAGTCTACAATAACACTAATTTGTAACTATTTCTGAAATGCAGTATATAAATATTTATAACTATTCTAAAGTTTCACCGGGCAGCTGTATATAACTACTAATAAACTGACAAATATGATTATATATAAAAATACATCAAGATTTGCCAACACTCTGAAAAGCTGGAAATAGGTTATTCCTTTCTCTCCCACAGAGATCAGAAAATCTGTAATGTACTTCTTCAGTAGCCAGGGATTCGTATAAACAAAGAGGCCTTGGAGAAGATATGAACACCTGTTGAATACCTCCAAATCTTGTTGATGATGAGGCACAGAGAGAGCACAACATTTGCAAAAGAAACTATGCTTATATGCCACTAATATCAGAACAGAAGGACAGAAGGTAGAGCAATACTAAGCAATACTTTCCATGTCTATTAACACATCTCTGAAGTATGATGAAGATTTTACATGACTAATTATTATCAGTTGCTGGGGAAAGGAGAAACCTGAAGAAAATCTGTGCAACAACGTGCAATATTTTCCCCATGTTTTAAAGTATAGTTTCCCTCTGTTGAGAGAATGTATTTTCATTTGATTTTACTTGAAAAAACTGGACTTTTTTGACTTTTCCTGTATCAGAGTTGCAGACAGGAGGAGCTGTAAAAATCTCCACACAACATGAGATTATGGGGCATCTTACCAGTAAGAAAGTAATTAAAAAGTCTATCCCATAAACCTCTGTAAGAAAAGAAGAATCCATTCTACTTGGGATGTATCTACAATTGTCACTAGACATCAATAGTGGTTTTACATTTGTCCCCTGTAAAGCATTCTGGCAGCATCTCACAATCAAATCATACAGTAAGGATTCAGAATCCCTTAAAAAAAAAAGACAAAGGATTCAGCTAGGGAAGTAAGAATATATTTTATCTTATCTTGAAAACCAATTTCTTAAGTCAACTATAAGGTCTCATTTCTTGCTAGTATGGGGAAAGATACCATTGGGAAGCAAATTTTGCTTCTGACAATTTACTGTTCTCCATCTCAAATGGGACTGAAAACAACACATCTTCAAAGAAGATACCTTTTTCTTATTTCTCACATGTATGTGGATGAAATAAGATTGCCAACATCATGCTCAAAAATATTGACGCAGTACAGATGCTAAATGGACTGGGCTTTCAGAAGATTCCACAAAAATCCCGTATTGGTAGTTCTGCATGTACAGTATTTCTTACGTTCTTATTTTACAGATGTATGTTTTTGCATGCAAAAACTCAGAAATGCTAGATTCAGAAGTGCACACATTGAACAATGGTTTATTCCATTATTTTAAATGTAAACACATTCTGTACTATGCCTCAATTTTTTGTAACTGCCAAAGTTTTCTTTAAAAAAGGCTACATTTGGAAAAAACTTTAGTTCTGTACTTTTCAGGTTTAACTTTAAAAATAATAATACCAGGTGAATGCAATTATTGCAGTGTGGTATTAATCAGTGTGAACCACTTAAAGTATGCCCTGCAGTATCACAGATGAATTGTTTCATTTTCACAGTTGCATACTTTAATTCAATGAACACTTTTGCGACTGTTTTGCTTGATACCTTGAATATCCACTATGATATATTTCCCTTTAAAGCATCATGCAGATTAGTTGTAGCAGCTTATGTTCTGCATCAGAATTCCTTTAACACAAAAATGCAAAAGCTTCGGCAGCCAAAACATTATGCTTCAAAAGTGAAAATCATAATTAGGCATTTGACACGATAAATATGGACACTGTAAATATATCTAGTTATTAAAGAATTTATACTACCTCAGTCATTAAGTAGAACTGGTTGATGAGGAATATTATTAAAGCACAGACCCAGAAGATGGAAGATCTAACAAGTGCTTTTCCACTATGCCGAATATAAACCTATTCTAAGTATCTGAAATGCTATATGGCTATCCTTTCAAAATTGTACACTTGGAGGTGTGCTTTAGGATTTAACAGGTGTCACTCTGAAAAGTGAAAATCCAAAACATAGAGGGAGGGAGAGAGAGTCCTTTTTTATATCAATGCTGCATGTACCTCTGGTCTTCATCATAACAGTCCAGCATTTAAAACACATCTTTTAACTGAATCTTTATCAGTCTTTAACTTTCTCATGCTTAAGCTATAGTCACCTGTCTTCACAGTAGCAGTCCCCAAAAGATGACCTTCAGAACAGAGGAGTAAGGTGAGAGACATCCCGGGTTGGATTTAAAGCAGGAAAAAAGTCTCTAAAAGGTCTTCTTGCAGCATAAAGGCCACGAAGAATCCCAGCAGAGCATCTCTGGAGGTGCCATCAGGCCCTAATGGCCCCGACCAGCCTCAACTGGTACCCACCACAAACACCCCTGCCCTGTCAGATCAGGATGGGCACCTACAACTCCCAGCTTCTGCCCCTTGCAGCCCCACCCTTCCAGCTCCTTGGCAGAAATAAATACATTGCAAGAGAGGGTTCATATATTGTTTCTATTTACTTAGAGTTCTCTGCTTATTTTAGGACTATAAAATTAATTTGCAAAAGGTTCAACATGGCAGAAAGAGACATCTTCAATGATCAGTATTTTAAGTTTTCTCTTCCAGAGTGGGCCTGCTTCACATGCAGGCTTTTTATCCAATATAACTATTGCTGTAACAAATGGATGGTTACAGAACAGTCTCAAATTCACCGGTAATTTACACTACATAAATAACAGTATTTTAAGTAGTGTCAATCTTGTTTCAACTTGAAAAGTCTGCTGCACTAACTCTACAGGCTACGCATCAGTTCTACTTCTTCAGATGTCTCTCACATAACTTACTACTCTTTCTGCCTATCATTAAGCAACCTGAATTGCAATTCATAACACTAATCTAAAAAATACATTCATAAATATTGCTTACTTCAAGCTCACAATGTATAACAGACTAAGTCTCATGAACAAAACCTGTCTCTTTTCTCACTGTATCTAGGGTATTCGCCACAACTCTGATCCTACAAAACATCCATACACCGTATGAATTTTGAGCTTATAAACAATTTATCATTTTTATACAAAACATTTTCAGGTATGCATTTCAGAAGAAATCTTCTATTCTCCCTCTCTCCTGTGGCATGCACTGTGTGCTGCGTGACCTTTTTTGACAACTATTACAAGTGCATCACAGAAGACCATGATTCAAAGGCAGCGTCTGCTGACCTGGGCAAAGCTGTCTTGCTGCCTTTCCAAAACTTCTAGTCTAATTTCTGTCATAGATGTGCTCAACTGCAAACAGAAAAGATATTTTCTGATTTGCCTATTCTGCCTACCCAGCTAGAGACTTTTTACAGCAGCAGACATTCACTCTAGCAACTTTACAGAGCAGTTGGGTCTGGTGGAAGAGCACTGCACTTGGGTGTTGTGTAAGTCTCACCTCTGTCGATAATTTGCTGGACACTCTCAAGCAAATAACTTAAATCCTCTACATCTTCATTTCCTCCTCCGTAAAATCAAAAGCTTGATACTTTGCATTAAACAGTACTTTGTACGAAAGCTTGTAAACAAACCACTTAATAGAGCATGAGGATCTCATTAACAATCCATAGTGTTCCATAGGAGCTGCTGCTGGTGGTATTATTATTATTATTGTTGTTGTTGTTGTTGTTGTTATTATTATTATTATTCCTACAGTAGAGTGAGCCAGACTTCATTGCCTTCTTAACATTGTTGAAGTGCTGTAAGAGAAACAGGTTCAATGCATCTGCCAGCACAGCTTGACTTCATACTAGGCCCTTGTAAAGCTCATTAATTCTGAAGATTTTTATCATACCTCAGTGGTGTTAAGGATAATAGTCATCTAGGAACAGGACCATACTGGGGCCTGCCTTCATAGTTTCTGTCTCTGACCCAAGAAAAGGCTTTTGGTAGATTCAAAACACTTGGCTGATACGTTTTTAACAGTTTATTGTGATGTTTGCAGTGCAGCTTCATACTTAATTACTTCCTTTCAGGAGGAGACTCTGCACAGTTTAAATAGTTGGCCTTTTCTCTTCATTCCTGCTCAGACTTTAGAAAAAAATGTAAGTAAAAATGAATAAATGACACTGTAGCATCTGCACTTAAGTGGTGACAAAACATGGCCCTTACATTTGGTGGGAAAAGCGGTGTTTCTGAAACATTCTCATTTCTCGGGAAGTTAAGGGTACTTTTAAAATGTCCAGTGGTTAATTAAAGCAGCTTGTCTACAAGAAAAGAGACAATAATAATTACTTCATCAGAGATATGCAGTGTCAAATATCTGTCAGGATTCCAGATGTTCAGTGATATATACACTTCCTTGTATAATTCCTATGCTAAGAGCCAAATACAGGAATAAAAAGGTGTGTTAGTACAACAACATATCCAGAAGGATGGAAATGGTGCTGAGCAAGTTAAGATAGTATCTTAAGATAAAATATCTCTCTTTCAGTCTTGTCCTTACTATTTAAGGTATTTGGTCAACTTCTGTGTCTAATTTCAGGATTTGTTCTGAGATGACAAAAAAAGACAAAAATCCCTGTACCAGCAAATACAATGTGATGGTGCTGTGGAAAAAAGGCCTAGACAGCTTTTTCTGTTTACCTCACATTATTTTCCTTGTGTCTCCCTACATCCTGTTTATTTTTAGGTTTTATCTTTTTGCTTGCCGTTCCTGTCTAATTTCAAAGGTTCTTTTTAGTCTTTAAACTTTTAGCTGTGCCTTGGATTGTCTGAGTCAATCTTTTGAGACTGAAATCTTTCCTGGCCCTATGAAAAACTTATTTGAAAAATCTAGGGGAATACCTATTACTTATTAAACAGACATTCTAGATTACCCTTACTAAATTGTGCCCAATCCCCCTCTGAAAACAAGCGATGACTGGAAATAAGGTTGCACTGAGCCCCATCTTTATTCCCATCACAACTCAAACGGACAGGCTCTGCCTCAGACCTGCCTGGAGCAGCCAAAGGTAGAGCTGCATCGCATTTTATCATAAATATATAGAATCAAATGAAATATGAATATTGCATGACCATGTAGAACTGCAGAGAAGCAATATTGAACCCCTCTTCGCCTGCTACTATGGAATTCGTTTCATTGCTTAGGGGATTAAATCACCCTGAAAGTGTCAGTAGCTGGGAAGGCTGGCTGTCTCTGGCACTATCCCAGGGCAGATTTGCATTTTTCCCATTGCAAGAAAATTTAATATTGATACTTTGTGCATTCAGTTCAACATTCTACTATAACATGAAGCTAGGCTGCAGCACAAGCATAGCTAGTATGTTCATGGAGGCAAGGTTCCTCAATGTGGCTAGGGAACAAAGGAGTGCCCTGTCACTGGGACAAAGGAATGCCTTGTCTCCAGCAGCAAAGAAAGGCATGGGTTTTCCCTGAAGATCTGAGTTCATCTGTGTGTTTTCCTTATGTTTGTAGTGGCAGATACTTACATAGGGCATGAGGTATTCTTACTGTAACCACTATTTGAAGGCAAGTAAAGAAACCAACAGTCCAATTTCCAAAGAAAAACAGAGAAGGAATTCCAGCTGAATGCACTTTTACCTCCTAAACCAACCGGCTAAATTCATTTGTGGATTTTAAAACTGTAAATAACTAGCAGAACTATATCATTTTTGTTTTAAACAAATACAGTTCTGAAATTAACTGTTCAAATCAGCATTAACAGTACCCAAATTGTGTGACTTGAGAAATAACCCTAGGTGTGGAAATTATGCCAAAGCTTCCAAGGCATTTTGCAAACACTCCAAAGGTACTGCAGACCAGACATTCTTTGTTGAGAGTTGAATCCTTCAGCACCAAAATTGTTACATGCTTTGTTTTCTATGAAAGGTGTGCAAATGTAGAGTAATAGTACTTGATTCATTTAATTAGAATAATATCATAATAAAAGACTATTATATGATTTTTGCTCATAGGATCTGATTTAATTTCTGTGAGAAATTCTCTTTTCATATCAGTGGGCTGTACAACAGACCCACAGTGTTTCAGATCCTCGGAGCTCAAAAAAGAGGTTTTCAACAGAGCAACACCCATCAAGATTGTTCTTCACAGCCCAAATAACACTGAAAGAAAATGTGAAGAATACTAACTGATTGCAAAGGAATATGGCATACTAGGAGGAATTAATTGCTAAAACCAATGCTGTCTGTCACTTGCCTATCTCTCCCCTAACCTGCATGCATGCAGCTTTAAAATCCACGGGGATAAGCCAGTTTCATAAGTCTTTGAGATCTGGCTAACTTTGTTTGACTACCTGGGTTGAGGACAGCAGACTCTGAACTAAAGGATCAGTATTCAGCCCTGTTATTATCACATGGCTGAAACACACAACCCAGTTTTTAAACACATAAACATCATTACAAACAGGATGCTTTGGGACTGTGTTCCTTATTATTAGGATCACATGCACAAAAGCCTACTGAGTTGGTTTTTTTAATTCAAGCCATGTCAAACTATCAGTGATTAACCATTAACACTACTGCAACTTGACTATAGAAGCAGAATTCAAATCCAAACATTTTTTTTTTAAAAAAACAACCAAACAAAAAACCTTGCATAAATTTTTCTGCAAGGAAGGAAGATAAATTTAGCCTCAACCAAAAAGAAAAAATAAAAAGTCTTGCTGTAATGTTAATGTTCTTTTTTTTGTTTTTATACAAGTAGCTTGTAAATTTGACTTTATGTCTATTTAAAGGAGTAAGAAGGAAGCAAGAAAGCTTTTTCTTTTTTTCTTCCAGGCTATGCTGGATACCTTTCAAACAGGTGGGCAAAAAGCAACACCACAAAGCCATGAAACATTGGTATCTTGCTCCTACTTTAAACTCACAGCAAATCAATTCTGGTTAAACCAGAAAGAAAAAAAGAAAAACATTCTTCCAAGGAGCCCTGAAGTCTTCTAGGGGAAGGCCACATACGTTGCAGTTTCCATCATGTTAGCTCCATTTAAGGCTGTGATTCACAGTCTGGCTTAGCCCCTAAAGAGAAAAGTAATTTTGTAAACTCTGTGTCTACTTGCAGAGATCTGCTAAAATCACAGCTGCCCTGCATATATGCTGAAGGGAATACTATAGTACAGAACAAAAGGATGCAATAAGAGCATGCAACACAGCAATTCAGTTCACCCTTAAGCACATACTTAACTTTCAGCATATTGGAGTAGCCTCAATTATTTCAATGAGAATATTCCCGTACACAGTGTCACGCAGAAACGTTTGCAGAACTGAAGCCTTTACTTGGTGATGTGTTTGAACAGCCTCACAAAAGATGTCTATTTTCCTCATCAGATGTAAATCACTGTTATCCCCTCCCAAGACATGAAAGTGTCAAAATGTTAAAGAAATAATTGTAGTTAGGATTATATTCTTTAGGTACTTTGCTATAATATTAATAATTTAATATGCTTCTCACTAAAACACTATTTGCCTGGCTTGCGGTGCCTCTTTTTAGATGAAGTCCTTTTTCCTTCCTATCTCTCAGATACTATCTTTGTATCTGTTTTTTAACACTAGATTTACCCAAGTCTGTTCTATACCACTGTCCTGGTTTTATGGTTTGTTTGCTCTTTCAGATATACTGTATACAGGGTTATAAAATTATGCTATATTATTTTGGGTTTCTTTAGCTTCGAACTGCTGAGAAACAGCATTTTAAGCTCATCAACACTTGTTACAAAACCCAGCCATGAGTTACCTAAAGACAGTCATTTGCCTCTTGACTGTTGATTGTGCCCTTGACTAAATGTAACATAGCCCAAAACATATATGCCATTACCCAATTAAACTCATCAGTAGACATTTATCATTGGAAACAAACACATTTCATTGAAACATTTAACTACTGTTACATTAAACTGTTTTACACTTTTTTATTATGTACTTGTTTTTCTGACAACATGAACATTTATAATCACTCCCTATAGTAATCAGTGCTTCTGTGGGGAAAACACTGAGCTTTTCAATGACTTCTATTACAGCAAACTATTTCATTTTTTTCATTAATCCATAAATTGTTAAACTGTTCAGCAGTAGTGTTAATTAAAATATCAGCACCTCACCACTTTATGTCACCTAATATGGCTACAGTCGTTATCTAATTTGTTATAAAAATATTTTTGGGTTTTGTGAAAATTTTCCCATTAAAATAATATATAAAAATGCAACATGAAATCCACAGGGAGAAAAAAGATACACAAAGTGTCAGTATCTTTATGGCTGAAAATAATTCTGTGACAGCAGACCATCAAGATCAGAACACAGTTCTGTTTACCATAATCCTACACCTATTTTTAAGCATTAGAGTTATGCTGCCCCTTTAAAAAATGGATAAATGGAACAGCAGTAAAGTTACAGATTTGTCATACATGGCGCATAGGAACTTTGTATCTTTCACTTCACAAGATTCTAATGTGAGTTATCAAACTGCCCAGTAGTTAAAATTTACCCTGTCCCATAGATTATTTTCATGTTTTGAATGTGGACTAATAAGAAAATAGTAACTCAGTGCACATAGACACAAAAAAAAATTATAAAAGCTTTGCTAGTTAACAAAAAAATCTCATTTTTGTCTCTTTTAACTAATGGCATATGGAATTTTCTGCAAGGCATATGGTACTAATTAAACATGGTACAAGTCCCCCAGATAGTCAATATAGCCATGAGGTATCCAAGGAATGTTTCCCTTCAGTGTACATTATCTATGTATTGATTTGATGGTCTGAATGCATAAAAGCCCTGGGAACTAACAATGTTTAATGATGTGGGAACTGCACTTCTATTCTTATCTATATGAATGCTGCAGTTGCTGAGGAAAATTCTGAGATACTTAATGATCAGGCAAATTATGAACTAACCAGGACCAGTTTATTTTCATTCATTCATTAACCACCAATTTTGATATTTATTTTTAACCTTTCTTTTTACATTTAGAGCACTGTTCTGTGACTCTGTATGCCAGAGAGCATGAAGTTAAAGCTATCACCCTATTTTTTTAATAGAAACAGTAATACAGATTCCATAGATTTTAATGACATTACCGAACACCTAAAACATAAGTTGTATGGTGCTAATGATTTATTTTGAAAATTCTAATATACATAATGTAATACTCTTTCATGTATTTGACACCAGCTGCACTAATTAACATACTTGTTCTACTCACAGTGTTAGATATGGGTTAATTATTAACTTTAAATATAAGTCCACTTGTATATAATTTTAATTCTCTTTTCAATTCAAGGATATCAGCTTCCTCTAGCATACAGAAGGACAACCACTGAAAAAATTAAGAAAATTAATACTGTGTTTGTTCTGCTTCATAATGATCACTTCAGGCAAAACAAACAGCAGCAGTGAATTCTCACAGTCATTATCTGCCTACTTACAATATCCTAAGCAAAATAAAAAATAAAATAGCTGAGTTCCCTGAGCTAATGGGAAAATGGTAAACGACTTTCCGTTAACCTGACTATTTCTGTAAGAAAGAACGATGAGGTCTCAACACCACTGTATCTAGCATCAGTGGATTATTTTTATCGAGACACTTCTCGAACAGTAACAGAGCAGCAGTTTGTGTTCTGAAAGGTAGCACTGACTCTCTTGTAGTTCCAGTAAATTTCATTGTAGTAAAAAAGACAGTACAATTTCAATAGTCCTCTGAATTGGCCAGCTTACCCAGTCTACCATCACTTGCAAAATCTACCATCACCACTAACAGAAAGAAATGAAAACTGCTTCCTAGTGCTCCCACTGTTAAGTATGCACTCTGCTTTTGAAAATGAGACTTGAGAAAAACCAGTGAGAGTTAAACAACAAGGCTGTCACTCAGTTTTAAAGCATCCTGATACAAAGTCACACGGTGACTTTTATACCCAAAATCAGATGAGATTAAAAATAGACCTGTAATCTTATTAATAGTCTGCTACAAAACAGTTTAACACTTAAGATACAAAAGCCACTCGGCAAATAAAGCATGGTGACTGAAGAACGAATTCTTGACAATAACATTTTTTTACACTTTCTGCACACTGTGCTGGAAGGTGTAATCAGAATGTTACCTGACCACAAAAACATTGCACATATCCTTCTCTCAAAGGCTCTAATTTAACAGGTCATTTCAAAATACTTTCAAAGCATATGGAAATATTACCCTGTAGACTTAGGATTCTCTGCTTTTGACATGCTGTATCAATGAACTGAAAACAGCAATAACATTTAATGTGGCTGAATTCTCATTATGTAAAACAAGCTGCATTTTCCTGCTGTACTCACAACAGTATTTCTATTTGTGGAACACGGTAAGAATTGCACTCTGTGCCTTACTGCTCTAAGATTTCAAATATAATTTCACTTTAAAAACACACATGTCCTTAGAGGTATTTTCAAACTGAAATATCATGCAAGATTAACAGTTCTTCACACATCAAGGAGTCTGTCTTTCCTCCTGTATATTGCACCAGACATATTGAAAGCCTGTGTATCCAAGATATATACAGTATGCTAGATAATACTGAAAACCTAAATTCAGAAGAAGTAAAGAAAAAAAACCAAAAAGTAAGGAAAACAGCTTTTAGCTTTGGAGCAGTATTTTTACACAGCTGTAGAACATTATCTGACAAAGAACCTATTTGCAGGTTTGCTGTAATTCAACAAATTAACACAGCTTCCCAACCCTGCCTTCCTGCATTTACATACCATGCATTATGCACAAAAAAAGGAATATACAAATAGAGATCCTTTCAGCCTGTCTAGCCTGTCATCAAAACCAGCAGAGAATTTTTCATTGATAAAAACAGAGAATGGAAGAAATCAGACCAACCTTCACAATGTACGTCACACCAGGTCCCAGGATCTTCTCACTCGAGTGCAGCCATCCTCGAGAGGGTATATTGACAAAGCTGCTGCTTTGATTCCAGTCTTCACCTCCCGGGTGCATTTCCTCTGACCGTGTTTTTTTCCCCATACTCATCTTGCTCACGTCCTGCTGAGAACACGAAGTGGCAGAGACAAGGTTACATGTGTTGTCTGAAGCCCCTGCTGCTGAGCTAGAAGCACTTGAGCTTCCCTGCAACTTGGAGACAGCAAGCTCCTTTACTGCAGAGGAGAGGTTTTTGATACCCAAAAGGCTGCCCGTGTGAGAGAGTTTCAAGTGGGACACTTTATGGATGAGTGTACACAGGGTGGTGGGTCCATCTTCTTGGTCCTTGCGGAGAACTTCTGGCGAGACAAGGTACGAAGGTGCTGTTGAAGTCGTAGCAACTGCTGAGACCTTGCTGTTCATGGACAAATTGTGAATAAGATCATCAACTGATGTCACCGAATCATTCCTGAAGCGGTTATACTTGGTACGTTGAAGCATGCCCTTCTATCTGGTTTCCTGCATATGTTCTGGCAAATCTGATGCCAACGCAGGAGATGCCTGTGCTAACATAGCAGGCGATTCATAACAACATGGATGGACAACAAGATTTTGGGGTAAAAAAGAAAAGAGTATAAGGAAGAAGAAAAATACATATAATTTTAAGAAATTTCTTATGGTTCCCCGTTAAGGTTGGGTGAAGTAATAGTTTTCTATGACAGAGATCCCAGTCCTGCTTAGAGCTGCCAACTCGCTCACAGCAAAAGCATGACTCACACAAATGAGAAGGACCCTTTTCAACAAAAGGCTCAGTGAACACTGCAAATCACTTCCTGTAGCAAAAAAAAAAAAAAAAAAAGAAGAAAAAAAAACCCATCCACCCACTTACAGCACACTAGCACCAATCAATTCTCAAATTTCCTTTTCCTATCTTCTCAAACAGATATTTCCTTCCAACCTTTAATTCCTCCCCCCCCATAACCACCCTTTTGGTACCAAAGGCAATTTACCTTTAAAACAGAATTAACAGCCTCTATGAAACACCACACTTTCTTCTGTTTAAATGTTCTTCCACCTCACATATTTGTGCATCTATAATGAAGTCACAATTAGACAGCAAATATCTGGATAATATTTACAGATATGCACCCCCCCTTCCTCGCCCCCCCCGAAAGACACAGATACCTTAAAGGTTTTCAGAATATCTTTAAGCACACAAGTATTTTAAAAACAGACAACAGAACTAAAGAATATACACATTTTCTTCCACAAAAGCAGCCTGAGAGACTTTACAAGTGCCTTTGTGTCAATGCTGTCTCTCACAGAAACTGTTACATCCAATATTTAATAGAGAAAGAAATCTTTCTCCTCTGTTACTCCACAACAACCTTCTATTTTAATGCAGGAATTACATAAAGTACCTATGTGTGAAGAAAAGTATTTTTCTGATGTCCGACAACAGGCTTAACAGATGTTTTTTCTTTCACCACTGATAATGACTCCGAAGAAAAACATGAAGATGATCTTCAATTCACTGGAATGTTTGGTTTAATTCTGAAAAACTGAAAAAAACTAAAAGAATATTCAAAAGTCCAGGTAGCAAAAACCTGACATCCTGCAGAGAAAAATAAAAAAATGCACCAGGTCTTATTAAGCATAAATGTCAGCCACAAACACTTGATCTGAGAACTAGCAAAACATGCAGAAAACAGGTATTTCATTTCTTCTACATTTTTTTGAAAAATAAAAAATGTGTACAGCACTGTGATACACAATGCGCATCACAAGCCATATCGTTCTTTTCTATAAATTGATCTTCTTTGCAAAACATCTTTTGGATGTAGGACAATACACTGCATTATAAACAAATTCCAATAGAATAGTTGCATAGTGCAAAGTTATTTTTTAAACAAATTACTAACTGCAGCACAATTTAAAGTAAAAATCCTATGGAATTCCTTCCCTCTCCCATGACTAAAGGCTGCAGTATACAAAGTGCAAATACAGTGAAACATCCAGCTCAAATACAGGTATTTAATTAGTATCTTCATGACACATTAAATTAAGTCAGCACCTCTTATCCCAGCAATGATGAGTAATGGCAATGTCCTAGTCAATGTAAAAGCAGGTTTCTAGTGATCTGCGGAATAGCCTTTCATCACCACACTGCAAACCTGCTACAGCATCCACACAGCATTCATTCCTCTCTTCATCCTCCTAGCATAGCAACAGCAAATATACACACCATAGCCTATTTTTACGTGTCTCTACTGCCCAGAAAACCCTATTGTTCCCAAATGGCTCTCTTCATTAGAAGCGGCTAGCAAAACTGCAAAATGTGAATGAGATTCTGTGCGTGTGAATGAAAGGGCTGGCTAGCATCCCCACATTTCTGTGAATGAAGCGAGGCCTCGCAGCCTCTGCCAGGCAATCCCTTGGGTGCTCACCAGCCCAGCCAATACCAGCCGGCTTTGATGACTCATTCAGCAAAGCCTTGCTAAATAGTGGAAGATCCCATTTCGAGCACAGGCGGCACCTTTTTTGCAGCAGCACCAGAAAATGAAGCCAGTGTCTGAGCAGACGTGAGTGGGTTGCAAAGACCCTGTGGAAGACAGGGTGCTGCCGGAGATACGCATGGGGTGTCCACAGGGGTGGCAGGTGAGGAAAACCAGGGAGTCAGATCTGTGTTTCTCCCCGATGTGTTCATTCAGCTGGTTCATTTACATCCAGGATGGGAACATGAATGTGCACATTTTGTTTGATGTTCGATTGCTCTCTACGTGCACCAGCAGATTCACAGATTTTACAGGTTTGGCTTCAGAGACCCCTAATGAAAAAAAAAAAAAGAAACAAAAAAACCCCTCTGCTTGAAAAAAAATGCATATACTTATTTACCCTATTAGCAGAGTAGATACTAAAAACCACTATGATCATCAGTCCACTGAAAGACAGGCAGACAGAAAGCTAGAGGATAAAAGCTTCCCTGAGCACCAGCAGAAGGACTAATTTCTGACACTGCTTGACTAGACACAGAAACGCTACCAAGACATCCTACGGATGTCGAGCTTTCCTGGAAATCTGACACTAGATGTTGCAGAGGAGTAGTATCCACTGAATTACCCAGTGCTTGAGATCTGGAGCTCTTTTCAGTGTCTGATTGGGAACTGGTCTCCTTTGCAAATCTGGTCCTAAATTGGGAGAACGGAACATTTTTAAACCCTGCCTTTTATAGCTCTTGGGACTAGAAAAGGTAGGTAATTTTGCCCTACAGGTAGCGGGCTAAAACCCAACTCCAGGAATTACTGAATGAAATTAGAAGACCTTGTAACAGGCATAAACTGCAATTAAAATTAGGACCTAGCTCAGTCTAGCTATTGCCAGAGCATTATGTCTTTGGTGTTTCCAACAACATGCCTGTAGCTTGCACACTGACTATACCACGCCAGCCTTAAACTTAAACCTTGTTACTGTTGTTACCATAGCGCTACTGACAGCAAGACATTCAAACCACCATTTCTCTCTAATCTACCTGCACCTATGCTAGGTCAGTTAGTAAAGTGGATCCAAGTTGAAAATGAGCCTTTTTCTTTTCTTTCTGCAGGACTACGAGCCAGACACTGCCACCATGAGTAACAAACGGCTGTGGGAACAATGAGTTGTTGACTCAGTAACAAAATGGCAGGTGGAAATTCAGTGTTGATAAATGCAAAATAATACATAATCCTAGCAATACATACACAGTGAGGGGGGTGTACACTGCCTCTGACCAACTACAGCATTTCTTATCAACTACTGGTAATTTTGGCATCTCTGACCATTCCCTCTTTTTTGGATTTTTTTCTCTGTCGTTTTCTCAGTTCTGTTTTCTCATGGATCCTTCTCTCACCCTGATGCAGTCCATGTCTCATGTGACTGCCCCTCTTTTTCTCCCTCCAAGTGACTCTCAGGGGCTCATCCTTAGCTGCCACCTTTTTTCCTTCTGTATCTTAACTACCTCTGCAGCTCAGAAGCAAGTAAGTTTTGTTAACAGCAAAGGCTAGGGGAAAAAAACCCCCAGCCACTGGGGGGCAAGATTAGAGGGAGGAAAGGGGAGGAACTACATTTTGGTTTTCATTGTTAGGATGAGGTTTAAAATGATTTAAATTGCTGCAGATGCAAAGGTAGGAGGCATTGTCAATACACAAGCTAAACCAGGTAAGATGGTGTGATCACCATAAACAGGAAGCGCAGGCAATACAACTGCTACATTCCATGACCTCTCGTAAGAAACTCTCCTGAATGCAAAAAAGGTGACTTTCAGGGACCCATATTTAGAGAAATATTAATCATATAATCAGAATCACCTAAAGTATCTAGTTCCAGTAACACACCATGGTTAAATATGTGCTCTATACAACCAAGTGTCAGAAACTGTTAAACTTCTGCCAAAATACCATTTGCATTTCAACAGCTTCTGCCCAGTGGCAGTAAAATTGCTTGTGGACTACACTGAATTTAAAAAAAATGAGCACAAGAAAGACACTGACTTTGTGGGGAAAAAAAAAATCCAAACTGCTAAGTTATAAGAAACAGTGAATATGTCAGACAAACTTAAAATATAGATTTTGCTATGAGTTTTAATTGCAGCACACAAAAAGTAGCCATAGGGCCATCATAGCTGACATTCCTCCTTACAATAAGCCCCAAACAATTAATATTACTATGATGCAGCATTAAGCCATCAACAAATATGATGCTAGTCCTCACATTGTAATATGATGGACACAAGGGTTAATGCTCTGCTCTAGTAAATCGCCTTGCAGAATCTTTAATATCACAAACGGTCGATTCCTCACATAAAAAGACAGCATTTCAATAGTACAAAGGTTTCTAATATCCTGTGAGGACATTTCTTCTCTTGATTAGTTAATTGAGAAGGGGAAACACCAGTTTTCTTTGCACGAGCTAGACATATACCAGAAATCTCTTACATCAGCCTAATCGAGCTTTATTTATGTGAGACAACCTCCAATGATATAGTTACAGACAAGCAAGATAACATCAAGAAAAGATAAAAAGCATTATGATCTAACCTTCTTAAGAGCTATGCAGCTATTTTAATTAAAAAAAAATTAAATAATGTTGATTTATCTATCCTGTTTGTACCTACTTAATACAACATATTCTATTTTCCTCTGTGTCTCTGATACACCTGCACACAGAGCTCAGTTACATGCTCCTGTGATTTCAAGGGAGACTCATCACATAGCTGATGGAAATATTGAGAGGCACTGAAGTCTCCACCAGCATCATTAAAAAGAGCCATGACTATATACCTCTACTTCAAAACATTTTGCAGGAAAAAACGTGGACTGGGCTCATATCACTTAGATTTTTTTCTATAGTGGTGTTTGAGTCAGATCTCGGCTTACTGTCCTATGCAAAAAAACCCCAACCACCAACAAAAAAACCCCAAGGCCTGTAGGCAAAGGCTATGATTCTCTTCTAGAAAAATTTTAACAAATTCTATTTATTTCAACAAAAAACTGCTGTGAATTGCCCCCATCTCCCTTTCATTCTCACCCCTTCTCTCTCACCCGATCAGAGTTTTGCCGTTTCCGTGGCAACCTTATTGCTAAGGGTGGGCTGCGCCAGTAAATGGGAGCATTATCTGCAGCTTTGTAAGTTGTTTCTCTGGAAAACCACATTGTTGGGAGTATTACTGTTCAAAATCAGTGATCATCAATCATTAATGATCAACTTCTGACTTAATTTACATCAGTGTAAGGTACAGTTAAGGTCTGAAATATGCCTACAAATTTCTGTGCAGATGCTTATGTTTTGAGCCAGAAGCTGACCCTAAACAAGGAGAACGTTTTTTCTGTTAGTTGAAAATATTGAAACAATTTTGTCTTAAGACGCTTTCACCCTGTGAAATATGACATAAAATATTTGGAAGGAAATTAAACTTGTAACTCCTTCTGCTCCATTAGTGGTTCCTAGGGGCCTATTGTTAAAAGTCAACGTACTATAAAAGTTCAGAGTAAAGACGGATCTGACATAATAGCTGAATCCGAACATGACACTAAGCTTTTGCACGGCAGGATCAGACAGGGAGTGCATTAAAATCTGCAAACTGGCACTAAATCAACTTTGTAACATGGGACCTGCTCTTACAAAACGCCAGATTTCTACAGTAAATTCTTCCTTTCTCTAAGCGGGCCCCTGAGATGAGAAAGAGAAGTAGCAGCAGCGTAACAGGGCTGTATTTTCCATGTACAATCTAAAGCTCTGCTGTGTCTGTGTGACTGCCTGCACGTGCCACAGCCCTTTGTAGGTGCTCTTCTTTTTTCATAGAATCATAGAATCATTTAGGTTGCAAAAGACCTTTAAGATCATCTAGTCCAACCATTGACCCTACCCTACCAGATCCGACACTAAACCATGTCCCTAAGCTCTACATCTACACAACTTTTAAACACATCTAGGGATGGTGACTCAACCACTTCCCTGGGCAGCCTGTTCCAATGTTTGATAACTCTTCCAGTGAAAAATTTTTTCCTAATGTCCAGCCTAAACCTCCCCTGGTGCAACTTGAGCCCATTTCCTCTTGTCCTATCACTAGTTACTTGGGAGAGGAGACCAGCTCCCATCTGACTACAACCTCCTTTCAGGCAGTTGTAGAGAGCAATAAGGTCTCCCCTCAACCTTCTCTTCTCCAGACTAAACAATCCCAATTCCTTCAGCCGCTCCGCATAAGACATGTTCTCCAGACCCCTCACCAGCTTTGTTGCCCTTCTCTGGACACACTCCAGCACCTCAATGTCTCTCCTATACTGTGGCACCCAAAACTGAACACAGTACTCAAGCTGCAGCCTCACCAGCGCTGAGTACAGGGGCACCATCACTTCCCTACTCCTGCTGGCCACACTATTCTTGATACAGGCCAAGATGCCATTGGCCTTCTTGGCTACCTGGGCACATTGCTGGCTCATGGTCAGCCAACTGTCCACCAGGACCCCCAGATCCTTTTCTGCCAGGCAGCTTTCCAGCCACTCCTCCCCAAGCCTGTGGCGTTGCCTGGGGTTGTTGTGACCCAAGTGCAGGACCCAGCACTTGGCCTTGTTAAACCTCACGCAGTTGGCTTCAACCCATCGATCCAGCCTGTCCAGATCTCTCTGCAGAGCCTTCCTACCCTCAAGCAGATCAACACTTCCGCCTAATTTGGTGTCATCTGCCAGCTTACTGAGGGTGCACTCAATCCCCTCGTCCAGATCATCAATAAAGATACTAACCAAGGCTGTCCCCAAAACTGAGCCCTGAGGAACACCACTTGAGACCTGCCACCAGCTGGATTTAACGCCGTTCACCACAACTCTCTGGGCTTGGCCATTCAGCCAGTTTTTAATCCAGCAAAGAGTACACCTGTCTAAGCCACAGGTTGCCAGTTTCTCTAGCAGAATGCTTTCTCCCTGCCCTGCCAGCCCTCTGCAGCAAGAGCCACACTCCAGTTGGAGCATCACCCTAAACATGGACTCTGCTTCCCCAAAAAATACCTTCCAGTCATGTCTTCTTTTGTGTCCACAAACTACCACATGGTTGACATACCATACTGTATTGTGAATACTGTAATAAGAGGCCCATAACCTTCTCTCTGCTTGTATGATGCACCCATGCAGATGGAAATGACAGTTCTTCTGGGCATATATGCATTGATGTCTAAGTGTCTCCAAGTGTTTTTATTTTAAACAATCAGAAAAATAGGAGATTTGGAGGAGAAAGTAAATAGCAACCTACTTCAATGACAAATTATGCAAGAATTCTTTTTGCTGTCTTTCCTTGATGGGGAGCCAGTCAACTACCTATTTGTTAACCCAATGTCTTTTTGGTTCTCATTCATGAGATGCATTTAATACTTCAGTTGTTCTCTTTTCTACTTTGTAATAAAGCATCTATTTCTGTTCTGGTGGGTTTTGGTGGGTTTTTTTGTGTACTTTCTCTTATTCTGCTTACATCTTATTTTCCTATGAACAATTTGCAAAGCTGCTTTAAAAAAACTGTATATGAAGTTCCGACTTGACGAGTTTCCTATCGACGTCAATAGAAGCGAAATTTTATTGCGGGTTTCCCCATCCAAATGCAAGTCTGGGAATTTTAATTGTTTCTGAATTTTTGTATATGAATTCTTAAGTAAACTGATTAAAATGTAGAAAAATACCTATAAGGCATAGGTTATTAAAATAAATGGCATTTCACTGGTTGTCATTGAAAAAGTATGGGGTTTTTTTATGACAATGTAAATTTTTTCTATTGGTATTTTCCTTTTTAAATACATGAAAAAAAATTTATTACATATACAGTATACATACAAATATGTGTTTTACCACCATGAGAAGATTTATAATCCAGTACCTACTCCTTATTAGGATAGTTAAATACTGCCAAGAAGAGCAGCAATGGAAAGGATGACGTGGAGAAATGCACAGTGCTCTTTTTTGTAGCGTTTGGCTTCAGGCAGGACTAACTGTACATTGCCTGAGCAGACAGCAGTCCGTTAAAAATACTGAACTTTCCCAAATCTATGTTACCCCCTCCCCTAATTAAACAGGTATAATCAAAATTATAAGAACCAAAAAACAGAAAGTATAAATGGCATCTTTGTCTTATGTTGCACATCAGACCAAGATTCTGGCAGTATGTGTACAGATGTGGTGGCAGTAGCAGAGCTGTTCAGCCTGCTCTTGACCTCCTGTCACTGACTGCATCACCTTCACTGTGTTGCCATAAAATGCATGCTGTGTCATCCAACTGAAGAATAACACAGAAAAAATGATTGTTTTTTTCAACCACATCAATTCTAGACTCTGATTCACTAAACAAATTGAACTGAAGGCAGAGCAAGGGTAGGAACAAGCAGTCATGGACTGCAAAGAGGGAGAGGAAAAGTATTAGTTGCATAGGCCAGGACAAATGCATAATAACCATTTGCATCAGCTTCACCCTGAAACATAACCCACTAACTTGTGCCACCAAACCGTACACATTTTCTTGGCAAACAAAGAGTTACACGCTGTGCTGTATTTATAGCAAAGCCATTACTGATCAGTGCTTGTAGTGAAAGAATTCTGGCAATTCTGCAGCAGTGGATAACAGCGCCGATATAAGGTTATTCACAGCAGCACTCATCCCGGCAAATTCAGAATGTGGGGTACTCCTGCATTATTTGTAAAAATTGCTGGTGTGAGTCACTGTACCTGTTTACGCTAACACTGCTTGTTATCTGACCTGAAGTGATGGTTAACTTCTTTCTGGGTACAGTCACGCGGAAGAGGCATCCACAGACAGGTGTATATGTGTGTGCGCAGGCATGCACCCATGCACGCGTGTATTGAGGATGTATTCTCTTCTCAGCTAGGTTGCCTGCTGTCCTTACATTTGACTCAGACTACCTAGATATGACAATAAGTATGGCAAACAGGGTGGACAACCTGCAAAAGACCCAGTAATGAAGTAGGGGTGGGTGGCAGGATTTAAATAGCTGTTTAAATGGCCACTTAACTGGACTGAAGTTTACCAACTCCATTGCTAGTAATGTAAAGAAAGGCAAGAAGTAAAACGGCTGCAGATGAGAAGACTGAGAAACTCTCTTTTAAGCTCCATGCATTGAAGCAGACCAGAAGGGAGACAACCTTCACTCTAAAAAGGACTCCAAGATTAAAAAATGCTTAGAGTGACAGAGGAACGGAGACAAAGATATGCGTACTGC
The DNA here is from genome assembly GCA_008921705.1 of Burhinus oedicnemus. Taxonomy (NCBI): domain Eukaryota; kingdom Metazoa; phylum Chordata; class Aves; order Charadriiformes; family Burhinidae; genus Burhinus; species Burhinus oedicnemus. The sequence continues at coordinate 2,842,023 of VFFE01008422.1, read as the reverse complement.
TGTACTGTCATCCACAGCAACTTGTGTATTTCTTCGCTGTAACAAAAGTATATAGTGACTTTCTCCAGGTACCCTCAAAAAATCTGCTTTGTTCGCTCAAGCAGGACAAGACCCTGAGAAGCTTCAGTAAAATTAAAATTGAGAAAGGATGGAAGCTACTGGTATTCTGACAGTCAGCAGTTCTCCAAAGGACTTTGGGCACATGAGCTAGGACCAGATTTCAGTAACAACAAAGACATGTAGTAAGGATGTACAGCAGTGAGGCTGGAGCCAAAAACTTGGCCAGAGCTTGAACAGACAAGCAGAAACTGAAGCCCACTGGCCAAGCACAGCTATCTGATGGGTATCCAGGTCACAAGAGCTATTCCAGAATGGGAGAAAATGGTCAACTATAAGGGTCTGTTGAGAAATGTGTGCATCAGTAGCCTGACTGCAGAGTTGCACGATGCTCACTGAGAATGGAGCTTCAACGAAGCACTGGTGCCAGGATGAAGAGGTGGAGGAAAAATGCCACTGGCAGACAGTGACCCCAGCTCCCAGTTCCAGAAGGGAGAAAGGGGAAAGGGGCATTGAAGTCACCATGCAGCCTGAGAAGGCCTGTTACAGCAATAAGTAAAGCAGAAGGACAAATCCTACTAAGTGACACTGAAAACAATCAGTCGTATTACCTGCTGGCAACAGCGGTGCTGTTATCTCCAGGTAGTTCAACAAGTTTAAGTGACAGCACATCTGCAAGACTAACTGAACACTATTCACTACAGTCAACATGTTAGCATTGTACAAATGTTGACTGTCTGCTGTTGTTACTCATTTTGACTGGGACAGCAAAGAGTAACAGTCTACACTGTTAAGAAATTATTATGTGCCACTGAAGCAACCTGTTAAGCCTCTCCTCTAAGAGTGTCCTGTTAGAGTGTCCTGTTATTACTGACCACCATGAACTGCAATTACACTTAAACTAATACTTTAATACGACTACCAGCACTTTCTCCCTCTAGGACTACCAAAACAATGCCACAGCGGAGCTTTGTCCTACTAAAGCCGCTAGTCTAACCAAGTGCAAGAAACTATACCAATAAAAACATGATTTTGCATATAACATTGTGTAAATACTAAGAGTCTGCTTTTGCACAGCACCTGACCAACATATGCCTGACCAGCATATCTAAACTGGCAGAAATCTGTTGTTTAGATACAAGCATTAGGATTGCCATGTGGCTACAAAATCCTCAAGTACAATTAAACTAAAAACTCAACAGTTAATGCCAGAATAAGTCTACTGCACAAAATTTTGTATCAGAATAAATATACATCTGTCTCCTGTGCATGATTCAAATATCACAGACCACTGTGATGACAGTCAAATGAGAGAAAAGGAAGATATTAAAGTGTTTCAGTATAGTGATGTGTGACTAGATGGTAATGTTCCTGGACTGACACTCTTTACCTTGCCAATATCATTTTAATTTTGTTTTAACATTTTTGGCCAAAAGTTTTTTAAGAGAAAGCAAAGGAATATTCTGCTAGAAAAGAACTTTCTATATGCACAAAAAAGCATAAATTATACTTTACCCTATACTACATCTTTGTAACTCTAGCACGGAGACACTTTCATCCTGTGTACACACACACCCATTCCACACAAGAAACTTTCAGTCATACAAACCAAACACCTGCCCTCTGCTGTCCAAGATGCAAAAGGAGCTGGAAGAAGCTTTTGCTTTCTACGGAGCACATGAACTCTCTCCAGAGCGTTAACATCTACGGGCAGCTAAATCACCAGCCTGCAAATCACACCTAAAACAGGGATCAAAGAGAATGAAAAACTTGTACCTAAGTCCCCGCAAGGGCATGTTAGGGCAGCAAGAAGTGAGTGTGGGCCATCAGAAAATAGGACCACAGTTTAATCCTGTTTAAGAGGGCAACAATGTCCTGCCTACCTGTCTCATCTGTTCAGAAGCACACTGCACGGAGCAGCAACACTACTTCAATTGCTGCTTCAGCTTTTCATGCTTTTGAAAGAAAGCAGTCTATAAAATGTCACAACTAGATGAACCTTCCTCCTCAGCCTTGAGGGCGTCCTTTGCAGCACAAATTATGTTTCTACCAGTTAAGGAAAATGATGTATATGTAGTGCCAGGAGAGGTGATGCACAATGAACAGAAGCATGAGGCGTGAGCGTTGTAGGGAGGATCATATGGTTCACCTTTTTGTAATTTTTAGTTGTGTCCACAAAATTATCTTGTACCTATGAAGCAGCAAACAGATCAAAAGGATGACTGAAAAAAAAAAAAAACGTAAATTCTTCATAACGTAGATAGTAACAGTCAAAAATAAAGAGGCATTTTTCTATTCCCCACAATAAATTTTCCTTTTAATCAATTAATTTTTACTTCAAGATAATAAAATTTGAAACTTCGCAGTACAGCAAATGCCTAGAATCTTATTAATAAATAAACAGTGGGTTGAACCACCAGAATATTGATTTGGCATCACCAGAGATTGTACTGAACTTTACCAATATGAAAATATTCTTTACAGGTTGTGAAGTGCCTTCTTGAGAAAGCTGTTTATTTTCTAAACCTAATTTATTTAGAAAATTTGTTTGTTTTAAATAGAATTTTAGCCAAAGTAAATTAAAATTAGTTGCTAGGAAACTCCCATCTAAGTGTCCTTTACTGATACAGAGTGACTATCAAATTCATGACGCTTTAGCCTGGTTTCCATTCCTTGGTTACCTCTGTAACTGCTCAGTAACTCTGTAATTCCATCTGTGTATCATCGGTCAATCAACAGTTAATGCAACCACTGACCAAACTCAGCCAAAACCTACAGAGACGCAAGGTTTCAAAGATGTTAAGTGACAACACATACGTGGAGTCAGCAGGCAGGGAAAAAGGTGAAACTATACCCATGCCTCCAGAGAGGAAGGCATCATAGCGTTAGCCTGTATTTCTTAAAATCTAATGCTTGTAATAAACATGCTTTACATATTATCAGAGGTATTACCAGTATTGCAAAGTTCACAGATAATGTTGAAAACATCAGCAATGTAGTCAACATGGTTTGCAAGAGTTGGTTTGCTGTCATTGCATAGGCGCAAAAAGACTTTGTATTACGCCATAGAGCAGTGTTCACATTTAGGAGTAAGAATGCTTTTCTAATGTAAGTTTGGAGCTTCAGACCACATTCTCCTTTCTCCAAAATCCTGAGACTCATATGCCCTTAATCTGTCTCACAAAATACTCCAACCTACCTTTCACCCTTATCTTCATGCACACTGGGATAAACCTGTCAGAAATGCTTAAAAGAATCACTTGACAGTACCTTGGCACATCATTATACTTCTGTACACTTGTTTTTATTATGGTTATCTCAGTGAATAGCTCTCATGCTAACAGTGAAAAATTTAAAATCTGAGTTTCCCAAGTTCCATTTACTAAAGCCATAGAACCAGTTCAGTTAATCTGTCAAAGATCTATCTCACTGTGATCATTATTACTATCACTAATTAGAATACAAATCTCTACCACTAGTCCAGATGTTCAGTTGCACATTCAGTTCAATAGCACTAAATATGACACTACGCAATTTGCAGTTTACCAACAGGCTTGAAATAAGCTTAACCCTAATATTTACAGTTAATAATTCCTAGAACAAAAAGAAAAAAGGAGCTGCTGTTAATATCTAATGTTTCGCATAACACAGGGAACCTCTTCTGGGAATTAATTCTTCACTGGACCACTGTGTTACTTTCAAGGAAAATACCTAGTGCTTATTAAAATTTTAGACAGGCTGTCACAATTCTGGGTAAACTGCTAGTGTACTCAGTCACCCAATTTTTTACTGTTTGTAAGCAAAAGCACAAGACAAAACCACCTCACATTACACTTTTGAGTCTGTTCTTAGCATGGGGAGATAAATAAGGCCTGTATCAGGCGTAGATTTTCTAGGTAACTTTTAAGGCTTAAATCAATCCATTAGTAGCTACCAGTGCTGGGCACACTCCTACGTTATGCAGCCTAATGATACAGACAGATTTGCCCCCACCTGCCATGATTCATACAGTCCAGTCAGATAACATAGTAACATGATTCAACAGAGCAAGGGTACAATCTACAGGTAAAAACATACACAAATTTCTCTGTACTATTCTGGATCCTGATTATGGAGCCTAGGAGTAACAATATTCTGCTGTTACTTCTAATTTTGATATACAATTGTTGACGCCCTCTCTAAAAGAAGAATGAAAACAATTCTGAGCCTGTACAGGGTACGATTACCAGGGAGAGTGGAGGGCAGGGGAGACAAAAACAAGTTGCAGCAATGTAGTCTAATATTGTCCTTTCTAGTGGCTTCTAAAATGCAGCCACATAACAAATATTTTTAATAAAATGTTGACATGAAAAATACTTTTACTGTTTCTTTGACGATCTTGCACTCAGATCAAGTAGACAAAATGTCCGTATATTTATATACATATATACACATACACACACATTCTCCCTCACTTCCTCTCTATATAACCAATATAAAGAAGCAGTTTATTCCTAAGGTTCTTCTTCTCTTAATGTATATTGATATACTGACTCCTACTAAGCATAGAGTTTTGCTATAATTTGAACACATTTTATAAAGACCAAGTAGCAAAATGAGCACACATGATTTTTTTCTCATCACTATGCAATATCGTATGATGGGCAACTATGCATGTATTTTGGCTTGTTAACTAATGTCGCTTTGCCCATTACTTGACCATTCTCTCCTGAAAATGCGTTTTCATTGCAGAATGCCAATGTCAATATTTAGAGCATATCACACTCTTCAGTCTTTAAAGACTACCTGTTGAAATTAGCAAGAATATTAGGCCAATTTTAATTTCATTAAAGACAGTGTTAGAGTTTAAAATATGTAGTATTTAGGGATGCAAATTTTCTTCTGTTAACTGGGAGTCATACCACTTCAAAATCAACATTTGATTCCATGAGACATTTGAGTGTACTTGATATGGAGATCGGTTCTGGTGTTTGTAGGGTTAACCGGCTGAGTCGTGACTACTTGTAACTGTCAAATTCTCTCCAAGGATAAATAATAAAAGCTTCAGGAAGAATAAGCACACAGGAAGTGGTGGAGATTGGATGTACGTAGGTGTTGAGGGCATTCATTTTTATCCAATCGCTGAATAAAAAGCACATTATTCATGCAATCTTGTTCATTCACTGCTACGTGATCTGCACCACAATAGAAGACTGCAGCATCCAGTGCTGAACTGAACTGCATTCGAGGCAACGAGAAGAGGACTCTAATGGTACCAGCACACAAGAGCAAAATGCTACACTGTAGGTGTGTATGCAGCCTTTGCTTAACGCTATAGCTCTTATGACTAATGCTGGAACAACACAAAAATACTGTTTCTCGTAGAATTTTTTTCTTTGGGTGCAATAAAAATAGCAAATATTAGCCTTAAAGTGAAATGACGTTTTCATTTTCTGTTCAGCTTAGATCTCCCATGTGTTGTTAATGACCACTTCCAGATGAAAAAACTGAAAGTATTCATTAATTGGCAAAGCAAAACAAATGCAATGCATTGTAGTGTCTGTGTGTGGGAAAACAACAGAAGATTGGCAAGGAGGACTACAAACATGTTCAAGTGATTTGCAGCTGGGGTGTAGAAAAACACATGCATCACACTAATCATTGTTAGTCTTGTGTGCCTGACAAGTAGAACACCTGTGTTTAGGTAACACATGCTTGTGATAGACTCAGAGGCACCCTATCGAACATGCTTGAGATTCCTGCCCTGCTTTGGAAAAGATCAAAGCACAGTGATAAGCTATGCCTGCATGAATCCCTGATACACAGGTGAAAACAACGAGTTCAGTGACCCTCTAGCAAGGACCGAGCTCCGCAATGCCTGCGTCATCACTTGTGCGCCTCTGCCTGGGTGCTGCTTCGGGGATACGCCGACTGGCAAGGTAACAAAAATAATTACTCTGCATTTCATCTGTGGTTTTGTGGTTGTTCCTGTGTCCTGCCCATGCCAGCTCACATACTCTGGTACAAAACTTTTGAAACAAAATACTTCAATAAAGGGAACACTGAAAGGTGTAAAATCTACAGCAAAGCAATCTTAGCTGTGAAGCTCAAAAAAACACTGTTGTGGGTTCCTGAGGGTTTTTAAAGCACAACTCCCTGCTCCAAAATAGATTCCTTCGCCTTCACATTCCTATTTCTGTCCTGTGTTTACTCACTGTGAATTCTATCTTTGGCTTGATACCTCATATGCCTGTTAACTACCCTGTTAAATGTAATTGTTTACTTGCTTATTTGTCTACCACATATAAAAGGTGAAACTCAAACAAGAGTCTAGTGAAAAAAATCAACAAACGCTAAAAAGTCAGGTATCTATAATCCCATATCAAGGTCTATGGTTACTGGAAAGCAAGGCATCTGCTAAAAGTGTTCATATCATCTCCGACAACTACCTACTCACTCTGGCATTTTTAAATACCAGATCAGTTACATCATTCTTAGTAGCAGATGTTACAGCTTCGTATCTTATATCCAAGCATAGGCACAATTGATGAAGACTTTTAACTCTCATTTATCATGAAAAATAATGATCCTGTAGAAAGGCTTGAAAACTGAAGAATTCCCTAATGACACATTTGGGTGCTTGAAATGTTATCAGAATAAAAACTCATTTTATTTTGACATGAAAGACAGAAGCTATACAAAAATACTGTCCACAGATTTAAAGCATACAGGAATAAGGGCAATTAAATAGTTTCTTATCACAAACTGAAAAAGAAACTGAAAAAGAATGAAAGACTGAAAAACTACAAACCCTGTTATTCAAATATCCTTCCTTGGAAGGGTAACAAAATGCTGTATCTGAAGAAAAAATGGATGCATATGAGAAAAAGAATGAAGGTCCTCCCTTACAGATATGAGAAAGTAACAGAAGATTGGCAAGGACTGTAAACACGCTCAAGTGACCTGCAGCTGAGGTGTCAAAAAACATATATATAACACTAATCGTTGTTTAGTCTTGTGTGCTTGACAAGTAGAACATCTTTGCTTAGATAACACAGGCCTGTGAACGACTCAGAGGCATCCTATCGAACATGCTTGAGATTCCTGCCCTGCTGTCGTAAAGATCAATGCACAGTGGAAAACTATGCTTGTGTGAATCCCTGATACACAGGGGAGAACAGCAGGTTCGGACTCTCTCTCTCTCTCTCACTAGCAAAAATTCTCTCTAGCAAGGACAGAGCTCCACGGTGCCTGCGTTCCCACTAGTGTGCCTCTGCCTGGGTGCTGTTTCAGAGATCCCCCCGTTCACGAGGTATCAAGATTAAATTTACTCTTTGCATTTCATCTGTGGTTTTGTGGTTGTTCCTCTGTCCTGCCTGTGTCAGCTCATGCACAGATTAAGAGTAAGAAAAGAGAAAAATCTTATACAGGCAGTCAAAAAGAAAAAGATGAAAGCAGAAGGAAGAAGAAAAAAAATCAGACTAGAAACATACCTGAAGAGTAATTTAGCAAGAGACTCTGCAGAAATTTGGAAATACATTAATGGTTGTAATAGGACAAGTTTAATTTAGAAATAATTGGTAAACTTAAAAACAGTGAAGTCCTCAAAGAAAAGCAGGTTTTTTGCCCTGGACAGGGCAACCAGGTTTCTTAACATAGACTTGAAAATACTCTCAAAGATTGTTTGCCAAAAAAAGAAAGAAAAAAAAGCAGTATATTCCTAGTTCATATTTGTTGCTTAAAAAGGAATAGTTACCTGCTTGCAAACTGCAACATAGCATTAAACAATTTATTGGAAAAATTCATAAAATACAATGAAGTAAATACCCTACTGCTATACTTGGTGTGAAAAAGCTCTCGTAGGTGGGAATGGTCTTTTCAGAAGCACTACTATCAGATACGGAATTAGGAATCGGCATGAAAGTTTGGGTAACAGGTCACTCCTCCTCCACCTGCATTAAAGCTAAGGAGACTGCTGTACAGAATTTGAAATAGCAAATTGAAAATGGTGAAGTTTGTCCTTTGTGCTCTTCATTGGTCACCCTCTTCACTGAATCTCTAGTACAAAAATATATTGCTATAACAGGACAACATGAGATACAATTAATCAAAAGAACATAAAATTATCCTGTGTCCCAATAACGTAGTACTAATGGTTACCGATGTTGTAAAACATTTGCCTTACATTTTTAAGGAAATTAATCAACACAGGGACAAATCATATTATATAATTAAACATTATTAATGCTGGGATCCAAGATTACTGAGCTCCTAAGTAAGGTCAGATTTGTGTGATGTTAACAACTGTGTGACATTACTCAGGAGAAAATAGTTTTCCTAACGTTAATAAAGAATATAATATTAACCTCCCTCTACTGTTTCAAAATTACAAAACGATTAACTGGAATGGAACAGTAACACAAGACTAATTCTCCATTTAACATGGCCAGGTCATAAAATGCTAGTCATATCCACCATAGGTTCATCTCAGAGCCTAGCCCAAAGGAGGTCACTGACTTGGGAAAAGGGCACTGCTGACACTGCCATAAGCCAGACATTTGACTGCGTATTTTATGGAAAAGGAGAGATTCTCTCAATGTTAGTGGCATAGACGAGAAAAGGAAGATAAAGATTTTCAATTTTTAAAAGCTGGCTAAGATCAGGTACCTTTTATAATTCATGACTGCCATTTGCGGTATTTGTGAAAAATTAATTCCTAGATAGTAAGAGGTTGAACAACACAAGTCTTTTGAGAGCAACAAATAAAGATGATGAATAAGATCAGTGAATGTTTGCTTGGAAAGTTCAGATATGTCAGTGAGAATTCAATGTGTTTAAAACAGCCACCAAAAGCCATCTCAAGTATAATTATTGCATCTCAGCAGAAATGCAATGTGACCATAAACAACACAACTGTTTTTATCCCACACATAGATAGCACATGTTTCTGATAAGTTAATATACAGATTGCAGGTGGGAGTTTCCAGGTTCAAAGCTGGAAACTTTTGTCAGAGTTGCATATCCCTTAAGTCCATTTTCAACATACCTAATTTTAGGCACTTAGTGGAGGGGCTTAAGTTAGAAACCTAGTCATCCTAAACTCTACAGGCTATGGAAAGAGAGTCAGCGGTACAGAGCTGATTAGATTTTACCACAGCAGAATTACATTTAGTGAATCCCTGCTTCATCATTCAGACTGAAGCTATCTGCATATTAGCAGTTCAAATGTTTGAATAGCATTCGGAACAAACAAATTCCATCTAATCATTAAATGAGCTGTATACTTCTCTCCCCTAATTCAATCTTCTCATTAGCTGTTTCTGTGAAAAGCAACTCAGTGGCCTTTTAATCATCATTCCTTCTCTATTTAGTATCTCTTAAGAAAATAATTCTTCCTCCCTTCTCCTTCTGTTTCCTCAGGTGGCAAATAAGTAATAATCTGTTCTCTAGGAGACTAGCACAACAGAGTTGTTTTTTTTGATAATTACAGGTGGTGAACAGCTTGTCCACCTAATGGCTTACCATACTTTAAAAATACCCGTAACTCCCAAATACTTTGAATGGCTTTCAAGGGCTTTCTATTCTTACAGTTGAAATCTCTGCTCCGTCCCACATGCTATTTAGTAAGAGGAAGCCTGGGAAGGTATCATCATTTATCAATTTTAGTCCAAAAAGGAAAATCTCTGACAAAGAACTTGTTGACAGTTACAGTTAAACAATTTTACAGGATGATACAGGACATCTTGGAAAATGGTAATAGGAAAATTAAGGGCATCTATTGCCTTTTCCATTTCAACCATCTACAATTTAAAAACATGAATACAGGAAGCTATTTAGTCAGTGTATACAATGTAATGATACATTTCTGATCCAAATATAGTTGACTAAATAAAGGCAAAAACATGAGTGCCACTGCAAAAATAGAACGAAGCAAATGTGGGAAAAAACCCAACAAATCCAAACCTAGCTGAATTTTAAACATCTTTAGACATAATTATCTTCTGATTGCTAAGTTACAATACATACTTATTAAAAAAATTTGCTTCACAAAAAAAGCTTATCTGCTGGGACAAAAAACATATTCCTACAGCTTCAGGACTACATGCTATCATAGCTGCTCAGAAAATCTACCTACAGAGCCTTCCTCATTACCAGTTTCTACATTCTAGGAACATCATACGCAAGTGACACCAGGTATTCACTTTGTGTATTAAAGAATTTGTCATACATGCTCTATACTAGCTTTTACTTGGGAAAAAAAGTCATGCAACTTTTCCTTCTTTATCATATCTTATGAGAATCTGAAAGACAACTCCACAATACATCTTGCAGGAGACCTTTTTACCTGTGCAGGGCCTCACAACATTTATGGGAATTTATTGCAGATGTATACAGATACTACACTATAAACATTTCAGAAGAGGTACTTTATTTTCCTACTTGCATTGTGAGAAGATAACAAACCTTTTGGAGGTGAAGTAATACATAAATGAATAAATTAATGAATAAAAATACATTACATGCAAGTATAAAATGGAAGGACATTTCAGTTCTCTCATTAAATCTTTTACCGCTCACTATTCACTAGGATTTTCTTTGTAGAATATCTAAGACAAAGATCAGAAGCAAGCAAATACACACTTCTGTCATTTATAGCATTTCTGAGGAGCCAGTGAAGTCCAGTGAAGCCTGTTAATTAACAACAATGTGCAAATAGTGCAAGATTACAGGAATATTTCTCATTTGCTTCAGAAGGCTTGTTTTAAACTCAGTAAATCAGAATCCTTAAATTCATTTAAAACCAAACTGGGACCCTGCTACCGTTATCCTCCTTCTAATTATCATCACCTTCACTATTCATATTTCAGTGACATATGTCATGGACCATAACACCATTACGAAAGACACTGCATGAACACAGAAAAAAAAAAAAACAGAAATCTTGCAGTCTGAGAAAATCCCATAGAGCAGGGGCCTTCACATAGAGCTAAGCCACCCTGAAAGGATACCTGTGATGTATGGAAAGTAGTAAGGAAGTAAATACACATTTTGGCCTACAGACTGAGAAATTAACATATTCTTATTCACCCTTATGATGTGTATCACAGAATCACCAGGGTTGCAAGGGACCTCTGGAAATCATCTAGTCCAACCCCCCTGCCAGAGCAGGTTCACCTACAGCAGGTTGCACAGGATGGGGTCCAGGTGGGTTTTGAATGTCTCCAGAGTCGGAGACTCCACCACCTCTCTGGGCAGCCTGTTCCAGTGCTCTGCCACCCTCAAAGTAAAGAAGTGCCTCCTCATGTTCAGATGGAACCTTCTGTGTTCAAGTTTGTGCCTGTTACCTCTTGTCCTGTCACTGGGCACCACTGAAAAAAGACTGGTCCCATCCCCCTGGCACCCTCCATTTAAGAATTTATAAACATTCATGAGATCCCCCCTCAGTCTTCTCTTCTCCCAACTAAAAAGACCCAAGTCCCTCAGCCTTTCCTCATAAGAAAGACGTTCCAGTCCCCTAATCATCTTTGCAGCCCTTTGCTGTACCCTCACCAGCAGCTCCCTGTCCTTCTTGAACTGAGGAGCCCAGAACTGGACACAGTACTCCAGATGTGGCCTCAACAGGGCAGAGTAAAGGGGCAGGATAACCTTGCTCAACCTGATGCACCCCAGGATGCCATTGGCCTTCTTGGCCACAAGGGCACATTGCTGGCTCATTTTATCCACCGGGACTCCCAGGTCCCTTTCCACAGAGCTGCCTTCCAGCAGGTCAGCCCCTAACCTGTACTGGTGCATGGGGTTATTCCTCCCCAGGTGTAGTACCTTACACTTGCCTTTGTTGAACTTCATGAGGTTTGTCTCTGCTCAACTCTCCAGCTTGTCCAGGTCACGCTGAATGGCAGCACAGCCTTCCTGTGTGTCAGCCACCCCTCCCAGTTTTGTGTCATCAGCAAACTTGCTGATGGTACACTCTACCCCTTCATCCAGATCACTGGCAAATATATTGACCCAGTACTGACCCCTGGGGAACATCACTTGTCACAGACCTCCAATTAGACTCTGTGCCACTAATCACAACCCTCTGAGCTCTATCTGCCAGCCAGTTTTCAATCCACCTCACTGTCCATTCATCCAACCCACACTTCCTAAGCTTGCCTAGGAGGATGCTGTGGGAGACAGTGTCAAAGGCCTTGCTGAAGTCAAGGTAGACAACATCCACTGCCCTCCCCTCATCTATCCGTCCAGTCATGCCATCACAGAAGGCTGTCACATTAGTCAGACATGACTTCCCCTTGGTGAATCCATGTTGGCTACTTCTGATAACCTTCTTTTCTTACAGATGCTTTGGCATGACACCCAGAACAAGCCATTCCCTCATCTTTCCAGGAATGGAGGTGAGGCTGACTGGCCTGTAGTTTCCTGGGTCTTCCTTTTTGCCCTTTTTGAAGATTGGAGTGACACTGGCTTTCCTCCAGTACTGTAGTCCTCAGGCATCTCACGTACATACTCTCTAGTGCACCACTGATAGAAATTCATGAAGAACTAGAAGAATGCAAGGAATTTATGCAACTAACTCACACCTGTGCCGCCTCAAATCACGAATCTTCTTTCAACACTAGGGAACACGTGTGCTAATATGTCATGCATGCAGCAAAGCCAACAGGTAATACTCAATACAGGGTATAACAGGAGCAAGAAGGTGACCACAGTAGCTGCAGGAACAGAACTAAAGCGGTGTTCTTTCTAAACTTAAATTGAGGAGGAGACTTGAATTTGAGGAACCTATTCCGTCCTTGGCAATTATTCGCAATGGGAAAATACTAGGCAGTTGCTTTCCCAAATAATAGGTCTTGAGCATGTGCTTGCATGTATGATTGCACTGGACCACTCCTGGTTGAATGATTAAAGGAAACCTGACCTCCTCCCCCCTCATATTTTGTAACTGCAGAGACGCATCATCCATAATGCCCAATTATAAATGGGGCAGACTGAGATGCAGCGATTGAATGTTAAGGCACAAGCAGTCACAGCTACAGATCTCACCCAGAGTGCCATAAATAAGACATCCAACCGTCTCAAAAAAACCTGTGATCATGCTTACCAGATGCTAGCAACATCCATTTAATTTAGTTTTGCCTTCTGCACTGTGAAAAATATTGTAATTTTGTAGGAATTACTGTCAAACTTATGGCTCTAATTACATTCTGCCATTTAAAAGTGCTTGTATATGCATTTAATGCTTCCAAAGATGTCACCCCGAATACTGAAATTCTCTGTTCATTCACAGAAGAGATACAGTATTAATAGTCAATGCAACTGCACCTTAATGTAAGACAAATCACCAAGGAAAGTAAGAGTCAAGCTATTGTTTTTCCAAGTTAAAATCTGAGGTAAGGTTATGCAGTTACATTTGTGGTGTTGCAAAACACCCAGCTTCTTTTTAATCTGCTTCATGCAGCAGGAAGAATCCTGACAGAGCCAAAATACAAGTTGATGAACTGGTCATTTCAGACTGAGCTTCAGACTCTTCCCTCATGTCTTTATTTTGGTCACCATAAAAGTGAAGCAAACAAAAGGACAAAAATAATTTGATCCTTTTGCTGTCTAACTTCCCCTCTTGTTCTTTGAAGTGCCAGAGTAGAGTAAGTTCAGCACTTGGTTACTGGATTGTACAATCCATATTGCAATTTATATACTCTCATCTAAAAAAAAATTTCATCTTAAACAACAGCTGGAGCAAAACACATCCTTATCCTGTGACAAGTTGAAACTGGAGCATACAAAGCATTCCATACTGATAAAGCAGTATGTCTTCAACAAGCATGTCGTAGTTATAGAAGTTCAGTCATATGACTGACCATACTAAAAAAGCAATATATTTAAAACCTCACTAACTAGTTCATCTCCTGGAAACATCATGAAACCCATGCTTGGTAAGGCGCTCTGTAACAGGGCAAAGTGATGTATTTTTGCAGTCATGAGGACCATGTGCTTTGAAAAATTTGGGTAAACTATGGATTTCTTTTAAGCATCTCTATCAGTCTTCAACAGATTGGTGAGGAGCCTTGCTACCACTTAATATCCTTCAGGAAGATCTCTTCCCTCTCTCACCCCACCCCACCTCCAGAAAGGAGCTGAACACAATGACAAACCAACTCTATGAAAATCTTAAATCACCAAATTCCCGACTCCCACATTCAGTCTGATGATTCTATTCTAATTTTACCTTTTGAGAAAGTACAATATTAAACATCCTGAAGGCTGTTTTTTTCCACTCTTTCAAATATTAGGGTGAGCGCTTAAATAAGGGGGATACAGCTTCAAGTTGAGTATATGCTGTCATGAGCTGTTACTAATTTACAGTAATTGGCTTTGGTTATCTACAGATAAGGTAAATAAGAGCACATGTTTAACTAACAGATGATACATTACAGGACTGTTTGGTTTAATTTATCTTCAATCATACGGAGCATTTTTATAACGAGTTTATTTTAGCATTATTCCATTCCAAAATTTTTCACTTGAATCTTTTTTTCCCCTTGTGGCTCCATCTGCTGATTGGAAAAATGTTACAAGGTACCATGGTAACGCTTGCTATGCTATAAGACATACTGAAGAAAGTTTTCAGTCTTCAGGAGTAACTAAGACAGAAAAATGGACAATAATGTCAAAGAAACACTCCACAGATACTATTTTAGGAGAGCTAATAGATTTGTTATTTATATATATTTTACATTTAAAAACTATAATAATCCACAGACAGTGGAAAAAGTGTCCCTAATGAAAGGCAATTTGGTATTTCAAAGACACAACACATTTTGCTGTTTAAAATACACTTCAAGTGCTCTCAAAGTGTGAACTAGCAATTTTGAAGTTTAAACTTCACTGCTCAGCATCCAACTACTGATGTCAATGATCAATGTCATTAAAAGACAAGTGATATGCATAAAGATTCACTTTGAGGGACAATGGGTTAATCTGCCTAGGCTTCATCTCCAGTCAGTAGCAGATTCTTTCACAGGAAAATTCAGAACACATACTAATTTTGTCTTTATGAAAGTCCACCTCTGTCACCAAAGAGATCTAGATGACTAGCTATACTAAGTTTAGACTGCTTTTGTGCCCTTAAAAATCAAACTAGCTCTATCTTCACCAAGGGCTCCCTTGCAGCAGCACAGATTAGTAGCTCCTATCAAGCACGAGAAAACAGAGCATGATCAAGCCAGAGCATTCATCCCATATGCATCCTTTCATCCCACAGGAAAAAACACACATCTAGATCCATACTGTGCTTGCATATTTCTAAGTGGAGCCCATGGAGAAAGAACTCCATCTCCTGCTTTCAGGCTGGGTAACGAGTCTGAGTTTACCTGTCGACCACGACATTACCCTTTACTATTTAATCTTCTTTCTCTTGCGAACCCTCTTCACATATGATAATAATACATCATAGTAATAACAGACCAGTGTCATCTGAATTTCCCCAAATGATGGGGACTCATTTCAGATTTGTTTTGCCATTAGGATACATATAAAAGGGTAAACCTGACAACACAAAGTCTTTGAAATCCATTTCTTCCAACATGAAATGTTGTCTACCTGTCAAGACCCAAACTCCAAGTATAACACCATCTACCCAAAGCATAATAATTTTTGTAAGCAGTTTTTGTAACGCTGAATCAAAAAAACCGTGCCTCAATCTCAGGCAACAATTCATTTACCTGGTATCCTGAAACACACCATCGTTACTCCCAGCTTTGTTTCTCATACCTTCCCAAAACAGATTTTTAAGTCTAAACCCCAAGTACATTCTCAAAGCTTTATGCTTTTCATGGCTTTTTTAAACACTACTGTTGCAGATTTATCTCTTTACCATACCGCAGTTGCAAACCAAGAGCAGTGACAATATTTATCCCAATTCTTTCTAAGGACAGCTGTAGGATTTATACTAAAGTTATATCGTATTGGAAAGCTATATAAGACCTAGCAATGGTCTTAATATACAAATTTGTATAGCAAGTTATTTAAGCTGAGGAGGCTGAAAGGGGAAGCTTTAACCAGGTTTGGATGAGTATGGCATCTGTGTCTCACAGACTACAGTTCAGTAAAGATGTGGCTGCAAGCCACTTCCACCACCCACTGCAGTTTCCACAGGAAATAAAGTTGTGGCCCATTTTGGCCGGTCCTTGCGCTGTGCCATACAGGGATGGAGAGCCCAGGATGCACTCTGGCAAGCACATCCAATGGGCACAGATGTATCTACAATGCCACAGTGCAGATTCAGTTAAAAATGTGAACCAACCTTAAACAACCTCACATCTCCCCCTGCCAAACGCTTGCACTGCAGTGCTTATGTCACCAAACACCCCATTCCAGAATGCACGTAAAGAGAAGAATTAACAATATTTTACTGTCTTCATAAAGAATCAAGCTAGTGTTTTTCATAGACTTTACTGTTTCATCTGAGATTAAAATCAGCATAGCCAGCACTAAGTTTAGGGAATTTCACCAAAAAAAACCTAAGAGACAATTCATAAAGTCTCAGCTACCAGCAGTATTTTGAGATACAGTGCATCATACAACCTCTGGCCTGAGGCTGAGGATGGGGAAAGTCACACAGACTCCAGCTCAGTGCTGTACAGCAGGTAGGATAAGTGGGACCAGTGGATCAGAAGCTACAGCACTGTGCTGCAAAGACAGGTAATTCCAGCATCACAGAGGGGAGGGTGCGCTTGAAAAAGGGTTTGGGGAAGAGGGGAAACTGAAATCCCACTAGCTCCTTCTGCAAGCTGGCACATAGTATTGGTGGGCGTTGAATTTACAGTAAAAGACAAAAAAGGACGTATGACAGTCATGACAGTTTTAAGACACAGCTGAAAATTTTTAGTGTCAGGGGAAAGCTAAGACCAACAGCTCCCTAAGGGGAGGGTCGCAGGGAGCCCAGTGTGACAGTACAGTCAGCAGGTCCAAGGTCCCTGGCCAGGCACAGGCACGTCTGTAACACAGCAGGGACCGTAACTTGGGCCAGATGCAGCTGCAAGCACCTCCTGCAGGCTAGGGGTCGACCCTCGCACGGCCTCCCCGTAGCACCACTTGGGAGCCTCTTTCCACCACTGTCACCTGTGGGAAGGGGCTGCCCTCGGCTGCGCTGGCTCAGTGCTGGCCCTGGTCCCCTCAGCCAACTCCACCCAAAGGGGGAGCATGCTCCCAGGGCACTTATACTGAGCTGAAAGTATCAGAAGATACAATGTAAGAGAAATACTTCCAAATCTGCTGTCAATCCACATTTTGGACCTCTGATGCAAAGATTATGCCCCAAAATAAAAGATTACAAATCTTATTTTCCAAAAAGTTAGCTCCAAGACCTAATAGTTTGAGTCTGCATGCCTCTCTTGCAGCTGCAATAGGTGACCATGGGACTAATAGCAAGATGCAGGAGCTGCACTACCAGACTAAACCAGCAGAAGCTTGAAGTTTGGTGTGTTCCAGCATGAGGAAAAGCTCGTAACATGTACCTAATTTTCAACAGTGGAGTAAGACGTAAAAAATATCTGACAACTGTTATGAAACATAACATTTGCTGACATTCTACTGTTCACTTACGTCCTAGTCCAAAATCTGATCAGATGACCAAAGACTTTTCAGTGATTTCAGTGAATGCTCAATCAAGTCCATAACAATGGTTAACAGGTGGGAAGTGAAAATCCCATTTTTAGCACATCTGCAAGTTGGCAACACAGGACCTGGCTCAGTATCCATGACAACACTGCTGATGTGCTGCTAAAAACAAGAAAAGGCATTAAGTTTTAATACCTGTAAAGCTAGCTGAATCAGTTTGCCTTTGTTTCTCTTCTATGAATTTACTGAACTTTTTATTCTTTTTAAAAGGTAAGTCTTTATATACGTGTATGTAATGATGTAAGATTCAAGTATGGCCACCAGAGAACAACAAATCTGATGAGTTTCCATGAAGTAAGGCAACAGACTTAGTGAAATTCTGGGATAACACATACTCACAGGAGCAGAATGGATGATATAAACCCACATATGACTGGCAAAATCACTCCAGAACCGTGTATTTTGTTCAGCATGTTTATCCCACAGAAGCATGGTACATAGTGCTGTGAACTCAACAAAGATGACAATGCTGAATATAAGGTTTAGCTGCATTTATTGTATCTGGGATAGGACAATAATCTACATATCCAAGAAAGATTATTAAAAAAACAAGGACAAATCACGTATTCAGGCTGAGAAAAATACAAAAAGATTAGAATATTTAAGCAGAATTCATTGTTCCCAAAGTTTTTGAAAACTGAGTTCTGTTTACCTGCAATGAAAGAAAGACTCCATTCAAAATGCCAAGAGAAACTGACACCAATTAAATGTGTTGCATTTGATCCCAGCTCTACTAAGTAGTCCAAAAAGGCCACAGCCCTGGGCCTGACTCATCTCTGAGGCTTCGGTGTCACCTGCAGAACAGAGGAAGGAAGGGAAAATCTGTCAGATGTGTGGGTGGCTCCTCAAGATGGGGAAACCCTGCTATCTGACAGGATTAATTTTTAGATTTTTATGGTAAGGGGGTGGGAACTCTGGTCCTTCATGTTCATTCTATGACATCTAGATCCTCCTACCTTCCAAACCTTTGTAAATGTTCCTACACCATGACACAGGTATTAATCACAAGAGTGTTATTCTTTGAGATGAAAATATAAATGCTCTGTGCCCATTATCTGCAAAAATTCTGTTATCATCCAGTCTTCTTCAAATGGCTAGTGCACCAATTAATACTGTCTTAGCCAAAAACTGTAATTACTGGCTTTCAAAGACCAGCTTGTCATTTAACATGAAATCAGTGAGCCCTCCAGTGGCTATTTTAAATCTTACAATGTTACAATAACCAGAAGAAAAACTGTACGTATATATGTAGTTTCTTCAGATTTCATTTGAATTCAGTCATCTTCTACTACTTTAAACAACTAAAATTTTGTAGCAACCTATTAGAAGGCTCTATAATACTTGCAAAAAGATGTATTTTCAGCTCGCATATACTTCCTTTCCCTCCTGTCTACAAAATTTACAAGTGATTCATTTTAAACATTTGAGTAACTTCACAGAAATCAATGAGAAATATTTACCTCAGGGGATGGGACAAAAAAAAGTGTATGCATTGGGCTCAAATTCAAAATCCTAGCCTGTAATCCTGTACTACATAAATACTACCTCTGGAAAAGTACAAACATCTGGAACAATGAATAAATCATTCACAGGCTCTTCCAATACAAACCCAAAATGTGGAAGATTTAACATAAACAAAAGACATTTTTCTCATAAAGGAACTTATTCAGCCATGGAACTCCTTGCAACAAGATGGCGTGCAGACAGGATGTTTGGTCCAAAGATGACTAGAAAATTAATGGAACAAAAATCCACCTGGGCCTGTTATTTGCAAAGAAATCCCTCATCAGTAATCCCTAGAGTCTAGAGTAATCTGGGAACGTATCATCACACACTCCTCAAATGCTTACACTCTTCTGTTATGGAAGGTATCCATTATAGAAAGCTGCAGAGATACATTTGGCTAAAAGGACCTTTTCTCAGGCCTAAGCACTGACATTTCTAAGTTTAAATAAAACCTTTACTCAAACTATTTAACCACTGTGTCAAAAATATTCAGTAACTGAAGAACTGTGAGATTCCACTGCAGATTTTTTGCCATTGATCCAGTTTGAGATACTGCCACGTTGCACAGCCTACAAGACAAATCTGAGCAGGACTGTGCCTCATTTGACAGCACCTTCTTAGGCTTGATTCTCCAGTCATTATACAGTATCATCCTGAATTTGTTATATGAACACTGGTTGCTATGGAAATCATCTGCTAAATTCAACATTATTGATTTTGTTTAACATGGGAATACTTCAGTATGGCTCCTTTTCAGATCTGAGCTGTAGTCTTTAGACAAGGTTCTGATCACTCCCTTCAGAGGAAAATTCACAGAAAGAGAGTTAGAAAGAATTATATCTCAACGAAACAACACAGATCAACACTAGCGTCCAAGCTCTGCAAGGATCTGAATGGATCTCAGACATTCTGTATCTTTACACCCACCCTGCAAGCTGGGCTCTTCTATAACTTGGGAGTAATTTATTTATTCAAGAATGCCTTCAAAATGTAGTTCTTGAACCAGTGCAGGTACTGGAAGAAGCATGCATCATAATTGGCTCTGTTTCTCAAGTCAGTTTATCCTCTTTCAGATGAAAGTCCTCAGTAATTCAGCTAGATTATTTTCAGCACTTAGACTAGCTTATTTACAGACAGGTAAACCACCAAAACATAGAATCATTCCATAGTGTCTCCAAGACCTGGTCCACATTTGTGTGTGAACTGAAAAACAAAACAAAATTCATTTTCTTCATTAACTGAGAGCAGGTTAATTAGCACACAAAAAGCCCCATGCTTATGAAAATGTTTTTCAAATTGAGTAAGGCAATAAATCCAAATTTAAGTATCTAAATTGAGGTAAACTAATTTTGAAGACCAAGTCTGCAAAGACAAATATTGTTAATATTACACATACGAGTAGTCTGTAGGATCAGTGTTTTGAGGATTACTGGGATTGTGAAATACTAGGCAAATACCATATAAAACCAGAAAATAAAATCACAGTCAAATAAAAAGTTAGTTTACTACATAGCAGAACTAAATGAGACTGATTTTCTACCGACTCACGGTTTGCCAATGATTGGCTTTACTGTCTCAGAAGGCACGCACACCAAAGACTGGAGGATCTTTACCACTGAGGCATTTATATAAAGTCTTTTTTCCCACATAGATTCTTTGGTGTCTAGTAAGGTATGAGTTTAACTATAATGTCACCCCCTCATCAGAATGCTTCTGCTCTATCTGTCCGTTATCATGAAACCTGCAATAATTTATTTATCAACATTTCTGTTGTTTGACCAAACAAGCCAATAGGTTCAAAAGCTAATTGAGGATCAAAACCAACAGAAAGTACAATTGTTTAAGCCTTGCTTCCATAGGAAATATTAAAAATATAAAAGCACAGATAACAGTTCATCAATATGTTATGAATGTGATTCACACTCAAATTATTCACAAATTATTAACTGTGTATATGATCATGACTCATGAAGACAGTACAGAAGGTTCAACTGTGATCTTGCTGTTCTATTCAGGAAAATACATTCAAGTATCCAACGTTAATGTTTTATAAGGACATGTTTGAAAACAGAACTGCAGTGAAAGTACATGCAACTTAAATTCTTCCAATATCTCACAGAACTGAACAGGAAAAGCTGTAGAGAATTATAATTAGAAATTGCTATGCCCACCACAGATGGGAAACTTTGCAACTTCCCCTTCTGTCAAAAAGCACGGAAAATATTTTTATCCACTGTAACTTATATCCTGCATTCTGTATATGCAATAGTAAAGTGCACATGGCCGCATCATTACCACAGATTTTTCTTTATCATAGCTCACATAACTCTGTGGATGGCTGTGGTCACAAGCAGCAGGTTACAGAGAGGATTTACATCTGCTCCTGTCTAGGTATATGAAATCATCCAAAAAACCCATGTTCATGGTCCATCTTTAGTCCTGAAGAGTCTCTATGCTGACTACAGTCATGCTGTTCTCATAGGGAACGCAAATTACTGCTGCTCAAAACCATATGTGCCTGCATAACAGCTACAGAAGACAGAGAGAGAAGCTCAAGAATATTCTCTTCATGCTTTTGTCATTTTATCTTGTGTTTCAGCAGCAAGAGCTAATCAGACAGTACTTTGAGCGGGAGCACGCTTTCCAGCTGAGCAGCTCACGTGTTTCTCCTAGGACCTACACCCCTGAGGCTATGTAGAACCCTTTTCAGTCTGTGCTATGCCAAACTTCTTTCGTATTTGCCTCAATACACGCCTTCAACATGCTCATGCATGAGTGGATGCTAAGAGCTGGTCAGTAGCTTTCTCTTTATTTGTGGTCTCATTCACTTCTTAACCTGGTTCAGAAGCTTCAGTCAGGATCTGGATCCACCACCTACTAATACTAATTCCAGAAACCAACTTCTTTGAATATGAAAATGTATTACAATTCAAATCAAAACTTCATTCTAGAAATGTAGTGAAAAAAAAAATTATTTGTTCTACAGTTCAATACTAGCAAAAGTTACAATGGGAAGATATAACTGACACAACCACAGAAAGCAAGCCTCAAAGAAATCACTGATCAGAGACAGGACCAGTTGGACCTAAAACATTCCTGCAGGATGTATTTTTTTCTAAAATGTTCTAGATAATTAAATTAGGTACTGGTAGGAAATGTTTCCTAAGGTCTAGCCCAAAGCTGCCTTGACAAAGTTTAAGCATTTTTGTTCTCTCCACACTGGATACAGAACAGTTTATTCCCTTCTTGCAGTGTGACTGTGACAGCCTTTGTGTATAACAATATTCTGAAGAAAATGCTGAACAGCCCTGTTTCACACAGTATCACACAGTGCGGCTGAGGTTGGAAGGGACTTCTGGAGGTCATCTGGTCTGGCATCCCTGCTCAAGCATGGCCACCTAGGGCCTGTTGTGCAGGACCATGTCTAGATGGCTTTGGAAGATCTCCAAGGATGGAGTCTCCAGCAGCTCTCTGGCCAACCTCTGCCAGCGCCCCACAGTAAAAAAAGTGTTTCCTGTTGTTCAGGAGGAACATCCCATGTTTCAGTTTGTGCCCACTGCCTCTGGTACTGTCACTGGACACCACTGGAAAGAGCCTGGCTCTGTCTTCTTTGCACATTGCCTTCAGGTTTTTATATACATTGGTAAGGTCTCCCCTAAGCCTCCTCTACTCTAGACTGAACAGTCCCAGCTCTCTCAGCCTTTCCTCACAGGAGACATGGTCCAGACGCTTCATCATCTCTGTGGCCCTTCACTGGACTCTCTTCAGTAGCCCCATCTCTCTCTTGTACTGGCAATCACAGAACTGGGCACAGAACTCCAGCAGTGGCCTCACCTGTGCTGAATGGAGGGGAAGAATCAGCTCCCTCAACCTGCTAGCAACACTCATCTTAATGCAACCCAGGATACCGTTAGCCTTCTTTGCTGCAAGGACACGTTACTGGCTCATGTTCAACTTGGTGTCCACTAAGACTCCCAGCTGGGTGGTTGCCACCATGTACTGGTGCCTCTGGCTGTTCCTCCCCAGCTGCAGGGCTTTGCACTTCCCATTGTTCAACTTCATGAGGTTCCTCTCAGCCCGTTTCTGCGGCCCACTGACCTGGCAGCACAACCATTTGGTATTTCAGCCACTCCTCCCAGTTTCCTGACATCTGCAAATTTGCTGAAGGTATGCTCTGCCCCATTGTGTAGATCATTAATGAAGTTGTTGAACAGAATCAGACCCAGTGCTGACCCCTGGGATACACCACTAGTTATTGGCCTCCAACTACACTTTGTGCCATTGATCACCACCCTCTTGGCCTGGTCACTCACCTCACTGTCTGCACACCCAGCTAATACATCAACAGCTTCTCTATGAAGATGTTATGGTAAACAGTGTCAAAAGCTGTACTGAAGTCTAGGTAGACAATAACCACTGCTCTGCCTGGCTCTGCCAGGCCATTTCATCACAGAAGTTTAACAAGTTGGTCAAGCATGACTCCCTGTTGGTGAGTCCATCAACATGCTTTTCTTGTCATTCATGTGCTTGGAAATTATTATCAGGCTTAACCAGTGTGACAGGACCCTCCCCCATCGTCCCCCCCCACAGGTCTAACAGCACGGTACAGGGGTGCAGTGGCTGGCTTGGCGGGAAGTGCATGAGCTGCCAGTCACATGTACAAAGTGCCCTCAGCCACATACCCTAGATACCCAAGCCCCACAAACCACCCTGGCCAACAAGCCTACCGAGCAGACTCCTCAACCGATGAGGCCTGTATGTGACCACAACCAACAGATAACCACAGTTCAGATCCGACTAGGCCGTAAAATGGGTCCCCCAGCAGAAACTCCCTTTGAGCGGTTCTCCTTGGAGCAGCAGGTCTGTGATTGGACACCCTCCCTCTGGGTCAGGACGCCATCCAAAGTAACTTCCCAGGATTGAGTGTTCTTGCCTCACAGGTGACCGGTTTGCGCATTTTGAGTCCTCATTCTAAGCTTAGATTTAGGTACACACCATACAGTATTAGTTCCCAACTGACATCCTGAACCTGTAAATAAGTTGTGTCTGCCAAGCTGTTTGTAATATAAGATCCCTCTTCAGTTTGACCGTTCTACCTTCTTCCTGACAGCATTAAAACTGATTTTTGGAACACATTTTGTTGGTCTTACTCTTTCATGACAACCATTTAACAAGCTTAACCATTTAGCAGGCTTATTACTTTATTTCAGTAATTTTACAAATGATATCCCTAATGTTAAGGTTTTCATTTTTGGAAAAACATATCAAATTAATAGTGGAACTTAATAAATTCCTGGTACTGTTGCATTATTTATCATTCACCAACGTTTTAAAGTCTTGTCGGGGAAAAGAACTCATGAAAGAAGGTGAAATGGCACTCCAGTACTAAGTAAGATCTCCTAACCCTGAACTACTAAAACCAGTTAGTTTTGTTAGCTCTACCAGTTGCCTGACAAATACAGTTGTTCAATCCTGAGGAACAAGATTTTCAAAATAATTTTGAGGGATGTCAAAGAAAATTGGATGCATATCTGCCTAAGAATCCTGTTAATCCTCTTCAAAATTATGCTTTGGTATAATCATGAGTGTTAGCAACAGAAGCTGTTTTAAAGGGACTCCAAGCTTTCACTTCTGAGTGAACTCAAAGGAGGCTCATACATAGGCTTCCATAAAGGCCAATTCTGCCTCATGTTCAGTATCCATAACGTAAGCTGAAAGGCTATACAAAAAGCACATAGATGAAACATCTTCCGTCCAGCTGAATCCCTCTGTCATGGTGGTTTCATCTTGTTTTCCATTATTACACAACGCCAGTCTTAACAGAAATTCTTGTGTACTCTGCCTTAAGTATTCAAAAATAACAGTTGTGCTGCCTGAAACTAAGCTAAAAAAATATATACTGTTTTGAATAATCCAACCAATACCTTAGAAAACTTGCAGGTGGGTTTGTGCTTGTATGATTATACTGGAATTGATATTCCACCTGAGGATCTTTGTTAATGAAAGGAATTTCACACATTTAACAGCACCAGTACAAAAATACCTAGTTTTGCCTGCAAATGACCTGTGTCACCATGCTGTAAGACGCAGTCCTCTTAAGAGAAAAAAATACTACTGCTAGATTATGAAGAGCACCCCTACAAGACATCAGGCTACAGTAGCCGTAAAAACAGTGCTGCTAAAACCCATGATCCCTACCCACACGTGTCAACCCTTGTACCTCACGACTTAAATTATTTTTTTCCCCATCAGAACAGTTTTCAGACAGATGTATTACATGATCACAGACAATACCCATGTTTCTGGTAGCACCATGAAAGCAGGAAATTAAACTAGTCTTCTTTTACAACAGAGGCCCAACAAGGAGACAGCAGCACGCAGCAGGCATGGGGCACAGAATACGAAGAAATCAACAGCGAGATCACCCTTTCTGGCTACATTCCCGCTAAGCTTATGTCACCTCACACGGTGACTACACCCAATACCACTGGAGCTTAAGAAAGCACAGAATTCAGCATTTACCAACTGAAAACGCCGGATGCCAAAAATAACATTCATATCCTAGGGACCGCAGTGCCTCTTATCAAATCCTGGCAAGCTGCTACTTATGTTTTACTGTGCTATTTTGCTGGGGAAGAATGTTTGTAAACTGAAATCCTGTCCACATACTGCACACTGTTCTGACCACGCCTGCACCCCGTGTTTATCTTCTGTTTGCACTCTGAGCAAGTACCGCGTTAAATACTACAGATGCCTTTGAAGTCAGAGGAGCGACCGCGTTTGCGAAACAGCCGTAGCCCACCATTCCACCAGTTCACAAAGCCCACCCCGTCTCAGGGTTCCCAGTACAAAAGTGGCCCCGGGGGGGGCGGCACACGTTTCATTTAATCCTGAAGCTTCATTAAGAGGCCGGAGGAGGCTCCCTCCCGCTGCCTGCCGTGAGCAATATCCGGGGCCGCTCGCGCCGCAAAGGCCATGCTAAGCGCACCGCGACACGGGCAGGGCAGGGCAGGGCTGGGCCGGGCCGAGTCGCGCTCACCGACGGCTCCAACACCCCCAACGGCTCCAACCGCCGCTCCCTTCCCCCCCCCCCGCCCCGTACAGTCTAGAAACTGCTGGAACCGCCCAGGCTCGCCAGCGGCTGACCAACCACCGCGACCCTGCGCCTCACGCCCGCCCCTCGGGAACGTGCCCCCGCCCCGCCGCCCTCCCAACCGTCATTCCATTACGTAATGCTCCCCTGCAGCTTCCGGGGATTGGTGGGAAGGCTCGGCGGGCGCGGCACGCTATTGGCTGGCCGGGCAAGGCCAATGAGAGTTGAGCTGTTAGATTCAAACCGATCGGGGCGCGGAAGCGGGCGGTTAGTCTGCGGGGCTGTCTGTGAGGAGAGTTGGGCTGGTCGTTACTGCTGCTGCTGCCGCCGCTGCTGCTGCCTCCAGCCATGGCCCACAAGCAAATCTACTATTCTGACAAGTACTTTGACGAGCAGTACGAGTACCGGTACGAGGCTGTGGGAGGGCCGGCTGAAGGAATTAGGAAGGGGCTCCTGCTGGTCCTTTCGGAGGGAGGGCGGCTTGGGCTGGCGCCTCTCTCGGGGCTTGTGCGATGCCCTCGGGGAGTAAACTCCGCCGGTGGCAGCAGTGAGCGTGGCTCTGGCTTCCGTGGGACCAGAGGGGCTTAAAGCCTGGGGGGAGAGGCCATGCCTTGCGCCCATGGGAGGGGTTGCGTAGCTTTCCATCAGCTGGGGGTGGGGTGATTCGAGCGCTGGTCTGGGCTGGCCCTTCCAGGGCGATCGTTCGGTGAGCGGACAGCGCAAGCCCCAGCCCGAGGGCGCCGAAGGAAGCAGTGGAGGCGGGGGCGCCGCGCCTCCCTCCCGAAGCGGCTGTGGCGGAGCTGGGCTTCGGCAGTGCTGCCGGCGGGGAGCGCTCGGCCCCTGCTGACGAGACCCGTGTGGCGACCGCTGCGGAGCGCCGGCGGGGTGGTCCGCCCGACCGCCTGCTGGTGGCGCTGGAGATGACTGCGCGAGGGGGGAAGCGGCGGCGCCTCCCCAGGGGAGGCGGGCTGGGGCCCTCCGGCCTGCTGGTGGCCGCGCCTTGTCGGTCGTTTAGAGGCTCTAAGAAGCTGAGCCAGAGAACTGATACCCTCGTGTGCAGAGTGCTCTGCACAGCTCAGAGTAACGTCTTGTACAGTCTCAGTTCCAGCTCCAGTGGATGAAGCGTGCGTTTTGATTAACGCATCAGCTTTGAAGGCAGTTCATAAAGCCACATTAAAAACATAGTACTAATAAATGTAGTTTGTAAAGCCTTCGAGACTGTTCTACCTGCTAGTTTTCAAAGCTATGTTATAACAGCAGTCAGTTCTGGATTATAGCTGATACTGTTGAAGTTCAGTCCTCTAGACTTACTTGAAAGCACCGCTAGAACTCAGGTGGGTTTTTTTCCTCTGTAAGGAGATCTAAATGTGCCTCTTACCAGTGGACTCCTATAATCTCAAAAACAAGACTGAATACTTTGCTTTCTATTAAGTGATGAAGGAACTTGCAAATGTGGGGAGCAGGCTGTATGTTTCTCATCTGACAGATCAGGCTCTTAAGTGGTGTTAGTGTTTCTAAACCAACACTGTAGTCTCTGTGGAAAATACATTGTTGGTTACAAAATGCAAAATACAAACAAGAGTGACTTTATCAATCATTCTAAAAGTCCAAAGTCCTTTTTTTCAAATAGCTGATATGACAGCCGATTGCCAGGAACACAAACTTCTACACAAGTAGCATGATTAGAGCATGCAGTGGAATTAATCTCTTCTAGGCAGCAGGTTGACTGTTTCAATAGACAGTTGCATTACAGATGTAATGTTTAGTAGACAAAGTGATTTTAAAACTCGATTCTGGGACATATGCTTCATAATCAAATTAGTGGTATCAGTCAGCACCCTAGGCTCCTTTATAGGGAATGCTGGTATTTATAACTGAACTTGCTGTCTTTCAGTGTAGATCTGTGCAAATTTTCTAGTATACGCAAGCATTAGTGTATGTTTAATAATTAAACCTCTACAGGCATGTGATGCTGCCAAGAGAACTTTCAAAACAAGTGCCAAAATCCCATCTAATGTCTGAAGAGGAGTGGAGGCGACTTGGTGTTCAGCAGAGTCTTGGCTGGGTTCACTATATGATCCATGAGCCAGGTAAGCACATCTGAATAGAATGAAATGAACAAAAGAGTCTAAAATACCAACTGCCTGGTGCTCAACTGAAGTGTGTAGTGCATAATTGCTCCTGCTGTGGAATCCAGCTGGAATTCACTACTGAATGCTTAGATTCCTCTTTATCTTCTTGCTATTTTAGCCATTTGTCAGCAAAGGCAACATATCAGCCTTTATTTTAAGCCTTCACATCTTGCTCCCAGAACTGCAAAATGCTAGCCTTGTCCTATGTATGTGTTCTATCAATAGACAAAACATGCTAGACTGGAAACTGCCTGAAGAAATAGACTTCTTGTGAGCTCTTGAATAATGTTAGTATCTCAGTGACTGAACAAAACTTTATGTAGCATCATATCTTTAAATCATAAAGCTGACACACCTACTTTTTGTACAGAAACTTAATAGATGCTCATGTAGACAAGGTCCTGTATTAATGCTCTGAAAAGTCTACAGTATAGTTTGAACTGTAGTTATACAGCCTACTAAAAACAATTAATGAGGTGTAAAGCCCAAAAACTGTACCAACTAGGTTGTACTGAAAACAGCCATTCAAGATAACTTACCATTGCTAAGCCTAACTAACAAGTAACTAGTGACAGATGCATTGCAGCAGCATGGAGTTCCAAGTTTCTGAAGAACCAGGTGAAGAAATTAGCGTAACCTTCCAGTGTTTCCCTTACTTAGGCACCTTTGATACATTAGGCTTTCTTGGAGGAGTTTACAATTGAGATCAATAATAGTGGCTTTTGATGCTTGACACTATGTACCTAACAAAGACAGCACCAGCAGTTTGTTAGTCTAAGTTACAGTAACAAAGCCCATCAAATAGCTTAGAGAGAAAAGAGTTAGTGCTGATACTAACTAAAAAATACTGTGTATTTTTTCCCCAGTACTTCCTTCCTGTAAGTATCTTAAGTTTATGGTACTGCCAACATATGGTATGAAACTTTAAAAAGCACCTCTTTGACAGTTTTAAGGTTACTGCAAAGTTGGTCTGTTAATACTACACACAGGGCCAAATTTGTGGACTTCTTAATCTGTTTATTATTTGACAGCAAGCTTCAACTGTTGTTCAAGACTTCTAAGTCTTGATTACAGGAATTTCTTTCATTTACGTGACAGACTGACAATTTGTTCAATTTTATTTCTGCAGAACCGCATATTCTTCTCTTCAGAAGACCTCTTCCAAAGGATAAGCAGAAATGAACCATTGTCTATAAATCTTCTGGAACTATGTATATGAGTGTATATATGTTGGTAGTATTCAGTGAATACTTTAAAATGTACAAAACCTACATCCATACCTGTGCATGAGCTGTATTATTCACAGCAACAAAGCTCAGTCAAATGCAATTCCAAGTAGGCTGCTATGGTGTTCAAAGAGTGATGAAGTTATCTTTTTTACTGTTAATGTAAGTGCCTACCTGAATTTTCAGTGAAATTTGTTTGTTAGAGTTTACATATTGCATGTTCTGGCTACATGATTACTTGTTACCTGTGTTCAATAACTTTCGCACTCAGCTTTTCTGCTGAAGTGCAGCATGTTCAAATTCAATGGCTCACCTGTTTAGTTGTAGGCATAAAGAAATAAACTGTTTTTAATTATCTATAAAACCTAAGTGTCTAGAGTCCTAATTTCACCAGACAAAACAAATACTCATTGTCTTAACATACTTCAGAAAAAATTAACTTAGTGAACCTATTTTGTTTCTCTGCAGGAATTATTTTTGCCCTGCAGGCCAAAGTTCCTAACCCTGATTGGAACTGGGAACTACAGGCAATCTGAAAAGAAAGCTGGCTGTGATACATAATGCTCAGACCAGCTTCTGACATGCTCAAATTATGGAACTCTGTAGTTGATGTAGGTTATAATGGGATTAATTATTCTGCAATGAATACTTGTCATCCTACTTCTCATGAGGTGTCCAGTGACCGGATGCAAGGGAATGGCTTAATGCTGCCTCAAGGGAAGTTCAGATTGCTATTAGGAAAAAGTTATTTACTGAGAGAGGGTGGTCAAGCACTGGCACAAGCTCCCTGGGGAAGTGGTCATGTCCCCAAGCCTGTGGGTGTTCAAGAAGTGTTTGGACAATGCTCTCAAGACATGATTTAACTTTGAGGCTGCCTCATGTGGAGTCAGGAGTTGGACTTGATCCTTTTTGGTCCCTTCCAACACAGCATATTTAATGATGACTAGGTACAAACTTGTCTTAAGGGGTTAAGTAGTACTTAATATTTCATAGAGGTATCTTCATGGTTGTTTGATTTACTTTAGTAGCACCAGTTTATCTTTCTGCCGCAAACTTTAGCCTGGGGTTTTGGCCTGCACTTCCGATCTTACATCCTGTTTTTTTCTGGGAAGCCAGCTTGTACTCTTATTTTTGTGTAGGCAGTGGTTTGGAAGTGTTGTCAAAGTAAATGGAGTGCTTTTCATCTGACAAAAGCAGCTGCTGGTTGTCAAACAGTATGAACTTGTTTCCTTGCCATATAAAAGGTCAGGGCTAATACAACAAAGCTCTGATCTGTCCTTTTTCAGGAAGCTGTGTGCCAGCAAAAGTGAGCTGCTGGATGGATTTGATCTGATAAGTAATGAATTGCATCAAAATGGTCACTGGCATCTTGGGACCCTGTACTAGTAGCCATGCAATCAAATGTTGCATAAAGGTGCTTCAGTATATTTGGCGTTTGAGTAACTGTATAGTAGCAGTGGTTGTGCGTGGTTCATTTGAAATGCAAGCCAGCACTACAGCTGTGGGGGATTTGGAAGGCCAACAAAACCAGAACCTCTGCATCTAGCTTAGCTGATAAAGTACATGCTCTCCCTGTGTGATGTGTGCTTGCAAATAAGGTCTTTGTGATGACAGGCAGAGGTAAGTAACCTGCCAAATTTGGTGAGGAAAATAAACCTCACAGTCTGTTCTCTAAAGTTGCTAGAGGTATCCATCTCGGTGGTGGTCAAGGGGTCTGCAAGAGGCTCTCAGTGCTGATGTGTAAGACTTTATAGCCCTGCCCCCGGGAGTGGGGCTCTCCCAGGCCCCAGCAGACACCAAGCACCATCGGTAAGAATCCTGCTGAGCCACGCTTCAGCCGTGCTTTTCCCCAGGGCTTCAGCAGCAGCTGTTCTCTCGTGATGTCCCGCTGGTGGTCCTTAAAAGGCTTTCTGCCCATCCGTCCGTCGTACGTCCCTGTCGTTATGCCTTTCCCTCCCTCCTCTGGCGGGACGAGGCTCAGCCGCGCCGGCCCGAGCGCCGCGTGCCGCAACAACCTGCGCCCTCCAGCCCTGCCCGCACCCGGGCCGCTCCCCGCGCGGGCGCTGACGCACTTCCTCGCCCTCTCCTCATGTGACCGCGCCTCGGCGGCGGGCGGCTCTCCGGCGGCCTCGCCATCGCCCCCCCCCCCCCCTCGTGGTGACGTCATCGCGGCGCGCCGGTGCGCCGAGCCCGGGTCAGCGGGCTGCGCAGGGTAGAGGACCGCTCTGGGGGCAGCGGCGGCGGCTCGTCCGCGCCATGTCCGCGGAGAGGCGGCCGGCCCCGGGCCGAGGCGGCGAGGTAAGGGCGGCGGCGGCGGCAGCGGCGGCGCCGCACAGTCCCCCGCTCCCTCCCCAGCTCCTCCCGGCCTGTTGCGTAACGGGAGTGCGGAGCCTCCGCCGACGCGGGATCCGCGGGCGGCCTGCCGCGGCCCGCAGCGCCCCCGGGCCCTGCGGCGGGCTGCCTTTCTCTCGCCCGGCGGCCGGGCTGGCGGAAGCCGGCGTGTGTCCGCCAGGCCGAGCGCTCCGCCTGCCCACGGGCCTCCGCCGGGGCGGGCGACTCGCACCGCGCCGTCAATCAGCCTTCGGTTCGGGGCAGGGGAAGGGACTCCTTCGGGAAGGGCAGCGGCGGGGGGGAGGCGCACCGTTTGGGAGGGGGAACCCCAGACATAACTTCAGCGAGCTTAAGTATGAAACCCCCTTCTTATTCAAAAAGGGGAGAGTCTGTTGCAAGGAGAGGTGGACGTCCCGGTCACTTAAAGATGGGTGCACAAATGCTGACCAGTAACAACAGCGTTGCACTCTACGTGGACTTACTTCCTGGTCAGGCTCGGGGGTCTTTAAACTTAGTGATTAGCCTGCAATCACAGCTGCTTCCAGTGATACACTACGTCTTTAGTGAATGAGATATTTTCAGTAGTTGTTAAATAATGCTTTGCGTTAATTACCTCTCGAGCTTATGCTTTTAATACATACCAATGTACTTAATTCTGCCAATTTCACGTTTTATTTGTGTTACAATGGATGTTCATTGTATATTTGGATCTGCCTGGTAAATTCACAAACAGAAGAGTTTGCAGTTATTTGTAATTTACTTGAGGCTGTCAGAGCTCTTTAAGCGTTAATGACACAAGTGACTGCTGAGCTACTAGAGGTTGCAGGGAGTCCAGTTTATATGCTCGAGCACTGAGATTACCATTCAAATATTTTTAAAAGCCCTGCATGTTAATTATTGAAATTGTTTTTGACAAGTGGAAAAATCCCAGTTTTCATGTAGTGTGTCAGGTACCCCAAAATACTGAAACAACTATAGGAATGACTTGTGGCATGTATTAGGGTGAGTAAAGCTGTGTAACACTGTAATGGCAGTAAATACTTTGAGTTTCATTTCAATGTCTTTCCATATATACATACCCAGTTTAAGTCAATGTTAATTCAGAACAAATGGAAAATCCTTCTTAATAGATTTGTGTTGTGTTAGAAATGAGAAGACTGTATAATTCAGTATTGATTTCAGACAGAACACCTTAAAATAGATAGGTACACAAAGCCATTATTGTTACATACTTCCAGAGTTTGATTTTACAGTAGTGTTAGTATATGCTATGAGGTTTAGCTTGTATTGTTCAAATCTAAAGTAGAATTTGTATATTAGCATTTACCGCATCCTGTGTTAAGCAAGCCTCTGTCCTTTCCATAACTGACCTTTGTGAGTATTTCATGATAAATGTGGATATTAAAGGAAATAACTTTTCAGAGCAGTCACATTTCTCTTAGAATTCCTTGGTTTTGTTTCTTCATCTTCGTCCATTTCCTTTCAGTAAGATTTACTGTTTTGCATGTTTCGTTAGAAGAGAGCAAACTAACACTTTCCTATGTCAGTTAAGCTCACAAGGATGGGTATTTTTCACTTATAACATTAATCACCAAATGCATGTAGCCAAAAAACGTTTTGTTTCTCAGGGCATCAAGTTGTCAGCAGAGGTCAAACCATTTGTTCCAAAACATGCGGCGGTAACTGTGGCATGGTCAGAACCCTCAGAAGCATGTGTCTTTCCTAGGTACTTAACTACATGCTACCCATTTGTTCAGGAACCATCTTTGGATAAGTATGTATATTTTCTGAATCTTATTTCTTGGGGGATTTTAACCTTCCAGTTTTGAACATTGAATACTCTTATGGAGTCAGAGCTCTGATACATTAATATTATAACTGTAGGAATGCTTGTGTGTTCTCTTCATGATTTAGGTTTTTTCATTTTTGTTCTTTGGGCATGTATCTGGTACCTTGTCCTTGCTCCCAAGGGCCTGTATTGTTACAGAGCATTAAGGAGGATTTGTTGGTCTGTAATGATTGATCTGGCTCGTTTGTGCTTTGGAAGTAGCTGAATCCAGTCCTCGGGTGAAAGAATGGTTGTGTTATGACAAGGCTGAGGTAAATAGTCATGTACATGGAAAAGGAAGATCCTCCAAGAAGGTTTCTCATGCTGTAAAACATTTAAATAATGTATGGGGCTTTTCCTGGACCTCCTCTCCACAACTCGTGCATCCTCAGAAACGCAGTTTTAGTAAGAATGCTACAGGTTTCTAGAGAACTATGTAGTAGGAAATAATTGAGTCTTCTAAGAGTCTTGTGATGTTACGTAGTTCTTCAGTTGCTTCTCAGAACTCTTAAGTGTTGAATTCATTTTGCAATTACTGTGTAGTTATTGGTGCGTCTGAACAAGTTCAGTTAGAGCCTTAGCGAACACATTCATTGTAGGCCTTCATTTTATCCTATGGGAAATCTCAATACTTTCAACCCATTTTGATTTGTAATAGAAATTTAACATTGAGATGACTATGGCCTGATCTATGCATTAAAAAAAACATAGCATTAGCATTAAATCAGCATTTAAAAAAAAAAAAACAGCAGACAGCAACAATATTCTGATGAATGTTTTGCCTTGCTGGGAGTTGGGTTTTTATGACTCATTTGTTATTTTTCTTCTTTGTGTGTAAACTATGTTAGAGTTTTGACTACAGTCTAGCAGAATTGCCAAGAGGCAGTAAGAAATGTGTTATCTGAAGTATCTTGTTCTAATGGGAAAGTTTCTGTTTTTCATTATCTACCCAAGATTCAGAGGTTGACCACTTCATGATGAAGAGCTTTAAAAACTAAATGCAACTTTCTTAAGCTGAGGAATTTCCTTTCTCCCTAATCAACTTTGAATCTTGGTATATAGTTTCTGTACAAAGTGTAGGAGGAAATTGGAAGGGAACTTTGAATATACATTTGAAGTAAAAAGGCACGCGCCAGACATGTTGTGTTTTCATAAACTGTTAAATGCAGTTCAGTTAATGATTTTCTTATAATTCCGTATTGTATTTCATAGATATACCCCATAAGATGCTATACTCCTGCTTTGTTATTATGGCATTTTAAGACAGGTTTTACTCTTTAATGTTTGTATTTTGCAGTCAAGTATGTAGTACATGTCATGCAGTTGTACTGTGCTTTTGGTTTGTTTCACAAGAAAAAGCCTACTGAAAATACGTACGAAGAATCTTGATAACCTTAAAGAGAAATGAGGACCGTAACTGCAAAGCAGACTAGCTTTGAAACTTGGAAACAGATAACATATGTGCTTTAAAATACTTGCTTAACTGCATGTTTTCCCAAAACAAAATTAATTCTTTTAAAAGCAGGCTATAGCAATGAGTAAATACTTAATTGAAGTAACATGAAATAGTTTTCTTTTGAAATATAGCTTTCTTGTTAAACAAATTCTTCAGCCAAGGAATAGATATGTTTATCGAGGCAACAAGTATATGCTGAAGATTTGTCCTGGGATGACTTCTCATCTCTTTCTCAATGTCCATCACATAGTGTTCTGGGAGATCCTGCCTTCCGTGAATACTCCAACTGCTCTTACTCACCTGGTGTTGTTTCAAATGTATATCCAGTAGCTGACTCACAGTATCTTTCTAACAACTCAACACACTATAATGGTTCAGGAATAGTCAGTGAATCTGCTGAGCAAACGTATCCAATCAGACAAGAAAGTAAGAATCTTTCCAAGGTGAGCGATTAAGTGTTTTTTAAAAATTAAAATTAAAATTTTATTTTAAATCAATCTTTCTAAATATTTGGTTCATTTTTTAAGGTGAATAATCACTCTCTGTTCTTGTGGTGATAATGAATAGCATTTAAGGAGGATAGTAGTAATGTGCCCAACTTCAGATTTCAAAAAAGTTAATGGAATGTTACAGTTCAGATTAATACAGTTTTCAAGCAGTGTTTTTGGAACATGAGGGGAGTTTAATCCTTTTTCCTCAGAAAGCAGCATCGAGGAAAAAAAAAAAAAAGAGAGAAAGCACTATTCATTTGCAAACTATGCTTTCCTTTGTTCACTGTTTGGGCTTGGGGGTAGGGGGGAAGGGCACTCTTTGAGCCCAGTGGCAGCTTCCATGAACCTGAGTTAAGACACACGTGGTACCTGTAATCAGCTATGTGACTGATAAGTGATAAGACCACATCTGTCGTTGAAGGATTTCCAAGACCTGCTGCAGGTAGAAAACAATCCACAAGACAGTAGGAACTTTTTTTGGTGTGGAGAGGGACAAGAGGTTAATGTTAGAAATGTTCTCTTTCAATCAAAGGTAACACAAATGTTTGGTGAACATCTGTTATTGTGTGTGCCTGTTTGGGGATAAATTTACTGAAACTCGGATAATATTTTTGAACAAAAAATAGACAAACTCCTCAAAATATAAAAATCGGGAAAAAAATTAAATGTATTATTAACCCATTTCCCTCTGTGGCTAGACATTGTGTCTCTTGGATTTGTAAGGCTGTTGTTTCCAACAGGTTCAAGTAATCTGTTCTCCAGTCACATCCTTCTGGTGGACCTTACTCCCTAGGCAGAGACCTGGTAACTTCACTATGGTCAAGCCTGTGTAGATGCAGTTGTAAGATTAGGTCCTAAGCATGCATTATTAGATGTAAGATACAAAGGCTAGACACCTAAAATTAGTAGTTTTCTGGCTGAGAGAAAAATTAAACACTGAAGCTGTCTGGGGAGATAATTAGCTCAGTGTTAGCACAGGTAATGTAATATGAAGAAACTTAGTTTAGCTGCCGGGAGGAGTTCTGTGATCTTTGTAAGGGCTTGGGCTGAGCTGTGTACAGTTTGACAGTCTTTTTGCCGTTGCTCCCTGTCATTTATTTTTTTGTGAGTTTGAAGAGAAATGTTTGATCTTTGCAGATTTGCCTTAATTTGACCGCATCTCCTAAAGCTTTAACAATTTAGCTCTGGAGGGCAGGAAATGCCTTGTCCTCCCACCCGAAAATAGTGTTGCTGCCAGATTACTTTGAATTTAGTCCAGCATCCTGTGATCAGACAGCGTTAAGCTACTCGTCTAGGTTGATGGAGTATGCTTTGCATAGGTGCAAGCCTAGTGCTCGTTCTTTGCCTGCCACACCAATAACTGAGCCCAGCTTTGCCAAACTGTGTTTCTTGTGAGGATCACAAAGGCTTTCAGGACTTGACGGTATAGCTGAATGTGTTCCCTTTACTGGGATCATATAGGGGTATCTTCTAACTACTTTCTGTCTGCTCCAAGTGTTTTGGATGTTGTGACATGAGTCTTGCATAGTTTTGCCCGTAGTACGTAGTTTAGCCAAAAGATTGGAATGCTTTTAAGATTTTAGCTCTGTTCTAGAAGAAACTCAGTTTTAGAAAATCAGACTGGATGATCAGACCAAACAATTTTAAACTATTGGAAATGCTCTGATTAGTGAGCTCATGGAAGTGCAGTTGTCTACAAACATACAGAATAATCCCTCTTGCTTGGGCTGTAGTATGTGCTAAAAATGGCACTGTTAACAAGGTGGATAAAATTAAATAACAAATCTCTAACTGGCTGTTCTTGTTTTTATTGGTTATTTGTGGTTATGGTATACTAACTATTTATGTTGTATTAACTTGATGGTCAAGCTCCAGATACAGAGGTAGTTAACTGTTAACTCAAGTTAAGGCAAACTTGGTGACTTTACAAAGTTCAAGTAAAATCAACTAAATATGTCACAAATACTTGCAGCAGAGGAGATCAAAAGAGGGTGAGAAAAAATTAGACAAGAAAAGGCATGACGGAGATGACTCTTCTGTCAGAATTGTGAACAGGACTTCGTTCCAGACCTCCGCATGCAGCAGAGATTCCATGAAACCAGGTACAAATGTGTTGTTTGGTTAGAAATATATTGAATAGACGTAAATGGTTGGCTGTGCTATAGCCTCCAGTTTGTGACCATGTTTCTAAATCTAGAATAATTAAGGAACAGGATTTCTTTCCTGTGTGACTTTTTGACAAGTGGTGGTGACTTTTTGCTGATTGAAGAAATTAATGTAAATTGATATGAAAAATTTTCTAAACAAGTGTCTGAATTTACAGTTGCATATTGAGTCAGTGTTGTGTATACACATTGGTTATAATTGCTAAGCTGTTTTTTTAATAGGAACTATGCGTTGTAGTAGTTCTGGTGACAATTACTGTAGTTATGTCAACTAGTATACTGTAAAACATACCTAGAAATGATCACAAGCAAGTTTAATTATCTAGACTTTACATGCTTTATTCAGACAGGTTCAATAAAACTACAAACAAGAAGTCAACTCAAACTCCAAAACCAGAGTCTCTTCCTGTACGCACATTTGAAGCTACCATTCTGGATTTCCGGAAGTCACAGAGTTTGGGAAGCAGTGAGATATTAAATGTACAGCATAAAAGTGGACCAGTATGTTCATCGGAAAGCACCATTACGTGCCTTAGTCAGCCACAGATGTCTCTTTTGTTGAACACAGAGGTTAGATGATGCTTTAATGTTGCAGAACTCATAAAATAAAACTTGTCTAAAGTTCAAGCATTCCTGAATCCAAGCATTTTGCATTCATTATGGTAGCTTAAGACTTGTTTAAGTCCCTTGCAAGCAAAGAGTTTCATAGCTAGAGGTTTTGCAGTTCTTTTTGTCGATGATGGTGTCAGTGCTTGCTGTCTCCTCTTTCACCCTTTATCTTCTTTCTTTGTCTCTCCTGCTAGTAGATAGGGGAAAGTCAAGTACTGTTAGAATTTATATTGGTACTGCTATAGTCTAGACTTCTATCTTGCCTATACAGAGCAAGTTCCTGAGGTTTCTTAACAGCTTCTTGTTTTCTCTTTCATCTGGAAATAATAAGTAGGCAGTCACTTATTCAGTAGTTTTAACAGATTTTTTTCAAGTCTGGAATATTGTATTTAATTGCTTTGTGCTACAGGATAAAAATAAGAAACTGAATTCTAGAAGGAGGAAAAAATATTGTTAAGATGTAAGCATTTAACTTTATTCTTTTTCTTGATTTGCTTGGTTCCCTATTTGCTAGTAAATACAATACTGACGTGTTCAACGGTATGACATGTATATTGAGTTAAGAGTTTTCAACGGTGTTTAAAGATGAATAGTTTTGTAGGATCCAAACAGCAGAATATTTCCAGTGCCTTTCAGTGGAAACTTGCCTGTGATGGAAAAAAAGACCTTGCTGCTGTCACTTGAGTTTCCCTTTTCATTGCTAGTTTGAATTTGATGGTGGACTTTGTTTTTAATGTAGCTGGAACATTAAAACTTTTTGTTTGTTCTTAGAATCATTGTTTGGATGCTTTCGTAAAATGTAAGAGGGCATCATCTTTCTTGTACAGCGGTGGAGAGGCATCTGCTTAAATTTTGTAATGCTATAGGGTCAAAATGATGGTTCCACTAAGAAAAGCAACAAAAAAAAGTCAGGCTACAAAATTCTCTACACCTTTATCTGTGCACAGGTTGAGGATTTTTTTAATTTATGGGGGTTTTTTATGTTTAGCTCTGTTTAGGTCAGTGATATTTATTCCTACTTTTACAATACCTGACTGCCTGTTTTACAGGAAGATAATTCTGCGGAAAGCAAAGCTTCATCAAAAACTTTAGATGAAACAGTAGCAAGCTTAATTCCCTCTTCGTTTGATGGTAGAGGTAAGTGCTCCAGACACAAACTATTTCCCTGTATTTTAACTGCTTGCATCTCATTAGTTTGGAAAACTAAAGTGTTCTGAGCAGCTGTTGATGTGTAAAGTAAAAAAAGAATTAAACAGCAAGCTCATTAGAAGAGAAAAAACCAAACAAATAAAGCTATATCGATTTCTTTCAGATGGGGTGACCGCTTGTAGCTCATTCTTGCTTGTAGATTTCATCAACAATCGAAACTGGGATTATCTTCCTTCTCTGCTGTTTCATTGATGCTCAAGGGCAAATACTGCTGTAGTTGCCTCCCATGTTGTTTAAGAGGAGAGAAAATAATGCATATTGATTATTGGAAGTCTGTTAAGTCATTTTCAGATTTTTTTCAAGAATAAATGAGAGGTAAATATTTGATCAGTCTTGATAAGCACGTTTGTTTTAAATAGCTGGCGGTCTAGAGTGTAGTATATACCTTAAAATTACTCTGTGGCATATGTAATTTCTGTGAAGTCTGTTAAACAAAGGATAGCTGTGGAGAACTGAAGCTGAAATATCCCCCTTTTTTTTTTGTTTTGTTTACCAGTTGTCTGACTGTGGGATGCAGAACTCTTGTTGTTGTTGTTTTGTTTCTTAAATTGCAACAAACTATCTGGTGGCTAGTTTCAAGTAGGTATTTAAATTTAATTGGAATACTTAAATCCAGAATTGTGTGAAAAAAAGTTCTGTTCAGCAGGACTCTGTCTTAGAGGTGTCACATGCATTGTGCATTGAATTGTTTAAGTGCCTCTCACTGGATTTCTGTGACATGTACCAGTCTGGGTCTCTTTTGGAGCTCGCTGGGGCTGGCAGAGTCC
This sequence comes from Burhinus oedicnemus, assembly GCA_008921705.1. NCBI lineage: Eukaryota > Metazoa > Chordata > Aves > Charadriiformes > Burhinidae > Burhinus > Burhinus oedicnemus. The sequence goes on along the minus strand of VFFE01008422.1, from coordinate 2,801,498 downwards.
ATCTTCTCACAGAGACCACCCCTGCAGCCTCCCCCTGTTACCAAAACCTTGCAATGTAATGCATTGTGCTATTAAATTGTTCAATGAAAGTTTTTCTCATTCTTAAAGAAAAAATTAGGTTTTGTTCTGTATTTGCTCTGTGTTTGGAATATTTATAAAATTAATTGTTAGTTCTTTCAAAACATCGATACCTCTGAAATTCTTGCAGACTGAGGCACATTAGGAAGTCTTTCAGCTGGTTTGTATGTCTGTAAAACTGTGAAGTTTTTAGAAAATACTGATGTGGCCTTGCACATGGAAGCTGTATGACTGAGTGGGATTAATGTTAAAGGAATTTTGTATATGAATATAGCAGAAGTTCATTATTTTAAAGAAAAATAGCTTAGAAAATGAGCATGGAATTATTTGTATGTCGTTAGTATGACGCATTATAGATTTCCAATTATAATTTAATTGGGCTATAGATGTGTATATAGTGATGGACAATATATGGAGTAGTTGCAATTCTGGAAAGCTTTCTGGAGAAATTAAATGTGTGAGTGTCTTATTTCAGTCCTTCCTCAGAAGCAATATGGCTCTCTTCTGTACCTGCTAGTCCTTGATTAATTCATTACTGATCCTTTTTCTTTTGAATATTTGAGAAATATTTTTGAGATATCTTTGTATATCACTTTTTTTCCCCAATGGCATTTTCTGAAACACCTGCAGATGGCTGTGCTCAGCCACACGTGTCTTGGGCCATGGTACTTTCACAGCCCCCGAAGAAAATTGTGTCATCACCAGTATCTGAAGGTCTTTCCAGAGGCAAAGGGAAGCAGGATAATGATGCAAAGGTACTTGAGAATTGTCTGCTCTAAACTAATTTCTGTCACTGTGTGATTGTGTCTCTTGATGTGAGACATTGATGTTTTTTTCCTAGGCTCTGTACAGTGTCCACTCCCAATGTAGCTTTTAAGAGTTAATATGAAGTTGCCTTGTCCTTATGAGAATTTTTCTTCTCTTGTAGTAGAAAAGAATAACAATATGTCAAAAAGACAGTGCTACTCCAGCAGCATGAACTTCCAGAATAGCTGATTTGAATACTTTACTTTTAGGCTGGACTTTTTTCAGATTCCTGACCCTTAGAATGAGACATGAAATATGGAATTCTTGCCTTATTTTGGTAGATATTTCCTACTGAAATCTCAGTAGTCCCGATATGTTCTGATAACCATGCAAGGTGCTTCAAATGAAGAGTTTTTGCAGTAGCTCTGACTTTTTAGGTGATCTTGATTTTTCCTTGTCCGTTTAATGTCTTAGCCTGAATTGATTAAGATACCCTTTAGTTGCTTAAGTGTGGTCACTTGCATTTATTTTTGTAGGTGGTATTGAAATAAATTAATTTCTAATGGTCACACCTCATGATTTTTTTAAGCAGTCAGAAACAAAAAATGACGCTAGTGAAACTGAGCCTGAGGAAGGTTCAGAAAAGAAGAAGAAAAAGAAGAAAAAGAAGAAAAAAACAAAGTCACCCACTGATGTAGAGAAACCTCAAAATGAATCTACTATGTTACAGGAACCACCAAGGATTGAGGTACAGTGAAGAGGTTTTTGTTGTTGTTTTTTTAAGTGTTATGAGTGTATCGGAAGACCAGATGTTAACACAGCTTTATGCAAATTTAAGTTCAAATCCCATTTGTGGAGGATATTGGTTCAGGTCCATTTCAGTAGAGATGTTTGTCAGAAGGTACTGGTAGGGAACAGTTGTGCCTTTTGACTTACCACTTTTTCAGTGAGCACAGAGTGCAGAAGAGACTTAGGAGCAAATTTGGCATGATGCATCTGAGAGTCTGAATGTTAACAGATAACAATGAAAGTCAGATTTCCTAAATTAAAAATACTCTGTAGTATCTGTTGCAGAAGGCAAAGTGCACAAGGAACAGGGAATATACTGCGTACCATAGTGTGCCTCAATTTTAAAGAATGTGGTACTGGTATTACTATTCAACCCATCTCACATTTGGAAGCAATTTCTATGGAACACGGTTGTCACTACTTACATTCCTGATTGCTTATTCCAGGTTTTTGAAAATTCTTGTAGCTGTAATACGCATATTAGTATGTTGATACTTTTGTGTATTGGTATTGTGAAGGCTTTAGACTCTCCCACATTAGAAGATTGTTGCATGGTCTGTGATTTAACAGGGCTTCATTGAAAGCGGTGTGTACATGTGTTGATTTATATGTTTAATCTAGTGTACATACTGTTGTTTCACAGACTGAACATTATAAAGAAGCCTTCCTGGCTGGCTTCTGTTGTGTACATTTTAACATGGAACACAGAGTGGAATTGTGGCTACATGTTCTTTTCATTGTGTGGTTCATTGTCCTGGAACGGCACAAGAAATTACTGTTTACAGACCTCTTTATTAGAGAATTATGGGCAGAATCAAAGATCTGCAGGTTTTTTCCTTCATAAGAACATCCCCATTTTTACTATATGCTACCATACAATGTCTGATGTGTGAATGACTTATCTAAACAGAAAGAGAATGACAGGAGTCATGGGAAGGTAGTGGGACTATTGGAGACAAAGGTAGAAAAAAATGGCATAGAATCATGGAACAGGACGTCCCATTGCACTGAAATCTGTGACGTGGATGGCAGCATCTGTTGTGGCAGTGGGGGACAGCTTTCAGACCGTTCTGGTTTGCTGGGAATGCTTGTGAGCTCACCAGTGTGAAAAATGGTATGATGTTATTGAAATAGAAGAGCATGAAAGAATCATACATGCATAACTTCTGGACACCCAGGAGATTTGACAAGATTCTGCTATGTGCAGCAGCTTATCGGATCAATATATTGGATCATTTACTAGTTTTATAAAAGTCACTCATTTATAGAGGCTCTTAATGAGCATAAATGTATGCATTTGGGAAAAGTAATCCTGTTTTTCCATACACAGTGACAGGCCCTGAGCTAGATATTTTCTCTGGCGGGGGGGAAAATTGAAGCTGCTATTGGTAATCAGGTCAATTCAAGACTGAATAAACTAGGATTTCTCAGTCTGCAAAATAGATGTCTAAGTGGTAATCAAGTGACAAGGAAATAAGAAGGAAATTATTTGAGCTTTCTCCTAATTTTGTTTGATGTCCTTTGGTTCTTATAGGTGATGAGTTAAGAGCAAATATAAGGAGATGTAATGTAACACTGAGTGCTGGGTTTTAATCATTCATTTTGCTACAGGGTGTTGCAGATGTCAGAAATTGATTTGAATTCAGGAAGTGATTGGACAAACTGAAATAAAAATTTATTCTAGTAAGGGCTCATTAAATGTGAAAGTACTACCTCTGGTTTCAGTCCCTAGGATGGAAGGGTGTGTTTGTGAAATATTTTTCCCTTTCTTGCAGTCATCTTCTATTTCCAAGCTTCTTTAAAAATAGTTCATTGAGTGAGGTGGGTCTGTCCTTATGCTAGAGCTTCCTAGCTTGGGCTGTTCAAATGAAGTCTTTCAGGCTGCAGAAGAAGTGTTGGTGTGTTCAGTAGTATTGTATCACAGCTAAAACAGCTTCTCGGGGAGAATCAATTGAATGAAAACCAAGCGGTGGATCAGGATCATTATGATTGAGGTAGTGGATATAACGTGACCAGTGCAGAGCAAGCTCCAGACTGTCTGAGCTTAGTTAATCCAGAGTCTGGATAATGTATCCTCTGCTAGTAAAATTTACTCTTGTGTCTAAGCCTACATAATCACTTGAGAGATTTATCTGTTCATTTCCATACTGTAGTCAAGAGTTATTACCCTTTTGCCTGCCCTTTTTGTTCTTCACCACTCACATGTTTAAGGCAGAATTGCACAGCTGGAGACTGTAGTGGAAGAAGAGGGAAGTTGTTTGCAAGGCTGTTAAATGATCTGAAAAACACTCCTTTAGGAGCCATTTACCTCTAATTATTTGTATCAGCTGACAGCAATAACAAGCTGCTGTTGGAACATTTCTTTTGTAAGCTATTTCAGCCTTGAATTAGCTGCTGCATAGATGACAACCGTTATAATGCTGATTATGGTTGGTGGCACTGCACTTGGCTTCTGAATTTTTGTACAGTGAAAAAAATCATGATGAATATTTGATAAGCAGGGAGAAAATCGTTTGAATGTAGGGAAACTCAGTTTTGAGAATATGGACTTGATAGTTCTCGTAAAATCATAATCTGATTTATTTGTTTAGGATGCTGAGGAGTTTCCTGATCTGGCAGCTGCTTCTGATAGGAGAAACAGACTAGGATCTCAGAAATCATCATTTACTCCTGCTGTCAGAAAGCAGTCTGAAGTAAGTAATCTTATGACACTCTGTGAATGTTAAGAAAATAAGCAGGAAGAGACTGCAAGTTTTAAATGAGACTAAAGGTGGAATTCTTTTGACTAAATGTAGATACTTATGTGGAGCTCTGCCCATGGCAATCCTCTTAGGTACTCTGTGGACTGTGAAGAGCTACTCACTGTATTCAATAGATTCATATCATTCCAAAGGAGATACTGGTCTCTGAACTGCTGCCTAAACTCTGGGCTACAAATTCCACTATAGACACCTCTGTTGTGGATGCTTGCAGTTAGTTGAGACTAATTCTGTTTATGTAGTTTATTTTCCTGCAGGTAGTGTTCTGGTTTAATTTTGCATTTCATAAAAATAATACTAAGATTCTTTCAATTTCTGCCTTTGCTGTTTATTTATATGTTGCACCCCACTCAGATCTGCTCAGATCTGTGACTCAGATTTGCAAATCCCCAACGGTGTGGACTAAGGTGAGACAACTCTCAAGATCCGTATACAAACATTTATTAGATTCCCCCAGTGATTAGTATGTTAACTAGGTCCACAATAAGTGGTTAGGTATACAACAAACTATGGCAAGTGGTAAGGTACGCCTTGCGTTACTTAACAACAGATATACAATGAATTATGGTGAGTAGTAAAGTATGCCTTGCATTACTTACTTAACAACTTTAAAAGAGAAGAGAAGAGGAAGAGAAACAGAGGGATAAAAAGAGAGAGCGAGAAAAAGAGAGATAAAGAGATCACCGGTCGTGGTTCCAGCGTTGCTCCAGCCAACGGCGGGGTGTCTCTGATTTGTGGAAGCGCTCCTCTGTGTAAAATCTCCCCAGGGGAAAAAAAGTATTTCCAAAGAAAGTGTGTCCCCCAGGGGCACTTATTCTTCCCTTTTATGTTCGCTGTATCAGTATGACCCGCCCTGCTATTACGGTGACAGTTCCGTCTCAGGTTTCCCACCTACCCAGGTGACGTGTAGCATGATTTGGGTGGAGGGATGAGTGCTATAGTCATAGGTGTTAAGCATGATCTCGATAATCTTCATTAGCATATGCAGGGGTGTCAACTTTAATATGCATTTCACGGATAATGAGGCAAAGGTCATCATCGGGCATAGTAGCCCTCCAAAGAACAAAGAACTACACAGATTCTTGTTATCTTGTCCTTGCTGAGGAAAAGCAGAGCCGTCCTGTCTCCCTCCTCCAGATCCAGGCGAGTTTCTTTCCCTCCTGAGTAAGCAGGTGTTAGCCTTATCAGTTCTTTCAGCATAAGGCCAACATTATTTGCCCCGTGACTATAGCTACATTTCAAGGTACTTGCGAGTGTTTGAGACATTCCTCAGTGAAGCTCAGAGGGCCTCCTCCTCCCTTTCGTCTCTCACCATTTGTTTCAGGGAATTTACAAGTCAACTTTTACATCATATAATCAAATTTCAAGGGCATCTGAACAGTGTAACACTTTGTTCTCAAGCTGTGCAAGGGTAAAATTTTGAGTCTAACACCGATTGTAAATCCAAGCCTTTTTTTTTTTTTTACATGAGTGAAATGAATCCCAAGGATTAATTTGGAAATTCATTCAATATGGGAATGAATCCCGAATATCAGTCACAAGGATTGGAAATACAATTGCTCTTGCAAAGCAAATAACATAAATAATTAAGGTGAAATTCCAGGTTTCTTTTTCTTTGAAACTAGTTTTGCAGCTAGAATTTTTTGTTGTTGGTTTTATTTCACTGTGAATATTAGTGGTTTAAAGAAAAGACACAAAAAGCCAAAACCTTGTTTGCTTTGTTTGAGGCAGTAAATTGAATTGACAGAAAGGAATGATCAGCAAAAGGCACAGTAACTGGTCAAACCAGATTTGTTATAAAGAAAGTGCTACACAGACTTGCACCTCAAATGAGAGAAACCTTTTAGCTTTGTAGGTGTAAGTGGGATATAACCTCTCAAAGCTTACATAAATTGTAGAGATGTGATCATTAAGCCACTCTGATGAAGCTGCCTTGCTGATTTTTTTCTTCTGAATCTGAAAAAAAGAAGGAAATCATGGGTCTGATTAAGCGGAATGACAGCCAATAAATGATCACACTTTTAGAAGGCCACAGTAAGGTCCCCTGGAGCCTTCTCTTCTCCAGGCTGAACAGCCCCAACTCTCTCAGCCTGTCTTCATAGGAGAGGTGCTCCAGCCGTCTGGTCATTTTTCTGGGCCTCCTCTGGACTTGCTCTAACAGGTCCATGTCTTTCTTGTGCTGGGGACCCCAGAACTGCACACAGTACTCCAGGTGGGCACACACCAGAACAGAGTAGAGGGTGAGAATAACCTCCCTCGATCTGCTGGCCAAACTTTTTTTTACTCAGCCCAGGGTAGAATTGGCTTTCTGGGCTGCAAATGCACATTGCCAGTTCATGTCCAGTTTTCCATCCACCAGTATGCACAAGTCCTTCTCTGCAGGGCTGCTGTCAATCCATTCATCACCCAGTCTGTATGGATATTGGGAACTGGCCCAGCCCAGGTCCAGAACCTTGCACTTGGCCTTGTTGAACTTCATGAAGTTCACCCAGGCCCACTCCTTAAGCCTGTCAAGGACCCTCTGGATGACGTCCCGTCCTTGAATCATATCGACTGTACTACTCAGCTTGATGTCACAAACTTGCTGAGGGTACACTCAATCCCAGTGTCTGTGTTCCATTTGAATTTAATATAATTTTCACTTTAACTTTTTCCGTGTGTCTTTAAGTATTTTCTTTTCCACCTTGTCACCTTTTGTCTCTACATTTCAAAGATCCATCTCCCCAAAGAGCCTTGGGATAGTCGGTCTCCCACACTGGATGGAACTCCCAAGGTGGATGGACTGTCAGGGAAGCAAGCTTCATCTTCTATATTAGAAAGAAAAAAAATGCAGGTAAATTAATTCATGTTTGAAAAGAAGTTTACAAATCAAAATGACAAAGAAAATGAGCATATTTAAATATAAGACTAAATTCAAGCTCATCTGTGATAGTATTCATACTTTGAGATAAGTGACAAGATCCTCTTGATCAGAAGCAGTCAGTGTAATAATCGCCAGCCCTCAGTTTGTGATACAGTGTTTAGGGAAAAATACTAGCTTTACATTCATGTCTGCGAGTTTCAGATACCAGGAATTTTTCTTTCACCTGTCTTATTTGATCATGGCTTAAATTCAGTCCAAACTGATTATCTTAAGGAGTTTGAAACCTCTTAAAAGAGGTTCTGCCACATGAAGACAAGGAGGCAAGGAGATCCACTTAGCTTGGGGCAAGGAGGAGAAATACAGAGCAACTGTGAAGTAAGTAGTTCCATGTTGGTGAGTAGGTTCTGGCATAGCTCTGATGCAAGATGAGATCCTAGGCTCAGAAGGAGATCACATTCCTTAACCCTATTGTAACAGAAGCAACAATGAATTGATCCTCTAGGATAAAACTTCTAAAAGTACAAAATCTATGAGTCATTTCCTTAGCATGTTCTGCCATCGTAGTTTGTCCTTTCGTAGTCTTTGCTAGACTATTCATTTGTAATCTTCTTATATTCTGTATCATTACATGTGGTGTCAAGTGTGGGGCAACGCTTTTGCCTTCTCTTGAAAGCAGACAAAAAGATTACTGCTTATGAGGAAGTGGTGCTTAAAGACGATGACCTCTCTTTTTAATAAGGCATTGAAAATAATTATATACGTGTATTGCAGTCCCATAACCTGGAAGATTCACAGAGTAGTTTTTCTGTACTTTTATCAAATATTTCAATTCTGGTAAGCCTTTTTCCTTTTTCAAAGATAGGTGGCAGTCTAACCAAAGTGGGAGCCTGACATAAAGCACCTCCTTTATTAAAGACTTTATACTTCCATGCTTTATTCCATAGCTATTCAAAAGTTATGTGAACTGTTTCTGATTTTTTATTTTTCATATTAAAGTTTATGTCTATTTAAAATCAAAATACTTTAATTGAATCAAGTTAAAAATCAAAAGTACTGTGGATTAAGATGTTGAGTGTATTACATACCATACAAAATACAGTCTTTAAGTTCTGAAGTGCAGAGCATTACTAATTGGTACTAAACTTGTTCAGGAAACATCCAGGAGCAGTGGTAAGAAGAGTCAAATTCCAGTGCAACTGGATTTGGGTGGCATGCTGGCAGTCTTGGAGCAGAAGCAGCAAACAGAGAAGTCAAAACAGTCTTCTAAACCTGTGGTATTGGCAGGTATTGGTTACGATGAAATTTCCTTGCTTTCAACTGGAGTTGGTTTTAAGTGTTCAAATGTTAAATGTAGCCTGATTTCTGATCTGTAATGATCTCTGAATGTGCAGACAGGAGTGAAGTTCACAAGATACAAGAGAAAATGGAGGTTCTTTAAAAAAAAAAATAATGTAAAAAGTACAGCATTCTGAATTGTTTGGAGGAAGACTTGGAAAAATCTTCAGGACAATGGTTTGTAAAGGAACACCTTATATAAATATGAGAGGTGATTGAAATTTAGCTTTGATGAAAATACTAATGTTTCTGGATATTTTTGCTTTGTTTTGAATACCTGTGTTGCTGTTGTGATGTAGACCTGCAGGAAGGGGCTGCACAGTAACGAAGGCTTTTTTAAGCTCCTCTGATGCTAGAAATCCTAGAGCTGTAATGTGAGTGGAAAAGCTCCTTTGCAAACACAGCAGTTTTATGAGAGTCAATCAGCCCAAGCCAAAGGATGGGTACTGCTGTGCCTGATAATTGTGAAATAATTGCTCTGAACAAAATGCAAGGTTTTGGCGATGGAGAGAATCTTTCAGACCTTGTGGATGCATAACCAGGAAGCAGAAACAAATAGCTTAGCTTCATTGTAGTTCAAAATTTAGTCTTGGCTTTGTTAGTGCAGTATATTTCGCAAAAGGAAGCACTGTGTTTGCTAGAATTAAATGATGATAAAATTTCTCTCCTCGTTTCAGTAAGAAATTTTTAAAATGTTTTTAGAAAGAGAGCTAATCACGAGAGAACTAATCTCACAATGTTTAGTATGATAGCTGAGCTTTTACATAAAAAGCTCAAAATACTAAGAACTGATGAGATTTTCCTTCACTGAGAGAACTTGTAAGAAGCTTTTTAAAATTCTTTTTCTGCAATTGATCTCTTTTTTTTGAGTCAGTCAAACTCAATGCTGCAGAGGTGCTAATAACCATTTTTGTTTATATAAAATTATACAGTGCATGGATTGGCAAGTAGATGGTGGAGCGCAAAGGTATGGGTCACAATACCTGTTTTCTAATATTAAATTGCCTGTGTCTGAATCTGCTGCAGAGGAGAAATTTATGTGTTGTGTTAATATCCTGGAAGTATAAGGTAGATGTTACCTCAGCTTTATACTTTTTTGGAATATTCGGTGCAACCATTAAATTGGTGTGTACCGAAATGTGACTTTAGTTTCTGAAGTGGCATTGTGCTGACCTCTGTAACCAGAAGAGAAGCACAGTGAGCAAGAAGGGCAAGGAGTGCGACTGCAGACAAAGTTACTTCTTTCCACTTACTACTTCATATGGTAAATAATGTGTGGATGGAGCAGCATAGTAAAGCAGTAATTATTTGAATTTAAATTACATTTTGGAAATACATCAATCATACAAAATGACACAAACTGTTAAAGCCATCAAGTTCAGGAGCATGAGAACTCTGTGAATGTGAAATGAAGAGGTTATGTACACAGTGAAGGAAATACCATGTGTCTGCAGGAGGTAGACTTACGTATTGCTTCAAATCCAGCTTTAATTCTTGTAGCTAGCTATGCTAACATACTGCACAACATTCTTCATGGTTCTCAATTTGCCTTTGCTACAAATAATCAAAACAGAAAAGTTGCAGTGTAGCAGTTCTGTGAAGTAAACTGTTGCTATATATGTTTATATATATAAACCATGCTAATAGTACTGTATGTGGTATTGGAGGATCAGCATATAAATACTTTGGAAGCAGTAACTGAAGATGGCTTAAGACAAGCTGCCAGAAGCTTTGGGTGTTTTTTAGGGGAGAGAAGTTGCCTGAGGCACAAAGGTGTCAAGCTCATTCCACTGATACTACTGTCATCCTCTTCATTGACTTGGTAATGTAACCTCATTTAGATTGCAGGTAACTAAAGGCAGACAAAGTGCTCTCACATGATACAGCAATTCCTACTGATAGTGAGTTGAAAAGGCAGAGTAGTTTTTAGGGTATGAGGTTGTGGTTTGGAAGGTCCAGGTTCAGTGACTTGGCCAGTCATTTAAAGCTTCTGTGATCTAAACCCTCTGAAGAATGCAAGTAAAATAGACATCTCATAAGAGCTGTGCTGGTTAAGCAAAGGAGACTTAGCTGTAGCTTTGTGTTACTCATTACCCATCTGCAAATTAACTTCAGCCACTTCATTAGGGCATAACAAATTATAGGAGTCAATGCTCCAGATTATTTACAGCAATTAAACTTAAAATCTGTAATACTGCAGCTCAGTATTTATCTTACCGCAGTACAGAATCTGTGGAGAAGGAAATGCCATTACCACAGAACATGGAGATTCTTGAAGGTTTAGCAAGCTGGCATGGTGTGGTGTTGAAGGTAGTCTGGAGTGCAGTGTTTTGCCAAATACTACTTTTCGGAGTTCAGGGACAGAGTTTGTGATTCTAATCATATAATAAAAGTAGAGGACGTGTCAGTCTTTTGGGAGGAGTATCTTTATTAAATAACGTTGTTTAATGACACAGGATTGCCTATAAATATTCTTAATAGGAACACAACACAAATTTAGTATGTGTATACTATTCCTAATCCAGTCATTAAACTTGCATTGGATTCTAATTTAGGTATTTGTTATAGTTGCCTGATGCAGACTTTTTTTTAATCTCAGTTGGTGGTGCCATACCATTGCTTTCTAAAGAACCAGCTACAGCCACAAAAAGTCACCGGTTAAACCAGGGACAGATGCCTCATAACCCTTTGGATTCCAGCGCTCCTTTGGTAAAGAAAGGGAAACAGAGAGAAGTCCCTAAAGCAAAGAGACCAACACGTCTTAAAAAGGTGCTCGTATTTTTACCTTAAATAGTACAATATAGGCTAATGTAATGTCAGTATTACTCTGTGAGTCTGTTAGACCTTCTGGTATGAAGATCTGCATCTCAGCATCCACTTGTCTAAATTCAATTTTAGCTTTCCTTGGTTTAAAAAGCAGGGGGGCTGGGGGCAGGGCACAGGAGAAGAGGAGAGTCTTGCTAAATAACATATGCAAGTTGCCACAAAATATATTTTCTCACTTAAATTGCTTAATAGCTGAAGAAGTACCACTACAAAAGTGTCCACACATCACTGGTACAGGGGGACATCCAAAGAAATCTTACTTGGTTTGGATAAGATATGCTTATTTGCAGGACTGGGGAGAATGGATTAAACAAAGGTAGTGTTTAATGTTTCTGTGCTCTTCCAAGCCAGAACTTCAGCTGATTCTGCAGCAGCTAGTGTTAGATCCACCTGGTGATTTCTCATGTATCTTCCCAGTTTGCCCATTCACATTGCTTCCTGTCATGTCTTCTATACAGAGGATTTTGAGGTACCACTCCATCGCTAGGTCACCTTTTGGTCTAGAACAATTCTTATGGAAGTAGTGAAGGTAGTCTAGTGGTCATTCTGTGCTGCTTAATTGAATTTGAGAACTGTACAATTTAAACAACATATATATAGCAAACTCTGGGGGGTGGTACTAATGACTGTGTCTTCTGGCTGTTTGATCTTCGTGCCATCTATTTTCCAAAGTATGTTTGAGAAGACAAAGATTGCTTTGTCTGTGTAATAGCTGTGTTCTGAGTATGGTAGGGAGCTTATTTTTGTTCTTTGTTCATCCTTGACAAATGCAAATGGAGAAATTTACTTTTGCAATTAGATTCTGTGGTGTAATTAATTACAAATTTTGGGTAGATTAGCTGAGCTAGTGGTCATATATACAATAACTGCTTCTTAGCAGTTATGAAAGCAGAGAAGGAAGATGAGTTTCAGGAAACTGATTATTGCTTTCACCTACAGTAGCGTGTTTGGATCCAGCATATGTTATGCTCTCCTTCCTTTTGTGTACCATATGGCTTAGGTATTCATGGTAATTTCTTCTCTTTTTCTTCAACCAGCAAGTTCAGAGGCAGCGATCTATTAGACTGACTCAAGATTTTTAACAGGGGAATAAGGGGGAAGAGTAACTGTGCATGTGTATATATATTTTTATATATATATAAATAAAAGTACTTGAGCATTTGGCTGAATTGCTACAAATTGACAATCTGAAGAAGAAGGCTAAAGAGGGAGACCTTTTCACCTGCTTCTCTGCATTGAAGCAATTCGTCGCTTTAACTTCAGTTCTGCCCTTGTAGTTGATCCTTAGTAATTATTTTCTCCACCTAGACACTGGTAATCAAGGAAAAAGTCCTCTTCTGTGTAGATTTAGGGAATATCTTTCCTCCTTTTTATGTGCAAATGAAAAAAACCCCAAATATTGTAAACTTTGAATGATAGTGCCAAACTTCTTTATGAATTGTCTATATCTAAACACTTGGTAAGAGAAACTGCTTTGCATTGAATTAATTTGGGTTTTATATATATTTTTTTTAGATTATTCTGAAAGAAAGAGAACAACGAAAACAGCAACACCTGTTAGAACAGACAGCAGTACTAAAAGATGGAGATCCTATTTGTCAGTCTGCAGAAAATACTATTGAAGATGAAATGCTTCTACAACATAGCCAAGCAGGTATCTTTCAAGAAAAGGCTGTGATACAGTATGTAGGTGGAGATTTGAGAGTGAGCACACTTAGTACTTTCAAAAATGTGTGCCAAATGAAAACTGTAACTTCAGAATTTTCTAAGATTCAGCTTGGGCTTATCTAGAGTTTAAAGTGTGCCAAAGCTGACAATCAATGTAGTTGAGTAATTGGGATTCTCATTACTGTTCCACACTTTTATGCCTGTTGGATTTATTATATGTTGTAATGAGAGGCCGTGCATCTCTCTGGCACTCTGCTTAGAAAGAGGTACAATAATAAAAACTAATAAGAAATGTATGACGTGTTCCTCTACTACCACAAACTGTTGTAATACTGAAGTAATGACTCTTCAAGACATACTTGACAAGTTAGTCTCTTCACGATGCTTTTTGGTCTGTCTTTTTATTGAAATGTCTTTATTTACATGATAGTTGTTCCTGTAACACAAGTTGCTGAAGGGTTTCTGGAGAACACAGGGATCAAGGAATCTACAGAAGATTCTATGACTTCAAAGCAGCTAACCTCCAGTCTTCCAAAAATCCATAGTAGGAAGTTTAGAGAGTAAGTATTGATTGTATCGATGTCTGTTTTTCCACAGTACCGCTGATACAGCATTTTTCAAACAAGATACTTGAATTGCATTCTGTGAAACACTAATTGCAGTTTAGACCGAAGGTTCTAAGTTTTTTTCAGTTTTTCTGTAAGCTGACACACAAAGAAATTATATCCAGAGAAATAGTCTGTACATTGTTGTAATTCTCATTTCAAAATGCGTGTTCCTTGAAGGAAAAAGAGATCAGAAATTCATGCTGCTGTTAAAGTACCTTATTTTAAATAAATGGAGTACCAGCTTAAATTAAGAAAAAGAGTAATACACCTCACTTATTTTTAGTGTGTACTTTGGTTTTCTGCTGCCAGACCAAGTGGCAAAAATGTCCTCTGGCTAGTCACATTCTTTACATATTCATGTTATGGCTAGGCAGAGAAATAAAGGGAAGATTTATGGGTTATTATGTGCAAACACTTTTAGTTTTGTTTAAACAGATGTGTATACATGTTTCCTTATAAAGGAATAAATAGTCATTACTATATGTGAAGAGGTCAGAGATCCAGTCATGACAGTTTATAACAATTACTCTAGGTAAGCAGTATTTTAACTTTTAGTTTTCCTCCCATAAAGACATGGCTGGCCTTTTTTGCAGTTACACTATAGTAAAGGTTAATATTGATACAGCCATTCTTTATCTTCCTGGTGCCATGTGTTAGCTCTAATTTAACTTTTAATTGCATTAAAAATTACTTAATTTGCGTCTATGCAACACTTTCACTGAAAGCACAGTTTGGGTTGAATACGTACAGGGCAACTGAGTCCTACCTATTTATTATCGGATGTGGAGCATTCAGCAAAGCTTAAAATATTTTGTGTCTCTAGATTGGATTTTCATTTTTTTTAGTAGACTTGTCTTTGAGACTTAGTGAAATCAACTGGAAAACTCTTGTAACTTAAATAAGATTTTGAGATAATTGTATCTAGATCCAGGATAGATCTTGCGATCTCTTCTCATAATCTCATGTGAATTTGCCACTTGGAATATTTCTGTTGACTGTGCAGTTGAGATATCTTTAGTTTTTCTCTTTGAGACCCTTCTTTGCTGAATGATTCTTTGTGTAAAAGATGGGGGGGGGGGGAATAATTTGGAACCTTGATCTTTCCCAGGGAACATTAGAAGGATGAACTACATCTGGTTTTATCCTTTCCCTATGAACACCACAAGGCTGTAGTATGATGACTGAAATAGGGTGACAGACAAAAACTAGGAACCTGAGGAGGAGGAATTTGACCCAGATTTCCATCTTTGTTAAGAAATAAATTAGAATTTTATACTTTGGTTGCTGTACTTTGATATAAATGCCCTCAGAAAAACACTTCAATAGAAAAACATGTATATCTATATACATATTGGTATAAAATATATATATATAGGTTTATTATACGTGTGTGTATTTATTTTTAGTATGGTTTGATAGGGGAGCCAGATACAAGTAACAAAACTTTCTGTAAGTTCTCAGTGACTGAAAAAAAATCTGAAGTAAATTTTTGTTTTCATGTATATAACATGTATTTGGAGTGGAAATAGAAAAAGAGACAAAGACATAGAATAGAAGGTGAACTGTTTATATTTTACATATTTTAAATAGTACATATTCATGTGTTACATATTAGTAATTTCAGGGGTTTTAACGTTTAATTGTTTCTTTCTTCCAGTTACTGCAGCCAGGTACTTAGTAAAGAAGTTGACAGTTGTGTGACGGATCTCTTAAAAGAACTGGTTCGTTTCCAAGATCGCTTGTATCAGAAAGACCCAGTAAAGGCAAAGATAAAACGCAGGCTTGTTATGGGTCTTAGAGAAGTTTTGAAACATCTGAAGCTGAAAAAACTGAAGTGTGTCATCATCTCTCCTAACTGTGAAAAGATTAAGTCAAAGGGTAAATAAGTTTAAAAAAAATATGTTTGTTTAATAAAAGGAATGTAAAAAAGCAGACTCAGTATACTGGCAGCAGTATTATTATTGGAGGAACTTAAATTTGAGTAGCCTTTGAAATCCAGTCCTATAAAGATGCCTTCCTTCTTCAGATTGTTTACTGGTGTGCAGCTGAAGTGTGAGCTGAGTCAAGACTATCTAGGGTGGGGGAAGTTATCTGAAACTAGAATCTGTTTAGGTTACTGATGCCAGCTATGCCAGCACAAGAAGTCCTGCTCTTTCAGTCTCTTTTAGGCCACAGATTGACAATAAGTTGTCAGTGATAGTTGTTTAAAATTTGTAATTATTGTCTTTAATTTCTGTTAACTTTTAAATAATTTCTTACAAGCTGGCTCTTCTTTTTAATACTACATTAGACTATACTACACATATAACAAAATACAGAATAGTAGCAGTCTAAGGATACTAAGAATTAAGAAAAAAATGTCAAATTCTTTAAAAATGGAGATCTAATGCTATTACTGAGATCCTTGTATTTTTTCCTATAAACTCCCTTAATTTCAAAATGCAGCCATAATCTTGGGATATTTTTGGCCATTGTTTAACAGCACTGGCCTTTAGTTATAATCAGCTTGAGTAGTGTCATCCTTTGCTAATTCTGTTGTCTGCCCCAGGTGGGTTGGATGAGACTCTACACAACATTATCGACTGCGCCTGTGAGCAGAATATCCCGTTTGTTTTTGCCCTTAATCGCAAGGCCTTAGGCCGCTGTGTGAACAAAGCAGTGCCTGTGAGTGTGGTGGGAATTTTTAGCTATGATGGGGCTCAGGTAAGATGAAATATGTAGGTTTGTGTTTTTGTTTAGTTTTACTTTTTACCTGTAACGTAAAAAAAAATATTCTCACTTTAAGGTTTTGTTTGTTTGTTTTGCTTTTGCACATTTATACTCTTTATCCCAGGTCAGTGGCATATACGAAAAATTTAATTTAGAAGTACAGCCACTCAGCACTGTTCAAAAAAGTAGTTTGGCCATCTTTTCGTGACATCCTCTCCACCTAGATCTCTTTGCAGAATTTTTTTTCAAGGCAGCTGGTGTTTTTATAAATGCTTACAAGTAGTTTGGTTTTCACATCTTTATACATACTTTGCTGCTCAACTTTTATATATGAACATACATGTTCTGAATAAGGAATATTCATTACAGATTTTCATGGAGATGTTAAATCTTACTGGATGATTTAATCTCTACTAATATTTTATGCTTCCATAGGACCATTTTCATAGAATGGTACAACTGACGACAGAGGCCAGGAAGGCCTACAAAGATATGATAGCAGCTTTAGAGGAAGAACCTGAAGGAGAACTAAGAGAAACCCAACCTAGAATCTTAACCACTGAATATGAAAAAAATGGCTTATCAGAAACTGGTAAAACATCTTCCAAGGACTCTGATGAAGATGTACCAAATTATAGTGAGTATTTACTGACTTGGTTTTGGTTCAGTTTTCATTCAAAGTGTATTTCAATTCTAGCATTTTCATTGAAACAAATAACACCTGACACTTTAGCGGTTAGTAAGGGGGGAAATGCTGCTTTTCTGTGATTTCCCCCCCACCCTCCCCTAATTTTATAAACCTGAGGTCAGCTCTTGCTGAGAAAGTCTTAGAGAAAATTCTTCTCCGAAATCCATTGATGGCAGGCGGTACTCATTGCTTTGTCCAAGGAGGTTTAACAGAGCTCCTTATTATTTCTATTTGTTAAAAAATCCTCAAGTTTTTTTTCTAGAAGTGCGTACTGTATAAGTATGGCAGACTTAAGTTTTGTATTGAAGCCTGTTTGAGACGCATCTTCCTGTCAAAAGTGTTTGTGTTTTGTAAAGGCCTTCCACTGCTAGAAGCACATTCCTCCAGCTCTGTTCATACAGTTACCAGACAATGACAGTTATCACAGACACTAGGCAATTTAAAACTTCTTTGAAAGTTTTCAAAACTTCTGAGTTTTTTTAAAGATGGCTACATCTTCAGAGTTAGCCTTCGTTGAGTAGAGGGCTGGACAATGGGACCTCAATGGATCCCATCACTCCTGAAGTATTCTTTCACGCATCATCTGATGTCGCGTGGTGTACACGCCAACCTGCCCATGTGCCAACTTACCTCAGCACTTTGAGGAGGAAATAGAGAACAGTGTGACTTGTCATTTTAAAAGTTTTTCCTCAAGTATTATACAGTAACCTGTTTGTTTGTGTGTTTGTTTGTTTTCCCAATATTCCCTAGTTAAAATCTGGAAGAGAAAACTTGAAGAAGAGTATAACCCATACGCACTGGAACTGGAAAAGAGTGCAACTGCTGACATGGTGATAGTGAATTCAGAAGAGCATCAGTAAATCCAGATCCAATTCTAGTTGTTGGGGTTTTGTTTTTTTTTTTTAGACCTCCTAGGAAGAAGGTAGCAAAATTTAAAAATTTAAGAAATATCTGAAGTCAGCTAAGTAAACTGTTCTGAATCCCTTTAAGCAAAATACACACTGGAGCACATGAGGCACTGGCTAATGCTTTTACGTTCTGTGTATTTGGCTGATTACTATAGCAGATGACAACAGCAAATTGTCATAGCCCCAAACCACTTGAACTGGCTTGGCATACTTTCTGGTTTTTTTATTGTGAGTTTGATTTTGGTTTTTTCTTCTAAATAAACCTGCTCAGGTGGGCAGGCTGGCATCAATGTTACTTTCTTCCAGTCAGCAAGAAATTAATTCTGAGCAGGCAGCTTGATTGAAACGAATTACAGAAGGCCATGCTGACAAAGTTCCCAGTTAGCTCTTCTGTGTGATATTTTGATCTTCTGGGATCACACAGCAGGTGTAAAGGAGAGAGCAGGGACTACAAAGGTCTGAAATTCCTGAAGTGAAAATGCTTTGTTTAGTAATTTTACGAAGTTGATTAAGTGTACAATCATGGTGTTTCTGCTGCTACTGTGACTAGTTTATCATAGGTCCTCCTTTGAAGTTAGAGGATATTGAAGGACAGCAAATGTGCCAGCCTGCTATCCTATCTGTACCTTCTCAATGTCAACAGACTCCTCATTCCTTCAGTCTGGGGTTGTGTAGGGTGTATATATGTAAGAGTTTTTGATCAATCTCAGTTTGTATCTAAGGTAGGGAAAATTTATACCTTACAGGAAATAAAATTTTAAAAACAGAATGTGCTCATAATGGTGGTGGAGCCACCTTAGTGGGAATGTCCTATATAAATACCATTGTTTACAAGTTGCAGACATGAGAGGACAAGCCTAAAGAAAGAAGTTAGCCTCCCTAACTGGGAGATGCACATGTAACTTCTGTCAGCTGTTCTGAAAGATAATATAGATGCCATGTGCTGCTGCCAGCGTCGCTGATGCGTGTCTGTAAGTGCTTCACCACATTGAACGTTTGTAGAGCAAGACTTTGGAAAGTAGCTGCCTTGTGAAGTTAGAAGTTATATAAAAACTTAAAATAATTTTGAAATTCAAACAATTTTGTAGAATGTAAATTCTATTATGTCTGTTACAATATATTGATTCTATAAAGTATGGCTTTGACTTAAGTGAACTCTTCTGATGGGCACTTAAATGATACTTGAAATGTCAATCAAGGGAAGCCATTTAAGATTAGAAGAAACCAATACAAAAAATCATCATCATAACTAGTGACGAGCTGTGCAATTCAGCTTAAGGCTGGCTCCCCTTGATTACCCAGAGGTAAGTAAGTTGTGATTTATTCATACTTGTGCCACTTTGATAAACATCTAAAACTTTAAAACTGCTAAACCTGGTCACTGCATGGAATGGAGACTAGTTAGTGAGGATCATATTAACAGCTTTTTTTTCTTCCTCCATATTTTCTGTTTTGTCTTACTGTAGAAAAGCATGAAAAGTTACTCTGGAAACATTATAGGTTATTCAGAGCCTTAGCGAGTTAATTCCTGTTCTTAGAATGTAGCAAAAAAATTCACTATAAGGGGTCACAGCTGGGTTCACTAATTCTGTTAGACAGATGGATTTTTTTTCCCAAAGTTGAGCTAAACAAAAAATCTGGCAATCTTTTTGTACTACTTGCAGTATTTTGCTGCAGAGACAAGACAAAGCTCAGCTATATCTTACAAAGGCTTACCTTCCTACCCAGCGCCACAGAACTAAACTCTGCTCCAAATCTAGTGAGAGGTGAGACAATTCAAGAAAAGTCTTTTTATAGTTGTCCCTTAGCCATAAAAGATGTCATAAAAGAAACACAATGAGGAAAAAAATTCCCTTTGAACATTGGTGTCAGAAGTCTCCATCAGTATTAATGTATGATTGCTAAATAGGGAAATATGTGAAAAACAGGGAAAATGGTTTGTGTATAAGAATTTTCACCCTGCATGTGTGACTACAAGGTGGTCTAGGTTTTTTTTTTTTTTTAAAAAAAACGTCATTCAGGAAAGTCTTAGAGTGAGGAGAATGCTTTCTTCAATGTGGGAAACAATCTAATTTAAATCATACCATTTAGGGGATAACTTAGGGATAAATATGAAGCTTTCTGCTATTGCCAGGAGCAGCTGTCCCCATGGACTCAAGCTACAGTGATTCCTGGGTTGCATCTTACTTGCTTACAGAATGTTAAAAACCATTACAAAGATAAGACAGAAAACTTGAATTATG
The DNA here is from genome assembly GCA_008921705.1 of Burhinus oedicnemus. Taxonomy (NCBI): domain Eukaryota; kingdom Metazoa; phylum Chordata; class Aves; order Charadriiformes; family Burhinidae; genus Burhinus; species Burhinus oedicnemus. The sequence goes on along the minus strand of VFFE01008422.1, from coordinate 2,781,277 downwards.
CCTCAGATGTCTGTTTAGTAGATGCAGAAGGGCAAAACTTTGAACAGCAAAGCAGTAAAATAATTTCACTGGATTAAGTAGGTCTGCACATTTTCAATCTACAGTTCTCTAGAAATATGTGAACTTGATGCAATTGTAGGCTTAGAATTCATTCAACATAGACTTTTTTAAAGCTACCACAGTTATCTCAAATATAGAAGAATAATTTGCAAAAACTAAAGTTCACTTTAACTTGGGTGCTTTGTAATCTATCTGTATTTTGAGATTAGTCAGAAGTTCTTTATTTGGTACAGAAATTTTATTACCAAAGGAAATGTGTTTGAACAAATGAACTTGCTGACAGCAGAAAGGAATGCTCTTCAAAACACTGGGAACAGAGGATAAGGGTAAATACATTAAAAGAAAATAAATGGGCAAGTTGAAGTGCCTGTAAATAATTGCGATCCACATCTTATTATTAATCTCTAAATCATACCAAGATCCTCAAGCCCAGAATTAATGTGTTTGCTTAATGAACTCAAAACAGAAGCCATACATCCTATTATATTATTTGAGCAGCACAAGTCTTACTGAGACCACTTCTGTCCTTCATTAAGCTGAAATAAAACCAGAGATAGTTCCAGCATGGAATGGGTGGCCTGTCTTGTAGCGTGTAACTTAGTTACTCTTTGATGCAGTAAGGATATCCTCTTCCACCTCAAGCTTCAGGCTGTTCTCCTGAATATCAGTTCTAATGCCAGCACTAGCACTCACAAATACCTCTTTGAATGCTGTGATATTAAGAGTACTGGGTACTCTAGGTTGCATAGATTTCTTCTTCTGGCCTGCTCATTCCTTTATCCATTAGAGGCTGTTTTTCTTGTTGCAGCTCTCCTGAAGAAGAAAAAGTTCAGAATGGTATGTTAATACTGCTTTAAAAATTAAGATGGCCTTTAAAGGTTGCCTGTACTAACTGTTCTACATACAACAAGCATGTCATCTAAAAATTATCAGAAGTAATCTTTGTTCTTGCTGTTGGGAGGAAAACATTAAAAGCTAAGTATGGACTATTTTTTTTTAAAGGAAGGCCAGCTTTGGTTGACACTACCATTTATGAAGTCCAGTAGTCTCTGCAGATGTGATAAAATTAATCTGCTGTATTCAGTATACACAGACTTAATGTTTTGGGCAGGATGAGAACTACTGACTGATTAGCACTTGGTTAGTGGACTGAAAGAGCAAGCTGACAGAACCGTAATATATGTCATAGATTGAGCAGATTTTACTGATGAGAGGGTCAGGAATGATGACATGTACAGGAACACTAATCACTTTGTTATGTAAATGCATTCAGTTGTAGAAACATCATAGGCCATTTATAAAATTGGGACTGTAGTGCATCATGTAGAAAGCACTGTAGGAGATATCTTAAAAAAAATCTTACCCATGTTTTCCTCCAATTTTGCATCATCTTGTCATGTTCATTGATGGCACTTCTCCAGGTATCAAATTCTTTGGTCCATCCATCCTGACCAGCACTATCTGAGAATTGTACATGGGATGATTACTTAACTACGTAATGATGAAGTAGGTTGGTATCTGTTTAGTTGCAGTACTTCCTGTGGAGGATTGGGCTAGAAGGAACATTCATTTTGCTCTACCTCCTCTCATGTTACTTGGAAATAAGCTCTATTCAAGTGGTCATGTCTCTTCCCCTCTGCGGCAAACTTCGTAGCCTCCAGAGTAAACAGATTCAGTGCCTTTATCTGTGATTCGAGCTCTAGAAATTATGACCGTTAGAGTTCAAACCCATCTGAGAAGCACAGGAATGCTCCCGTTAGATTATACCAGACCTGGATAAGTTCTTAAAACCTAGTTGCAAATGATTCTCAAGTTGCATTGGTCAGTTCTGGGTACCCAAAGATCTTGCATAGGTGTTGAAGTTAGCTGACTCACCTCCTACCCAGTTAGTGTCCAAATGAAGAGGTAGGAACTGATTTCACCCAACTACAGGTGGTTTACAAACTATCTGATTTTTAAAAATCTGGGGTGGGGTGGGGGGTGGGGTGTTTCTCTTTACCATCTGACTTCCTTGGCATTAAAGCATTTTTCTACATTACCTGGCAGCATTCTGGCAGAGTACCTATTTTTAACTCTCTAGTACTCATTAGACTTCCAGTTTGTGTCTATGAGTTTATCAGTTTTGGTTTCATTTCTAGATCATAACTGCTAATTTGCAGGTTAGTTCTTTGTGGGAGGGCATGGAAGAAGTATTTTTTATGGCTCTTAAACCTCTTCATAAGCAACTGAAGGAGATACTAATACAGTAAGCAAGAGTTACCATCTTCAGATATGCACAAGTTTCATGGGTGAAAATTACAGAGCTTTACTCATATCAGGGTCAGGCCAAACATGGCATACATTCAAAACCAGCCTACCTTTATGTTCCACTGTGATGTGTACTTCTGATGTTGTATTCCCAACTTTTGAGATGAATGAACATTTATATTCTGTATTTTCTGATACTGAATCTTTCACCCAACTCAGAACATGCACTCTGCCATCAAACAGCATATGAGATTGCTCAGTGATGCATTCCTTCATCTTCCGTCCATTCTTCTTCCAGACAAAATAAGAATCATCAGGACCTATAAAAACATCAGTCAGCTTATTTTGTAAGAAAATACAAGATGAGTCTTTGAAAAGAAAACAAAAGCCTGAGAACCTCAAGATTAGTCTCAAAAGCATAAATGGTTGACTGTAATGTTTCTTAGGTTTCTTCAGCTGAAATTCTGGGAACAAAAAACCTGGGATAAAAAGGAGCTAGGACTGGTAATTTAGGTTCAAGCCAAAGTTGTAAATCGTTCATATGTACAAAGGAATTTTGTCCAGATTCTGACAAGGGGGACCTTACCCCACAAACATGACAGAGCAGATGATGAACATCAGCACTATCTGCCTATACGATTTCCTGTAGAGCTAGGCCATGTTACCTACTGCTGATCAAGCTATCTTCTGGTACAAAGCTGAAACCATCAGAGACATGCCTTGCAAAATCTGAAAAAAAGGCCAGGAGGGGAAAAAGTTCAAGAACTCAGTGTGTTAAAGATGCTGGAAATAATAATGAAAGAAGCAGAATTGGAAAAAGCACAGAACCATTAGTCACAGCAGACAATTAGGCAAGACAGAACTTGGAAGAAGCTTGGATCAACAACAAAGAGCAATCTAATCTTTTAGCCTTGTTGCTATTATTCGTCTTAACCTGTGAGGACAGAATTTGAATAAATCAGAGATTGACAGTAGCCCGGAGGACAGAACAGCTGTTCCCAGAAAATCAGCAAGATTGGCTGAAGTGTACTTGGCAGTATCAGAGCTTTTTCATTTAAAAGAAGGACATCTGGGCCAAGCTAAGAACTGCAGTAATTTTGACATTGAAAACATGCCTATTTCTCCCTCAGGGCCTAGAATCCAGACTAGCCTTAGCAAGAGATGACATAAAGAGAAATTTGGGGAAAAAGAAAATAAACCTTTTGCAAGTATCTCTTGAGAGAACAGGTAACCTGTTACAGAAGTCAGCTTTTACTATGAGCATTTCAGATTGCAAATTGTTGTGGCATTTTTCTCCAGAAACAGATTTGATTCTAGGTCAGTGTCCTGAAAACAAATTAAATTTTAGATAATGATGCAGGCAGACAAAAAAAAGGTAGTCTTTACATCTGTGCACTTCTTCAGCATATCATATTAAATTCTTAAATCGTTTGGAAATAAAACTAATATACTACAAATACGGAGACATACACTTAAAGAGTAGGGGTGAATGATAGAGAACACAATCTAGTTAAAGCCTGGTAGAGTTTATCTCTGAAGGAAAGAGAGGAAGTGAAGTGACACAGCCTCTCAAGGAGGACTGACGACAGCTCCAACAAAGCAGAGAGGGCAAACATACACTGAACTGAGAACACCTAGCCTAGCACACACAAAAAGTGTTTTATGGATGATTGTACTCATTCTACAATTAACAGTAGATAGGTTACATGTCGCTAAAATCATGATAGGTCTGGAAGCAGGGAAAAATTATTTCAGTAAACTAATGCTGAAGTTGGAATTTGGACAAATGGGAGGAATAGTAAGTCAATACAAGCGTGGCAGAATCTTTAAGTAAAAAAAAAGAGGCTTTGAAGAGTAGAAACCTACCTTCAAAACCACTCTGGATTGTAATTTCTAACAGATGCCACAATAAATCTGACATAGCATTAATACAGAAATGAAATCAGCAATAGTGTTCACGGAGGTCAAGCTGACTTGGAAAACTGAAGACCAACTTGACCACAGTGAAGATCAATAGGAAGAGGGAATGCTGTGGCACAAGCCTCAGGATGAACTTGCAAGTATAGAAGAGTTATTACTCTAGCATTGTAAAGCTAAAAGCCATGTGCTCAAGTGAAACCACAAGCTCATTAGTTTTATTTGCAGTAGTTCAAGCCCTAACACATGGGAATAGGGCCATTACCTAAAACGATGAGCTTGAAAAATGCCATTTTAGGGCCATGCAAGGAAGTGGCGTGTTCAGTGCAGGACACTTCCCTAAACTTACTTCAAATGTTACTGCTTACACCAGGGAACCTCCTCTATTTTCTGGTGCTAAAGATGACAGTTGTTCCAGAAAGCTGCCAAAAGCTCAGTTTAGACACACATTTCACCAAAAGACTAAAATCCAACAATTTCCTTATATGGGACTTTTTACAAGCTGTGTTGTTTCAGGTCAGCACCTTAACAAGTTGCAACTGGGCAATTTTACCCTACCTTTGTTTTCTCTACAGTCAGAAGCACTGGAAATCCCCACAGAGCAACACTCATAAAAGTTGGTCAACAGCAAAATCTACATTGAAGCACTTGTCAGGGTTTTTACTGATCTTTGTGTTTCACTGCAGTTTATTCCTTATTTTCAGGCACTATGCTATTACTTTCTCTACTTTGATTTCCTTTTCAGGTTTAAGCAACAGAAAAAATACACTGTGTCTGCAAAAATGTTGAATCACATTTGTTAAATGCAAGTTTTCTACAACTCTAGAGTGAGATAAATTCAGACTCAGATGTAATGGTTAGAGAAGTATTTTTTGAAGATAAAGGAAATTAATACGAACATACACTCTGCATTTGCTACTGTTGCTATAATACAAGTTTATTACATGTCTAGTGCAAACTTTAAAATACAAATTTCTGACACGTTTGATGTACTTACTTTGCCATCCATTTTAAGAATGCTTGAAAGATTTTAAAAAAGTCATTTTATTAAAACACAATATTCAAGCAATTAAACAGCAAGTCAGTCCAGATATGTAAGTAGCTATGTCTAAGCACAAAAAGATATTTCAAATAGTTAACTTTGAAAACATAGCTTCACTCTCAGTAAATATATCATTAATAATAAACTTTACCACCCTAATGATTTTAAAAGGGGAAAGATTAACAATTAATAAAACAAAATAAAGCCTTGCTGCACTGTCTGAACTACCCCTTTTCTCTGCATAAGCCCTTCATAATTCCATGGACATGTTTGCTAGTTTTCCATATAGATTTCATTTTCTACACCTCTGCTTTCAGCACTTTGAGTGAAATCGTACTGCCCAGATAGCAACAGCCCAGGTACTGTCCAGGTAGTTTCTGCTGGCAAAACAAGTTCTCTGACCCAGTCAAGTCAGGCAGGTTTGCACAAACCATGTATTTAATAGCCAGATGATTTTGCCTCAAGATTCCACAAGGAAAAATTTCAGCAGCCACAGACAGCATTAAAAGCTTAAAACACTGTCGCTGCATGTAAATTTCTACCCACAATCTAACTATACACTGAATTATCAGTGTAAATTTGCTGTTAGGTTAAAACAAATCAATAAATAAATCCAGATTTAAAGAATTGAAGTGTACAGCTACAGATTCAGAGCAGCATGCTGATATTCCCTGCTAAACTGTACCAAATTAAGCGTTTGCCATATACTCATCAAATCCTAATAACATTTGGCTTTCAAGAAAGCTTGAAGATACGCATTTAAAAGCAAGAGACTGTGGATTAAGTAGAGCTCACTGACATAAGGCAGGGGTGGGGGAGCAAGAGGGAGTGCTGGCCAAGCTAGCTCCTTTTGCCAAATGCTGCAACTCGCAGAGCTGTGTAGACATTTCAAAATCTACCCAATGAAGCTGAATAGTGAAACACTCAGAAGTGCTACCGCATTGCTATTGGTTCAGCACACTTGTTTTTAACTTCTTGAAGGGTAACATTAAAACAAGGCTTCCCTCTAAATTATTCAGAGAAAGACTTCAAGCTAGAGGGAGGCGAGTTGGGTAAAACAAAGCACAAGCATGAGCCCTCAGCAAGCCTAAATCTCTTAAAGCTTTCCCTAGCTAAATTAATCTCTGAAAGTTGACGGCAAATTGAAATCCAGTGAAGATAACTGACAGGTATCCCACAGAGAAATTGTAGCAGGGTAACAAAAAGTCTTTTTCACAAATTCCTACAATCTAGACACAGAACTGCTACCAGAGGCTATTCTTGGTGACAAAGTTTAGGTTTTGGAAAACACACTCCTGTATTCCCCAGTACACACCAAAACCTCTTCCAAAGCTCAAGAC